>JAZEWT010000015.1:12467893-12481411 GCA_036362905.1 Mordacia mordax | reverse complement strand
CAATGGATACAACCTCTTCAAAGTGGTGCCCAATGTATATCATCAGCTAAAGATACAACGTATTTAAAGAACATTCTCACGCATTGACAGATTTTGGTTTCAGCGAGCAGCAATGCTTTTGATTAGCATGTAGCCTTGCCTTTTTTTCTAATGCGTGTTTGTTTTTGTGAACCCCTTAACATTTAAAAAATATTAAAACACTTCGGAACTCACCTAATTTCGTCTTAGAGATCTAAATTGAACTTTTAATTATTGAAAATCAAGGAGTAAGGTCAGCAAAACTAAACGTACATGTCAAGTTAAGTGTGCCATGACTAAAGATATAACTAACGACCAATTGTAAATGCAGTGCATTAACCATCACACTACAGCAGTATGCTTAAACCAATGTTTATTTGCATGAAATTTTTTTTTACAATTTTTGGAAAGCAACATTAAGAAGCAACATTTCAGAAATGTACAAACACTTCATCTGGAATGGTAATGTTATCATCATTCATGGCATCGTAATGCAAGATTCCTAGATGTGTACATTTTCTCCCTTTCGCTTTACGCGTTTAGCACTGGTCACCCTTTAAACAGTGCTGGAAAGAGATTGATGCCGTTGTAAGATGCTGGTTTAGTTACTTTGAGGGCATCACCTGGCATGAACAAGTATCCAGCGATGAGCGAGGCATGCTGTAATGCTCTCTGGGCAGTAACCGACGCCTTCAAAAAATTCACAACCTCGAATTTCCTCCTGGGCCACCTTGCACCTGTCTCCAAAGAGGTCTTCTCTGTGTAGCTCACAGGAGCAGTGATGGCGGAACCAGCAACCCCCAATAGCCCCCCTTCTCCTCCAGTGGAGCCTTCTCAGAGGCCCTAGCGTGTAGTGGAGTGATGATGTTTCCGTGGACCCCTCGCCCTTTTGGCCCGAGCATCCGAACAGCTCCACGCACCATAATTCCTGACCGAGTGGGGTGACGGCAGGTCACGCAAGCCTGTTGTGCCGCGGTTGCTGTCCTGTAATAAGAGCTCACCTTGTGCTACCTCTACCGATGGAGTTTTCGCCGCTTGACATTTTACCAAATCTTAAAATTTAACAGAGGCTGCAGTTATGATAGCTTAATTGTAAAGTGAGATATAAAACAAATGTTTTTAATGGTGTTTTTGTTTTGCTAATTTATTTTAATAAGTGCACGCTATAACTGCGGCCATTTTTTAATGAGTTGGTTTAATCGTCAGTTTATGTAAAGGGAATTTTAAACACCCTCGGATATGCCGTTCTTAAGCTGTGGAATAGGAAGATGCATCGACATGGTATATGAATTGTTGATATTGTCCCGTGCCTTTAAGTGAATGGTAAATTGACCTTTTCTGAGTCACAGTTGGCCCATGAAACCAATAGACCCAACCACCGAAGAATCTAATCAACATATTCCCTTTTGTGCTAATACATAACCCTAATGCATTTTTTAAAAACACCGCTACCACCAGTAGTGTCTTTTAAGCCTAGTCAAGGGTTCAAGGATGGTTATGAGTCTAGGTGATAAAAGCATGGAATATGTAACGCTAATGCACCTTCTATTCATATATGCAGAAACCTTACAGGAAATGCTATACAAAGACTACAGCCAGTGTTATTTTCTTTTCTCGTTATTTGCTGTTGAACCTAAAAAGGGGATTACTGTTGCCTTAAATAAATCACTTGTGTGAAATACATTAAATGTAAAATAATACGGTTGAATTCGTTTATATATCATGTAGTTAACAAAAAACGCTGAAAGCCTTTTCTTTAGCTTGTCAATAAGTATTTAAGCATTTTGGGCAGACTTAAATCTAAAAGTAACCAGTGCAATGAATAATACCGTATTATGCTGTTCATGATTGCAGAATCTTTGTGCGAATTTCAATGTTTGTCAAAACGTTCATGCATTAAAACTTTTTTGTTCACACATATAATCACTTAATAATTTCACGTTGGGTTTTTAATTTGAAGATGTTTTGAACTAATGTACGAGTAGTTCATACAAGTGAGAGTAAATCAGAGCACCCAGACAGAACCCTTGAGCCCGAGGGGATAACAGCCAATCCATGCATAGATGTAATATATGGCGTTTAGCCCACCTACCGTACCACCGTCTCGTGGTAAAGCAGGATATAGCACTTCGTCATGCGCATGGAAAGAGTTTCACAACATGCGTGTGATCCACCAACCCTCGCCTCCATAGTGCTGGATTACAGGTGTGTGCCGTCACCGCGTGGCTATATAGAATAAAAAGTTAGGCAGGGGAATATGTTGCCGTTCTTAATTTGCAATAAAGTAATGCTGAGTGGGTTTGTGTAAACCGTGAGGGGCTAACTTGAAGTAACAACATGATAACATTGTATATTTAAATAAACCGGAGTAAGAGTCACGGGCTACATAAATCAACAGCCTGCGGCATGGCACATCCTAGCGTTTATTGGCACTTAAACCAACCTCGGAGGATTTTCAATCACATATTTTATCATCTGTCGCATAATGCACACGCAGTTGCAGGACGTGCTGACGAACTGCATCAGGCCCTCCTCATTCTTTACCGCGTTTAATCTGTTTATTAAATATCTTCTCACTCGCGACCCCACTCTCCGTGCTGCGATGGCGCTCTGCACGATTGCGCGCTGCGTGCACGCTGCTGCACTGCGGCTGTGGAGCGGCGCACACCATGTGGTTTTTACATTAGGGGTCAATGCTGAGGTTGTGGGAGCGAGCAATGCTAGAGCACCGGGAGCATTACTCCCTGGGATTCACGGTTTGCTGGATTAAAATGAAACGCGAGACTCGTGCCGCGGTGCTCAACAAGCGCAGCTTGTAGCAAAATCGCTTATCCGCGATGATACGGGTGATGAATATTTCATAGAAGGTGCGATTATTCGTGTTTGAATGAAAATAACAATACAATTTGGAATGAAGCAGTGAAGAAATTGCAGAGAAGCGGAGGGAAAGCTGATATACAGCCAGCCAGCGCTAACATTTTCCAGACACTGCATCTTGTACGTTCTGATGTTACCAGCAAATTATTTAATGAGCGTATATTTTTTTTTATTTGTGGGAGGAAATCTGACAACCTAGAGGAAATCAGCACAGAAAAGGGGGAGAACACAGAGACACCATACAGAAAGGTGCTCGAGGCAGGAATCGAGCCGCCGAGGGCAGGACTTTTGTTCCGTGCGGTGTAGACGTTTGTGCTGCGCCTCCCTGCCTCTTGCTTTGCAAAATCGCTTCCTACTATCCGCAATTGTGTTGGATATGGGAGGCATTGTGTAGCAAATTCATCCTATTATCTGAAAGTGGAACGAGCCCAGGTCATCTCGTGTGCAGGAAGGATTTAAATGCGGTGCGAGATCGCAGTACCGAAATGATTATTGGGGGTATGGGGAGGGTTTAGTTCAGCAGCGACTGGACGCTGATTGATAATGATGATGATGATGCTCATGCCGAGGATGATGATGTAAATGCTGAAACATAATTGAAGCAAGGCCTTAATTTCACTCGAAATATTTGACGCTTGGAATGCAAAAATATATTTCAACTCTGGACTCTATGCCTATATCAGCCACGATCTATTCACTACTAGAGGAAGGCTTTCCCAAGTCGCTACTGTCTCTCTTGATCATGCAGTGCAACAATCCCTCGAGCTGCTGCACACGAGCTGCTTTCGTTGCTCCATTCAGGACACAATTCATTCTCTGGCTTACCACTCGTAACCAGTGGCCATTATGTCTTCTCGTGTCGTGTGCTGTCCAAGCCCACTTACTTTTCTTAACAGTTTGAATAGAGAGGAGGACCTCGCTGAAAATGAGGATTGTGTCCCGGTTTGGCCAAGCCACGAACTGGTTAGGGGGAAAATCCGCGATTGGAAAAGACATGGTTGGTGGGTTCTGTTATATGTACAACATTGCATGTTGTGTTTTCTGTATTGCGCTGGTTATACAATGTGCATTGCATATATTTATGCACCGTGCTTTGCGACATTTTGATATAAAAGGCACTTTATAAAGTAAAGATTATTATTATAATACTTACGTGCTAAGCCTAGCGTGAAGGATTACTAGAGGCTGGTGGGCTATTATGCAGGTATCAATAAAAATGCACTGACAAATACATCCATTGCATTTTAACAGCCATCTGATGCACAATCCTGCTCCAATGCTATTAAAACGTTGTGTTGTTTTGGAGGTTTATTCTCATCAACTTTAGCCATGGTATATTTACTTTTGTGACAATGCAGAGACACATGTAAAGACAAAAGAACACGCAGATAAATATGGCAACATAATCACTCTAGTGGCGCTCTGGTAGAAGCAGCAATATAATTCCAGCTACAGCTGAATATATGACACCGCCCGTTATATATATTTATTTTATACGATATGTAGGGCAGCTGGCAAGTCCTTCTGAGCAGAATTGCATCAAACATGCATAACTAAGTGCACTGGTACCGAGCCTCACATTGCACTTTCCCGTGCTGAATTGTACGGAGAAAGGTTATTGTGTCGGTGAGGCTTCCACCCATCATCAATCCACTCCCACTGGCACCCATGAATTTATGCCTGATGTATGTGGTTTCATAAGAGTTTGTTATGCATTGCTTCAGCAGACCATGAGCACGTTCACGCTGGCTACATAAGAATGTGCCAAACACAACACAGCTTTGTGCCAGTCATTGCAACCTCTTGGAAAACTTCAGCCTCTAAATGGAAGAATCAATTTAAAATTAACGAACTCGGCGATGGCTATCATCTAATAGCTTCTTATAATATTGTCGTTGCTTCATTAAAGGCTTGAAACCAAAACCATCTGTAATTCTAATCAAATGGAGAATGAAATGGCAGAGACGACAGGAAATTATTTGGTGCTGTGACCTTCTGGTGTTTGGAAAAGTGACAGAAACCTTTTAATGCTTTAAACTGCATCAGACCGTCAAGTAGCGTATGGTTAACGAGCTCAGGCTGGGGGAACATTTGTTTTCGTTGTTGTGCAGCTCTTGTTTAAAATGTGTGTTGATAGGTCCAACCTTGAGCCTCTCCGAAAGAATGTTGCAATTAATTAGGGAGATAGTAGATTTTGTGTTGCTTTACTGATATCCACACGAAACACTAATGCGAATACAAAGTGTTTCCACAGCAAAACATCGTCCATGATGCTTTAGAATAGATGTACTTTTTAAATGTCCTCTAAACAATTTTGACGAATGCCATTCTCCTGCCAGTGCAAGGAATGTTTGCAAGCACACATGAAACGAACAGAGAGAATTCAATTTTGATCTTGACGACAAGGCATGTGTACTGTATATATTTCAATTTTGCAGCATCTCAAGCTGTCACTTTTAAATATGAAAGGCGTTGTTTTGATTTCTTTGTAAATATCTTTTTAATTCCGCCACCTTTTGTCACGTAACGGAAAACAATATGATGATTCATAACACGTCTTCTTAACGCCTTCATGTACACCCAAAGGAAAAGGCTAAGATCCTATACGCTGCAGTTCTATGTTTTGAATTAAACTTTGGGCAAAGGAAATGATTGCTTGGGAATGAGCTCAGTTTCCTGCAGACAAGGATAAAATAACACTAAAACACTCCATCTGGTTTTCGCAGTTATTGTTCCAATTCCCACTGTATGCCAAGCTCAAGCTCCACAAATCTCAGCCGCTCTAAAGCACAAGGTTAAGAGCAGAATGGGCTGCTGCGTGTCTTGATAACAACAATAACAACCAGTGCCCGCTTTCTGTAATTAATTTCGTCATTTATGATCCGGGCTCGTGTTTATGTTTCCCAAAAATAATCTTAGTTTTTTAATAGATTGATTTGTGATTTTGTTTTTTTTAATGTAACAATTGACCTATAAATATTTGTTCTCGTGTTTAGTTATGCAAGAGCTTGCCAAGCTATTATGATGAGCATTCACAATTGATTTTTTCTTAGATTGTCCTGTTTCCTACACAGACATGAATTGCGCATTGCAGCAAGTCTATGAAATAATCCAGACTTTCCATCCCTTTCATTTTCTGATGCGTTAAAAACAAGCGAAGGAAACCTATGGTTTAATTTTTATGGCCGAGAGTTGGATCGAGCACAAGGATAAAGAAACAGAACTATTTCAATTATGTAAATAGGCTGTGATGTGACTCAATAACAGTGTTGATCCTTCATTGAATTCAGATTTTTATATCTACTGTATAGAACCCACATTTGTCAGTAGATGTATTTTTTGTTGGTAAATCCACTGCTAAATGAAAGGTCTCCTCAGGTTACTCTCAGCTCTCACAATCCTGTGAAATTACAATCCACCCAGCATCTGCACGGTGAAGCCGGGATAGGCTCCGGCTTCACCGTGCAGCATCTGCACCGGCTTCACCGTGCAGCATCTGCACGGTGAAGCCGGAGCCTATCCCGGCAGACACAGAGTGCAAGGCAAGGATATACCGACGATGGGACGCCAGTCCATCACCGGGCACTGCGGAGCAATTTAGCCTGCGAGCCAATTAACCTATGTAGCAGCATGCATTTTGGACTGTGGGAGGAAACCGGAGTGCCCGGCGAAAACCCACGCGGACACGGGGAGAGCATGCAAACTCCACACAGAAAGGCACCCGAGCCGAGAGATTCGAACCCGGAACCTTCTTGCTGTGAGGCGACAGCGCTAACCACTGGGCCACCGCGCCGCCCTCTCCACACATCTGACTGATTCCGCGGCAACCTTCAGTTCATTCGAACATATGTCTCTGGATTGGAGGTCGACTCAACCTGTCAAGTTGGTGCTGCTCTACCGCCCACCTGGAGCCTTCTCTTCTTTTGTGAATGAGCTGTCTGAGCTGCTTTCTAAGATGTGTTCCAGTTCTGAAAGGATCCTGATTCTTGGCGATTTCAACATCTATGTTGGCTCTCTAAAGAGCCCTCTAGCAAGGGATCTCATGACCACTCTGATCTCACTTGTCTTCACTCAACACGTGACATCTGCCACTTACAGATGCGGCCATACTCTCGATTTGGTTTGCTCATGGGGTATATCGGTAACCAACCTGTCCGTCACCGATCCAGCTCTGCCTGATCACTCCGCTGTGTGGTTTTAATCTTCAAGTACCACCTCCAATTTCCATCACCAAGCGCAAAATCCAATTTCGAAACCTTGACGCCCTCACTCCAGACATATTCACTGCAGCAATGAACAGTACTTCACTCTCTGCCTCGGCTCACTCTACCTCTGATGCAACAGCAGAAACTTACAACAACATGCTATCAAGCATACGTTATGATTTGGCTCCATTAAAATCACGCTATTTCTCAGGTGAAAACCCATCCCCCTGGTATACTGCTGAACTCTGGCGAATGCACGCAGGGCCGAATGGACTAGGAGAAAATCTAGTCCCACCGTTCATGCTCAAAGCTATAAGGAACAGCTCCTCCACTATCGGAAGGAACTTGACTGTGCCTGTACCAGCCATTCCAGCATTTGGCTGATACCTGTGAGAAGCCGAAGATTCTTTTCTCGACCATTAATCAGCTCCGTCATCCAACCAGTCAATCGCCCTCACTTCCCTTCACTAATAAAGATAAGGTGGATCAGTTGATTCAGTTTTTCTCAGAAATAATAGAAGCCCACCATATCTCTATTCAGCCTGAACCACCAACCTCAATAAATGTTCCTCCACCTTTCTTGACTTTAAAATTCCTGGAAATTCCGAATTAACGGAACCCAAGGTCTCTTCTTTAGTTACCAGATCTCAGCCCACAAACTGCTCCCTGGATCCCTTCCCATCTAAAATCATTCGGGCAAATTTTAAATCCCTCGCCACGTTTGTCACTGGTATCGTTCTCGCACTATTCAAATGAGCCACAGTTACCCCACTGCTTAAAAAACTTGGCTTCTATTACAATATTCCTGATAATTATCGCCCCATCTCAAATCTACCATGCCTCGTTTGTTTCATTGAACATGCTGTAGCCATGCAACTCCAGAAACATGTTCTCAACAATGACCTCCTCAATCCCTTCCAATCTGGGTTTAGATTCTGCCATTGTACTGAAACTGCTCTGGTTAAAGTAGTAGTTGATGTTTTCGTTACTGCTGATGAAGGCTTGCCAGGTATTGTTGTCCTCCTGAACCTGAGCACTGCCTTCGATACTGTTGACCACTCGATCTTACTTGAGCGACTGGACAGTATAGGGGTCTCTGGCTGTTCCCTGCAATGGCTGAGTTCCAACTTCTTTAACCGGAAGCGGTTCATCAGCCTCAGAGGACAAAACTCAGCAATCCACCCTGTTTTGTCTGGCGTTTCTCGGTATACTTGGCCATATCCTGTGCACCCTTAATCTTAGCTACCATCGCTATGCCGATGACATCCAAATCTCTATCCATGCAAAGCCATCCATCAATGTGTCTGGTCTTGCCATGTCGTTCTCACTGTCAACTTGAAAGCCTGGCTCAATTAAAATGTCCTAAAACTAAATTGCGACAAAACAGAAGTTTTGCTTGTCGGAACCCCGCACCAATTGTTCAAGTCAGAACCTATCCAATTGATGCTTAACGACCAGACCATTTGAGTTGCTAAGGCAGTTTGGAATCTGGGAGTGACTCTTGATGCCTCACTCAGCTTCGAGACACACATCAACAAGGTTACAAAGGTAGCCTATTTCCATCTCATAAATATAGCCAGACTGCACAACATCCTGTCACCCACTGGTGCTGAGAAGCCAATACACATCTTCATCTCCTTACGAATCGATTACTGCCATGCACTGCTCCCTGGCACACCTGCCAACCTGATAAATAGTCTTCAACGTAGCTGCTAGAGTCCTCACTCGTACACACATCAACGATCACATATCCCCAATACTGATGTCTCTCCGCTGTCTACCGGTTAAATACAGGATTGAATTTAAGATCCTCCTCACCTCCAAGGCACTCACTGGCACTGCCCCAACATACATCCATGACCTATTTCAGGGACACTTCTCAACACGACAACATAGATCCTCTAATACGGGCTTGCTGCATGTGCCCAAATCGCACCTCCATTCGATGGGTGACAGAGCATTCTTGCATGCTGCTCCCAGACTCTGGAATGCCTTATATTGGAGATTCGATCAGTTGAGTCCCTGGGCATTTTCAAATTTCGTCTCAAAACTCACTTGTTCCTTAAGGCTTTCAAGCCCTCTGGCTAGGACTGTTGATGCGGCTCAATACTGTCTTTCCGGGATGATGGCTTTCTGCCAAGCTGCGCGTGCTCGGAAACATGTATTCCTTCCTTGCTTGTTGAATAATCTTGTTTTCTCCGCTTACCTTATGTCCAATAATTTATTGCTACTATTTGACTTTCAGTTGAACTATCCTGATGTTGTTGTTGACATGCCGTTTTCTCCACAGCTCGGATTTGTAAAAAAAGCCCCCCCAAAAAATTCGTCTGAGGATGCCTCCAATGTGTGAGGTGAAACGTCGTGATGGGAAGAGAGGGAGCGATCGACGCGGCTGTCCTGAGAGTACAGCTTTTCGAGGCAATTACCAAAAAACCCGTTAGTTTTGCTGATTTTCCGTTCTTGTGTCGATATTGACATGCCGTTCTCTCCGTGACTATGTGCAGCGCTTTGTGACCCTCGGGTGAGAAGTGCTCCATATTATGCAATTATTATAATTATCATCATATCACTGCAATATACTGTCCGAGCAAGTTAATCTCAAATAGCATTAATGGCGCTGTAGCATATATTAACGATGAGTATTTTTATTCAAAAAGCATTCAACTTCTCCAATCTGCACGCAAAAGCACTGCCACGGCTGTAACGGTTCTTTGCTAAATGACATGCGCACAGTTTGAAACCGTTCAACCTTGATGGGTTATCGCGTCTCAAGCGCTGTTATCAGCGGCGTACATTTTTCGGTTTTAATTCACACTGATCTCCACGTGACAGAGCTAAGTGAGTTTGCGCCCATCAAGACATGCCTCCATCATCCGCTCTTTGCAAAAATGTCAAGTATCAAAATAATGTTGTTGTTTTTTAACACGCTAGTTTAGCGAGAGAAAATAACAATTTCATGCGATATATGGTACTATATATTTAAAAAATCTAACTCAATTTTACTCTAGTGATATGAAAATTACCTTTGACTAAATCATCAAAATGCAATCCAAATGTGATTATAAACTATTAATTAGGCGAGGCTGAGCCCGGAGAGTAAGTTGATTGATGATCACCCATGCATAACATGCTGTCAGAGACTACCGAGCTATGAGCAGTGGCTAAGGATAGTGCAGCAACATCCGCTATTGTAACGGCGGTACTTGTAATGTTCCACAGTAACGCTCCCCGCCGTCACCACGGGCAATTAAACCCCATGACCCGCACACAGCATGTGGAAGCCCTCATCCAGCAGTGGATTGACACAGGGCCGTACATGTACACTGTGTACACGACCAATTTCGCTTTGATGATTGCAAATGAAATCCTTGAATGCGGGAGCAAATGCCATGCCTTAACATCGGTGTGGCTCTGGAACACTGCCTTGTGGACACATGTGTAGGCATGTGGCCTTCAGCAGCGTGTGGGACGGGTGCGCTTTGTGAGTGCACACTGCCCTATTGTGGGATAATGGGTTGCACACGGGGATCCAAGTAAGTCTGAAGACACAAACCTGTTTATCGGGTTGCAAGCCCCATTATTCTCACGGCGCGTCCGAGATGCGTTACCGCATTTGTGCGGAGCCAATATTAAAGTGAACTTTGTGTTTGAGGACACGATAAAAAGCACAATTGCATGATGGATTCACAAAGCGTTTCTGCGTTTCCCTGCAGTAATTCTAGCCACATAAAAATTTGAATCGCTAATAAAAATAAAATGCACGTCGTAACTTATAATGTAATTTAATATTAAAGGGATGTGAACTCTACACTATTAATGGGAATTGTTACACTGCAATAAATTTTCAGCTATAAATACGACATATTTTTTTCTCCAGGAACACAAACCAACTTAAAATTAATTGTTTGTATTTCAGTCGGGTGACGTTGACTCAGAGAGTGTGACTTAAAATTGGATGTTTGTGAGTTCCGAGCCTTTTTCGGGCGTAGGATTGCCATTTGCAGCACAAAAATATATTGTGTGAAGAGGATTATCTCATAATACCAGACAAGAGGAGGACGACATGTAAATGTTTACATTGTCTAGGAACTTTAATGTACTGGGGAGACTTATTGATTTCCTATAACAGCAGTTACCTAAATTATAAGGATCAGAGGAAACTCAGGACAGGTGGAAACCCTACTGGGAGGTCAACACAGCCCTGCCATCTCTTTGAGGAATATTGCACCACTCTATGTGGGGAAGTCATCAGTGGTTTCTGATTAAAAGACTTGTTCTTGCGATAAGAATGTGGAATTTTCACCAGCGGATCATGAGTAGAATATGAGTCACTCCAGATTCAATTTACAATGCTTTTGTTTACAGTGCTTTGCCTTAAAAGCGATTTCATGGAAATCAGATGTATGTGTTAGGCAGCTGTTTAGACAAAAAAATGTGTCACCGTTGATAATTGTGGTGATGGACGAGGCATTAGTGAAGGATGGCCATAGATGACCTAAGTGCCTGTAAAAAGGGTCTTGCAATAGACAGTCCTCATGATTAGCAATTAGGCGTGTGATGCTGGAGACCACCAGCGTGTCTAATCGATTATACTTAAAAGCTTTCTCCGTCTTCTAATCAGCATCTGATTTAATAATGCTCCCCAAACATCTCCAGAGGTTTCTCTTTGTTGAACCGCACACAGCTGCAGTCTTTAAATTGTTATCTCTTCTCTTGGACATATATTCATGTGGCAATGAGTGGCATAAGAAAATGGCATAAGCCTTTGTCTTCTGAGCTCCTGATATATTTTCCTAAAGCTGTTCTTTCGGGTTAGCCGTGTTGAGCACTCCCCCTCATTCCTTCGTGCCGTTTTGCCTCCCACGTTAGGCGCGCTTGAACCGAGCTATTAAAAATAAAATATAACTGCATCGTCAGTCCGTCAAAATCTAATCCAAATATTAAAATAGGCGAAGGCAGAGCACGAGACGAATTTAGTTGGTTTGTTCATTGCTTAACACACCACAGGCACAATTCGAATCAAACGGAGAGAATTTAAATTCGCTCAGCGTACTTGCATCACTGTATGCCAGCGATTAGAGGTGGAAGAAGCTCAAATTGCAGCGCTTGCCACATCAGCCGGACAGTGGGTACATTGTTATTCTGCTCACGAAAGCCCATCCCTACGGCACCATGGTGGCAGCCTTTCATTATAAAAGATAAATTGAAAATGGGCTTATTTTGTGGCTTGGGAAAGATGTTAGGTTGGCAGGACCTTGAAATATTAAAAACATTTTAATAAAAAAAATGCAGAAAATTATCCTATGCTACTATGTTAGATAATGTTTTTTTTTTTTTGGGAAAATTATAGTGGTTAGTTAAATGTTTCTGGAAAAATACGTGTTAGGTACATTGAATCATGAGTTAACCTTGCAAGCGGATGCTGGCATAATGTAATAACATTTCAAGTTTTGTAGATGTGTGGGGAAAGCACATTGTAATATTTATTCTAATATCTAGATCGCAAACACAATTATGCGCTACGTAATGATTTTAAAATGTAATGCCTCTGCATGTCAAAAGTGTATGGAGTCTTTGCGTAAACTCTGTGTACGGGAATGAATTGCATTAAGTGATACATTTCAAGTAAGAATATTCCCAAGTATTTGAAATAATAATGAATAATTGCATTAACTTTGTAATAATTATATGGTGGTGCGGCGGTGGTACAGTGGACAGTGAACCCAGAAACCCGAGTTTGATTCTCATTTACATCTTACATCGGTGGGTGAGCGATATCTGAATTTGTATTGTTTATCCATCTTTACCTCCCTGCATTGACCAGCATGGTGAAGTATAGTTAAACAACAACCGACGCTTGCTGGGGAGGCTATCCATCTGAAACACCACACTTCAAAGATTTTTCCTAAGTTGTATAAATGTAATAAGTACAGGACATACATCTCATCTCATCTCATTATCTGAAACCGCTTAATCCTATATAGGGTCACGGTGAGCCGGAGCCCATCCCGGAAACACAGGGCGTAAGGCAGGAATACACCCGACGACGGGACGCCGGTCCATCGCCGGGCATTGCGGGACAATTTTAGTCTGCGAGCCAATCAACCTATCCAGGAGCATGCTTTTGGACTGTGGGAGGAAACCGGAGTACCCGGCGAAAACCCACGCGGACACGGGGAGAGCATGCAAACTCCACACAGAAAGGCACCCGAGCCGAGAGATTCGAACCCGGGACCTTCTTGCTGTGAGGCGTCAGCGCTAACCACTGGGCCACCGCGCCGCCCGGACATACATTTGCATACTTACTAATCACATGTCCAATTCTCAGCTCTCTTGCATATGTGTGTCATCATTTTGATCAAAATGTACTCCATCCATCCATCCATCTTCTTCCGCTTATCCGGTGCCGGGTCGCGGG
>JAZEWT010000015.1:12409167-12422869 GCA_036362905.1 Mordacia mordax | reverse complement strand
GAAGTGTCTGGGGTGAAGGAAGTCTGGGCATCGCTGCTTAGACTGCTGCCCCCGCGACCCGGCATCGGATAAAGCGGATGAAGATGGATGGATGGATGCTGATAAGTATGATATGTACAACTTCTTTGATGCCGTAAAGACCACCCATGGCCTAAGAAGTTGCTCTACTTGTCAAATTAGAGCTGCAGATGGAGTTACACTTATTAAAGATACAATTAAAATTGCTCACAGATGGGTTGAACACTTTGAAGCTCTATTAAATCAACCAAACCAAGTCGACAATTCAGTCCTGGAGGAGCTGTCTTGATTCGTAACCAACCTCTGAGGTTCTTTCTGCGATTAGATCCCTCAAAAACAACACAACTCCTGGACCTTATTCTCTACCTGGTGATATCCTTAAACAAGGAGGCTATTGTGGAGGCCCACTTCGTGCGCCTGAGGATGCCTCTAACGTGTGAGGCGAAACGTCGCGAGGAGAGGAGAGAGAGCCATCGACGCGGCTGTCCCGAGAGAGCAGCTTTTTGAAGCAATCGTCATGCATCGAGCCGTGAAAACCTACATCTCATCTCATCTCATTATCTGAAACCGCTTAATCCTATATAGGGTCACGGTGAGCCGGAGCCTATCCCGGAAACACAGGGCGCAAGGCAGGAATACACCCGACGATGGGACGCCAGTCCATTGCCGGGGAAACCTACATCATTATATAATTTATTGCTATTTGACTTTCAGTTGAACTGTTCTGATGTTGTTGACATGCTGATTTGCCGTTCTTATGTCCTTGTTGACATGCCGTTCTCTCGCATCTCTGTGCAGAGCTTTGTGACCCTCTAGTGAAAAGTGATCTAGGAATGCAGTTATTATTATTATTATTCACTTCTGCACTGATTGATCTAACCGTGACCTCTACTCTGCGAGTTCAGTTTACTGGCCATTACAGCACTGCAGCAATCCTTTCCCTTATTATTATTTATCCAGTCATATAAACTACTCGGTCCACGCGTGGAGTACTCACTGCACAAGCCATTTACAGTTGTTGGAGAACAAAGACAATTGGTGCTGCTATCTTGCATCAGGGCGGCGCGGTGGCCCAGTGGTTAGCGCTGACGCCTCACAGCAAGAAGGTCCCGGGTTCGAATCTTTCGGCTCGGGTGCCTTTCTGTGTGAAGTTTGCATGCTCTCCCCGTGTCCGCGTGGGTTTTCGCCGGGTACTCTGTTTTCCTCCCACAGTCCAAAAGCATGCTCCTGGATAGGTTGATTGGCTCGCAGACTAAAATTGTCCCGCAATGCCCGGCGATGGACTGGCGTCCCGTCGTCGGGTGTATTCCTGCCTTACGCCCTGTGTTTCTGGGATAGGCTCCGGCTCACCGTGACCCTATATAGGATTAAGCGGTTTCAGATAATGAGATGAGATCAGATCTTGCATCAATGTACGTTTCCATAGAGCTGCATCTTAAAGATTTCTTCGGGATATAATACAAATAAATGACTGTTGTGGTTTTAACAGAAGTGGATCATATTGAACAAATCGACTTGGAATTAAAGCTCTAGGGTTTTATTTTATACCATGTGCTGTATGTTACTATCACACCACAAATATGAAATTTAAAAAGCATTTTATTCATTATACATAACCATTAAATTATCCCAAAAAATCGATTTCAATTATTATGCAAATGTAAAGTCCATAATCATAAGTTACCATTAAAGCCACTTATTGTGTACACCCCATGAGCATAGGATAATTGATAATGTTTTACTTGATTGGAATACATTGCTTTAACAGTCATATTTATGGTAGATTGAGACTTAATATGTTTACTCAGAGCTACTATTTTGCTAATTATAAATGCACATTAGAAAAGTCACCATCCTATATATTACATTAACTACATAATATAATTCATCATTCGACTGCATGGCACAATGCGTCAACAAACAACTTATATAATGAGGATCAGTCACTTTCAGCATCCGCTATATCTGTTCTAATTGTGGCCTTATCTTTCCGCTCTGCTTTATACTGTCGGCTTGAAGTATTGTATAGCAGTGACATTCGTCTCGGCTTTCATCTATGAAAAATAATGTCCCAGATGCATGCTGTGTTGCATGAAATGTGCGAATATTTAGCCCATGCATATTGCATTGCTACCTCAGTATTAAGTCAATTTGTTTAGTAAATAAAATCGCTGCCACACTCGTGCACCAAGGTCATTTTGCCTACTGTGCAGTGTACGCAACAAAAAAATAATTCAACCCCGTTTTTTTTCGTTTCGGTTTCATTTACGAGTGCTTGCTGACATTCTGCACACTCTACCAAGTTTTTCGTCCATTATTGAAATGCCTTGAAGCTATTTTGAACTCATGAGAGTGAGCTGCTAGGAAATGTGGAAAGTGCATGAGCAATAGACGCTGCTTTCTTAAATTTACAGGCTATGTGGAGTTAGTGGGAATGCTTTTTTTTTATCATGAATAATATACAAGTCAAATATTTGCATGTTAAACTAGGCCATGTATAAAACAAAGTATTCTGCCACTGCATTATGAATGGATGAAATTGCATTTTTTCTCCATTACACACGGTTCGCATTAGATTCACACCAATATGACATTGAGATAAAACCTAAATAATTTTAGTAAGGAAGTTGTATGCGTTTCATGTAAATTGACAAGATGCATTTTTATTCCCCAGGGCTGCAATAACGCGCCGGATTTGAGTCGATGCATATTATTTGTATGCATAAGCGGTATGTGGAGAGGGTGCGTAAATCTGCCGCCGGGAAGACAGACTGGGAAACTGCAGAATGTTAATATATAAAGGCACTGACTCTCAGCTCTCCAAGGAGCCCTATTCCTCTTCTCTCAAACTGCATGGACTAAAGCAATATAACCTTTAATTTTCCATTTTTTTAATGTCAGCCACAACAGCTATTTTAGATGATTTTCGTAACTTTTTTTGTAGCGTGCATCATGTTAAATTATCCTAACCAGATATCCTAACGGGTTGTACGGTTGACGGTTAAATGAAACTGGTTCCCCCACCACTTGAAATCTGTACTTAATTTTTACGTCGATGAGTATTTTAAATCAATCAACATTTGAATTGTGTATTAAAAAACAAAAACATTATTATCTCATCTCATTATCTGAAACCGCTTAATCCTATATAGGGTCACGGTGAGCCGGAGCCTATCCCGGAAACACAGGGCGTAAGGCAGGAATACACCCGACGACGGGACGCCAGTCCATCGCCGAACATTATTATTGTGCATGCAAATAGAGAAAAAGAGAATACATGTTAAATTTGACAATGATAAATATAATTTTACTTTCAAGGCATAAAATTAATTAAAGCAATTATTTGCTATGTGGTCATATTTCTAAAGTAAGGGGTGTTTTTTCTCTTTCAAAAAGCATTCTAATGGAAAATGTCACCTACAAATTGTGACATGAACATAGAGGATGCCTCGGCTGAATTGATGCACATGAAATGTTCTGTATATTGTGGATCTGCAGTGGCACACTTTGAACTCATATATAATATATGCTGAACAATTTCTGTGTCGAGCCGTGGGAGCATGTCTGAGCGGATTCTGTTGCCAGGAGGCGAATCTGCCTCTGCTACCGATTGGTCTAAAATGTGTCCTGCTCACTGTAACTGATCTGTTGATATTATGAACCACCGATAGATAGATTTGAATTTGGAAAAGAAACACATTTATTTTTTTTTATTTGTGCTCTATAACTCTTGACCTTCATGACCTTTCTGTTAATCTTTCAGCTCCGCATTTAAACAATAATAATAATTGCATTTATAGAGCGCTTTTTACCCGAGGGTCACAAAGCGCTGCACAGAGCTGCAGAGAGAATGGCATGTCAACAACAACGACAATACAACGGAAAATCAACAACAGTAACGTTTTTTTTTTGGATTTTTTTTTTTTACAAATCCGAGCTGTGGAGAGAGTGGCATGTCAACAACATTAGGACAGTTCAAAAGAAATCGAAATAGTAGAAATAAATTACAGGATATAAGTAAGCGCAAAACAATATATAATTCTTCAGCAAACAAGTATAAATGTTCTCAAGCAGGAGCAGGGCAGCAGAAAGCCATCATCCTGGCACGACAACACTGAGGCACATCAACAGTCCTAGTCAGAGGACTTGAAAGCCTTACGGAACAAGTGAGTTTTGAGACGAGATTTGAAGATGCCTAGGGACTCAGCTGATCGAATCTCCAATGGAAGGGCATTCCAGAGTCTGGGAGCAGCGCGCGAGAAGGCTGTGTCACCTATCGAATTGAGGTGTAATCTGGGCACATACAGTAAGCCAGTATTGCAGGATCGAAGTTGTTTTGCTGAGGAGGGTGCCTAAAGGAGGTCGTGAATGTATGTTGGAGCAGCACCAGCGAGAACCTTGTGGGTGAGAAGGAGAATCTTGAATTCGATCTTGCATTTCACCGGTAACCAGTGGAGAGACATCAGTACTCGGGATATGTGATCGTGATTAGGTGTGCGAGTGAGGACTCTAGCAGCCGCATTCTGCACACGTTGGAGCCGATTGATCAGGTAGGCAGGGGTGGCAGGGAGCAGTGCTTTGCAGTAATCGATTCGTGAGGAGATGAAGATGTGTATTAGTTTCTCAGCATCAGTGGATTACAGGATATTGTGCAGTCTCGCGATATATCTAAGTTGGAAATAGCCTACCTTCGTCACCTTGTTGATGTGTGTCTCGAAGGTGAGTGAGGAATCAAGAGTCACACCTCGACTCCGGACTGCCTTAGGAACTTCAATGGTCTGTTTGTCAGGCATCAATTGGATAAGTTCAGCCTTGGACGATTGGTGCGAGATTCTGGCAAGCAAAACTTCTGTTTTGTCGCCATTTAGTTTTAAAATTTTTGAATTGAGCCAGGCCTTTACAGTTGACAGTGAGCATGACATGCAAAACCAGACGCATTGATGGATGGCTTTGCATGGCTATATACTTGGATGTCATCGGCTAGCAATGATAGTTGAGATTGAGGCTGCGCAGGACATGGCCAAGAGGTTGTATGTAAATTCTGAAGAGGAGTGAGCCATGAACTGAACCGTGAGGAACTCGAGACAAAACTGGATGGATCTCTGAGTTTTGTCCTCCGAAACTGACGAACTGCTTCCGGTCGGAGAGGTATGATCTCAACCATTGCCATACACAGCCAGAGACTGTGTATATCAGTATCAAAGGCAGCACTCAGGTCCAGGAGGATAAGAATACTTGGAAAACCTGCATCAGCAGAGACGAGTAGGTCAACTTCTATTACCAGAGCAGTTTCAGTACTATGGCCAAATCTGAACCCAGATTGGAAATGATAGAGGACAGCATTGTTAAGAACGCGTTTCTGGCATTGCACGGCTACAGCACGTTCCAGGAGCTTGGAGAGGTATGGTAGATTTGAGATGGAGCGATAATTATCTGGGATGTTTCAAACGAGGCAAGGCTTTTTAAAGCAGGGGGGTTTCAAACGAAGCAAGGCTTTTTAAAGCAGGGGGTAACTGCTTTAAAAAGCCTGGCCTCGTAGCTGTTCCTTAAAGATTTGAGCATGAACGGCGAGGCCAGATTTTCTCCAAGTCCGTTCAGCCCTGGATGCATTCGCCTTGAGATCCCAGAGTTCAGCAGCATAACAGGTTTTCCACCTGAGACTTAGCGTGATTTTAATGGGGTCAAATCATTCCGTATTCTGGATAGCACATTGTTGTTAGTTTCTGCTGTCGCCTCCGAGGCAGAAGGGGCTGAGGCGGAGAATGAAGTCCTGTTAATTGCTGTGATGAACGTATCCAGAGTGAGGGTGTTAAGGTTTTCTAAATTGTATTTGGTGCATGGTGATGGAAATTGGAGGTGGTACTTGAAGATCAAATCACACAGCGGAGTGATCAGACAGACCAGCATCGGTGATAAGTTGGTTACCGATATGCCCCATGAGCAAAACAAGTCGAGAGCATGGCCACTTCTGTGAGTGGCTGATGTCACGTGTTAAATAAAGCAAAGTGAGGTCAGAGTGGCCATGAGATCCCTTGCAAGAGAGTTCTTTAGAGAGTCAACATAGATGTTTAAATCGCCAAGAATCAAGATCCTTTCAGAACTGAAGTACATCCGAGAAAGTAGCTCAGACAGTTCATTGACAAAATAATAGGAGGCTCCAGGTGGACGGTAGCGCAGCACCAACTTCACAGGTTGAGTCGACCTCCAATCCAGAGACATATGTTCAAATTAAATGAAGGTCGGAGATGGAATCAGTTGGATATCGGTAGACACATGGTGGAGAACTGCAGGTGCCACAACCACAGTCAATGGGAACGAGCCTTCTGATGGTGTGCAAAGTGTCGTGGTAAAGCCTGATTCAACGTGATAAAATCATCTTGATGATGCCAGGTTTATCTTAGGCAGAGAAGGTCCAGACTGTTGTCCAAGATCAGCTCAGCAAACAGAGGAGCTTTTTCAATGTTCAGAGAACACACATTGAGCAAGGCAATGTGGGTTTCTGTTGCAGGCAATGTGCATGCTGGAAGAGGGAAACTGACCGTCTGTATTTTTCGCAAGCTATGTCGAGCTGCAAAAGGTTTAACTTGTTTCATCGGCAACCGATATGTAGGACTTAATACTGGGATGGGGGTAAGTAAATCAACTGTAGGCGGATTAATGAGCTTTTTGCTGCTAGCATCCCGATGGATGTAACGAGGGTATCAAAATATCATCAGCTCATGGCAAATAGCCAGAAGCTTAGGGGTATAGGGAACTGATGTAAGAATCAAGCTTGTTAGAGCCGCGCGAATCTAGGCGATCATATCGAATAGGGGCCAGAGCCCACCACAGGAGACACAGAGTACAAGAAAGGGCCACACCCAGGATGCGACGCCAACACATCGAGGGGTACCTCCCCTGGTGTAATTTACTCAGCAGGCCAATCAACCCAGAGGTCTGCACATCCCTGAAGGGCAGGAGGAATGGATTAGAGTCACAGTGTTCGAGATGGGAGTGACAGTGTTAGAGATGGGAATCAAAGTGTTGGAGATCGCAGTGTTAGAGACAGGAGTCACAGTGTTAAATATATTAATTACAGCGTTAGAGATAAGAGTCACAGTGTTAGAGATGGGCGTTACAGTCTTAGAGATGGGAGTCACGGTGTTAAATTTGGGAATCACAGTGTTAGAGATAGGAGTCACAGTGTTAAAGATAGGCGTTACAGTGTCAGAGATGGGATCCTCAGTGTTTGACCACTAAGCATTAGCGAAGAGTACTACAGAGTTAAGCGATTAAAATTTTTCAGACACATTCAGAATGATATGTAATACGTGCTTCAAAAACACTGCTGGCTTAACGCAATTACTCTGTACCGCTACACGGTACAGAGTATTGAACGGCAACACATGACGTTAAATTAATGATTTAGACTATTAAAAATTAAGAAAAAAAATAAACTATTTAAATACTGACTCAAAAAACACCCAGAAGGACTTGCAAAAAAACGCGCCAAGTAACATCACCCAGGGTGAGTGGGCGATGATGTTAACAATGACAATATGGCGAAAGATGTGGATGGTGAAACGAGTGATAATGAGGTGAGGATGAGCGTGGCATGTTGCTGCGAATCGAGCGAGAGGTACAAATACGGAATCAGACGAGCGGAGAGGCTCAATTGAAGCCGTTCCCCAGGTCTTGCAACACGTGTCGAGGCCTCAGTTGTTGTAGTCTAGAAGGCCCCAACGGTTTTAGTGTAAAAATATATTGAGAAAGGATCACGAATTATCAGTAGAATTAAACGAACTAGAAATAAAACCAAGGTATTGGTAATAAAGTGTTTTGGGCTGCTTCAAATACGCTCAAAAATAGCGGTTAAGCTGTTGTTTGTCGGAGCGACATGCGGGTCTACAAGCAGCTGTTATAATGTTTACTGTTTATGATGTGATTTCGGCCTTTAAATTAGTAATTGTTAGTGAGATCCTGTTTTTATGTTTTAAAGATTTACTTTAATAAATAAAGAAACGTATAGTGTCAATTAAATTAATGTATTAGGAGTGATTTCATTGTACTGTATCATGCATCGTGGGTGATGGACTGGCATGCATGAGAAGTTGCCCGAGTTGGCGAGGTAGAGATAATCAGAGGTCAACTGACAACTCGTAAACATCACGTGGGTCGGAGGGAGAAGTGAGCCCCACGTGCGGGTGCAGATTGGTTAAGGTCGTGGCGTGGTTTGACGCGACGTGGTGACGCTAGGGGAGTATAATAATGAAAGAGACGGAAGTAGAAGTGCGGTTGTGTCTGTCTCAGTGTCGGAGCAGGCCGCATCAGGAGGCCGGAGTCTGCAAGCGACCTAATAAATCCATCCTTGTTGTTACAATGGAGAGTCCCGCTATGCCTGTGCTGGAGCGAATGGATGAGAGCCCGCTAACGCGAGCATGATCGTCGGCGGCACGTGAATGGGAGCCCACACAGTCGACTCCGGGGGATTTCACGCGTCATGACAAGTCATTCAGAGGCAAGCAAGTTAGTGGATATCTTGGGCTATACTCTGGATGGAACACCAGTCGATCACAGGGCACCGGGCGAATATTTCGTGAGGTAAATTAGCCTGCGTAGCATATCTTTCGGCCAAGAGGAAACGAGTACCTGGCGAAAACCCGTGGGGAGATCATGCAAACTGCACACACCTGACCCGGGACTCGAACCTGGAACTTTCTTGCTGTGAGACAGGAGACAGACTCACCGCTGTTTATATGCGTAATCTTTTGATGATTAGAATATGCATTTACAGCCATTTGTAAATGCACTGCTCGTTAAAGGTCTTCCCACACCACGTGTCTGTAATGACAGTTGTTTAATGGTATTTCACTGTGCGGGTTGCTGCGGGTTGCTGAAGACCAGGCCAGGCCACTACTGCTTTAGGTTTCACCACGGACGCGAGGCATTGACTAGATGCAAAAACTGAAATTAATAGGTTCTCTCCCTTATGCTAATATCCATTTTTTACTTATCTTTGTGTTGCTAAATAGAACTGTGTTGATGTAGGTGTTTCACAGGTCGATGTATGAAATAAACCATATTTTAGAGTATGTCATGTAAAATTAAATTATGTATACAAACAATCAGGCATGGTGCTGATAAAACTAACAAACCCGTGACTCCATTTTCATTTTGAAATAACGGTTTTTTTACATGTTCTTTTCAGTGACACCATGTCAAATATTAAGCATTAAATTATATAACTTTTACTTAATTCAAGAGACAGTAATATGTTACTGTTTACAAATTAGTAAGTAAACTGTTGGCCTTCATAAATCCACTGCGGGTGAGGGTCTCCTCATACCATGTCGGTAGTGGGTGTTGTTCGACCATATTTCGTAAAACTGTTGAGTGTGGCTTCATGAAGTGCTGACCAGAGCCAGTTTCAGTTATCACTCACTGCTGATGATAGCCATACCTGAAAAGCTAACTTAGGTTGCTGTTATGTTTGTAGTTGAGAGCAAGAACAACTCTGCCACTGTTCCACTTCTACGATTTGAAATGCAAGCCATATAAAACGCAGCGTCCCAGTGCATATTTTTCATTGCATGTTCTTAACGTGACGGTTTCGAATGCAAGATAAATTTAGCATGCGAAAAAAACATTTTAGATAAAGGAAAGATAAGGGCTGCTTATGTTAACTGTCACATTAAATAATGGATAATTATGCTCTGGAGTTCTTCTCAGTGTGTAAAACAATGCTCTCATTTTGCAGAGTGATAAGTAATGTGGAGACAAGTATAAATTTGGCATTTAACAGACTGGAAAAAGTGGCTCATTATTATGATGAAATACAAGGTCACACCCTCACTCCACTCAGAAGCATCGACAGAAAATTTGTGGCAGTGGTCTTGTAGAAGATGTGATAAGACAAGTAATTACATTTTTCTAGTATTTTTTCGGGATACAGTTACAAGAGAGTGTGTGTGTGTGTGCACCTTTATCCATAGTTTAGGTCACACTTAATGATAGTGCAGCGGTCGCGTGTTACACCGCCAACCCAACACCAGTGACGATTATCTGAACTGGTGCGGGGCCTCCCCTACATCGACAACCATAAATGAGCACATTGTGTAGCGTGTAATCATCGCCACTATGGAGATAAAGGCGGTCGGGCGTGGTGCCGGCCTTCATACATGTTTTCCAACAAGTTGCCCCGAAATTCAATCAAGCATGTACAGGGGATTTTTGTGTTTGTGGGCACCGTAATAATTGTTTATGCCGCATTCATATGATTTGCCTGTATTTTATGTGCCCTTGGTGACTTCAGAAGTCAAACGTTCGCTATGGAATTACACGTTTTCTATTACAATTTCTTCATTTTCACAAGACTCAAATGTGCATGTAAAAATAAATGTCTCGTCGAAATGTCAAGATTTATAGTCGTGAGCATGATTTAAGCAGCCAATACTTTAAACTAAACCCATTTTCCAAATGACATATTTTTTTTGCATGAGCCTGAGTTAGAGGTCTACAGAGAGCCTCTTCAGATAGGTGTACAGCTATCAATTGCTGCTAAGGGGGTGACTGCTTTGAGAGTAGCGTTGAAATGGTACTGTCAATGATTTCATTGAAATTGTGTTTTGTGAGTTTACCTATATATAGGCCTGGGAAATGGGACCTTTCACTTCCATGCACTCAGAAGCCTAGAAGGGAAGTGTATTACGGTAATGACCTCACTTGCACTGTGCCAATGTCTGTCCAGACTGGTCTGCTGTGAATATTTTGTCTTGATAACTTGAGACATTGGCCACACAATTATTTGCTTTGTATCTGAGGGAATAGTCCAATCCAGTGTTCCATAGGCTGATATAAAAAAAAAACTGCTGTACTCAAGTAGCCCAACCACTGTAAATATTTTGCGGCTTTCCGCATATAATCAGAGTGCTTGAAAATTTAGCTGGTGGGTAGAGGAAGTTGGGAGTAAAATACAGACTGCCTGAGCAACCAACGTAGAGTTAAACCAATCATGCTTGTATTCTATTTGGCACAGTTCATATATATGCGTTGACCATAACCAAACCGCCCAGAATAGACCCAGTTCACCACAAATCTCAGAAGCTATGTAGGACTGAGCCCGGATATTGATGAGGCTGTGACCAATATCCACAGCAGGCTGTCGTAGGCTCCAGAACGATGTGGTAGAAGGCTTTAAGAAATAGCAGCAAAATCCATTGTTGTATTCAACCTCTGTCCTCCCAACTACATTCTCCCTGCTGCCACCAATTCGTACTGACCAGCGTGATCAAGTATGGTTATCTAACAATGCCTGTCACGCACATGGTGTAGGGGGTTCCTTATCCAGCAGTGGATCGACAAAATACTACATATAATTTGGCATCATCTTCGTAAAAAATGATAGTTTAAATATTACTATTAGAACTGTAAAAAGACACAGTTCATATATGAACACCTGTCTAATCTATGTTGCTCCGAAATAATTATCAATAAACTGATGTTCGTGTGTTGTTGTGTTGTATTTATAATTCGGCCTGGCTGATTGTGATTACAGACTACTCTGCAGGAACAAGAGAGCTGTTCAATTGCTACACTGCCTGAGAAATGAGCCTGCCTCCACCACTGACCTTCAGTCAGCCATGAGGAACCCCAATAGACATATTCCTTCCCTGAAAAGATACTTGTTTTTAACCAGTGGTAGCAACACACATCAAACCTTGATGTGAAATGTACGACAAAACATTGAACTATAAGCAAACGAATGCTGTGGCACCACTGTCTTTGATAACAAGCTATACATAATTTTGTACTCCCACAGTCCAAAAAGCATGCTGCTACATAGGTTGATTGGCTCGCAGGCTAAATTGCCCCGCAGTGCCCGGCGATGGACTGGCGTCCCATCGTCGGTATATCCTTGCCTTGCGCCCTGTGTCTGCCGGGATAGGCTCCGGCTTCACCGTGACCCTGTATAGGACTAAGCGGTTTCAGACAATGAGATGAGATGAGACGTAATTTTGTAAACAAAAAATTCACGAAGCAAAATGCAAAGCGATGAAGTGACAACTGTAGTTTGCCATCTGCAGTGTGGAATGTAAGAAATATTACCAAAAGTATATCAATTATTTTTTAATAAGTAAATGTCTTCTGTATCGCTTAGGTGGAGTGATGATCTATAGGGGTTATTGCACTGCACAATGAACATAGCCACCTGCGCGACTCCCAGCCAAAGCTGATATTGGTGATGAATAACGTCTGATTCGGTCCTAGCTCCTCACCCCTTGCACAAAAGCAATCTCTTCAACATTGCAACAAATACAGGGTGGGCGATAAATAACCGACGCTCTATAAATGCAATTATTATTGCATATAAATGTGTTAATTATTTCTGGGCAACCCTGTACAAGCAGAGCTTCATTCTGCATCTCCACATGTACAGATGTTTTTGATCCTATTACTGGCTGAGCAATAGTCCAGTGATTGTTGTTCACCATAGGTTGGGTGGTAGTCGCAGAGCAACTTACGTTTGATTCCCGAGCATAATTTTCATTATCGGTGCCCACTCAATCCTGTATAGGGTCGCGGGGGGCCGAAGCCTATCCCGGCAAACAGAGGGTGCAAGGGGAGGCTATACCCAACATGTGATGCCAGTACATCGCAGGGCATGTTTTGTGGGCAATTTACTTAGCAGGTCAAGTGCTATCATTAGTGGTGAGCGATTTCGGAAATGAGTCTAATAATGATACAAATTGTAATGCTCGCAAATTGGATATGGAGGCGTGAGGAAACTGCAGAGAGACAGGGAGCTGGAAGGGAGCCATGCAGCCAGCGCCAACATTTGCTAGACACTGGGTCCTATAGAATAATAATAGTTGCACTTCGAGAGCACTTTTTACCCGAGGGCACAAAGCTGTTATTGGCCAATTATTAATAAGTGTGGTTATATTAATATGTGAGAGGTAAGGGGGGAGAACTCAGAGGAAACGCACACAGAACAGCGAGGGAACACACAAATTCCAGAAAGACAGGCGCTCGAGGCAGGGATGAAACTGCCTCAGGTAGGCTGCTCTGTGAGGCACAGATATTGCCACTGCGTCACTAATCCCAATCTAAATTCTACTTTAATAAACAAATGCTGCTTGATAATATATGTCTGGAAAGCTAATAAGGCTGATGGACTAACACATTCTTGAGGAAATGAGAGAATAAGTTTCTGTGAATAACTACTGATGTAATTCGCTGGTACTTAATAGGATACATTAAATAGTTTCCATCCTGAATGTGCTCCTGTGACACTCACTTGTGCAAACGAATTACAGTTATACAATTGTAACATCACGATGTAGACTTTGCTGCTGTAATTTAAACTACCATGTGCTTAAAGTTTGTCCCTGTTGACTGAAATATGAATAGAATTGTATCAGTTGCTGTAAGCATCCGACCATGCAGAAATATTATTACTTTCCAGATTGATCTGACGCTTTACTGTAGTAATGTGGCTATAGAGGTCACAACGATGCGTGAAATGAATTTGTTATAACATATATTTTTATTTTTAGTTCATTGGTATTACTATTTGCATAATTTAGAAAAAAATGTAATGCATATAACGATATAATAGGACATTTTATGAAAAATTGGTTAGATGTGCTGGGAGGCGACGTACAGACATATGGTAACTATATTTAAACGCCATCCATCCATCCAT
>JAZEWT010000015.1:12363834-12391312 GCA_036362905.1 Mordacia mordax | reverse complement strand
CCCGGCCGCTGCTTCCGCAGAGACTGGTATGTTCACCACCAGGGAGACACAGGCCGAAACGGCCACCGCTACCGCAGCGTCCGATTTAGCCCACACGGCACCCCCCTTGGGGGAGGTCTCTGTGGCGCTCATAGCCAGGGAGGCACCGGCAGAACTGGCCCCTACTGCCGCTGTATCCGGTTCAGCCCGCACTGCCCCTGCGGCGGGGGGGGGGTTCGACGGCGGGGCCGTCTCTGACGTTATCTGCTGTGACCCAGACTGACCACTGGGTTTAGATTTCACCATTCCTGCCCACCCGCCTTGTCTTTAGCTTTCTTCTTTAGCGATTCCACCATCGTGAAATCAGCCGTCCTCTGGATGGCCCCAGCAGTGGTGGTAGTCGCAGTGACTATGTTGCGCTGTTGTTGTGTCGCGTTCAGTGGCAAGTCAGCAGCCCTTTCAGGTGCGCCCGTGGGGCAGTGCCTCCGAGCGTCACCAACACCACCACACGCGAAACAGCGTTGTACCTCGGTTGAGACATACACTGTGTGTGTCCATCGCGCGTGTATTTGAAAGTGGTGTCTAAGTCACGTGTACCGTCCTAAAGAATAATCAGTGCCTAACGCTGAAAGGACATAATGCGTGGGGCCTTATACTGTCTCGTGCAGAAATGAAGCATGATAGTGCTGGAGATTACTTTCCCATACCACGCCAGGTCACGCTCTATCTCAGAATTATTTTTATAAGGTGGGGCGTTCGCAATTATCACCTTCACTGTGGGAGAAGACAGTGGGCTGCACTGGATAAAGTAATCATACCAAATGTTAATACCTACTTCAACCACGCATGCCACCATCTCCTCCTTAGCGAGGAGTAGCACCATGCCACTTTTCATCCGTGAGTCCGCCATCACGTTAGACAGACCCACACAGTCTCCCGTGGCCGTGATCACGTCCTCCACAATGACACTCTCAGGAGGATAACAGACGATTCCATTTCTCCTTTAGAGAGCCTCATACACTTTGTAATTTGGCATGATGCTGCCGTCCTGAATCAATAACAAAACAATTAAGAAATTTACCTGCACGCGCCTAGTAATGCAGAGAGAGTGGAAGCGAGGAGTGAAACAAAAGGGTGACAATCTGAGGCAGAAACGGAAACGTGGAGGGACTGCAGGATGACGGCCTGCGGTACGACCAAGAGTGGAGGAGAAGCTAAGTGTTGGTCTGCTGAGCAGCAGCAGCAGCAGCAATTTATTCACAGTGAAGCGGGCCACGGCATCCATGGAAAGTTGTATATAAATGTGCGGGGCTAGTGCGGCAAATAACACAAGGTGGAGGAGATGGAGGGACGAATGGTGAGCAGATCGTGTGAGAAACCTCTATAAAGTAGCCCTTAGGGCAGACCTGGGCATTGTACGGCCCCCGGGCCGCATACGGCCCTTTGGTTGACTCTGACCGGCCCGTGTTGCTTAATTATAACATATACTCTTACAAGCTTGTCAAAACAATGCTATTTACTTCTTTTTTAAATAAAGAAATACAATTAATATTATGCAGAATTGAGTTCAGCCTTTTGGCCCGGCCCTCCAGAATATTTTCTGTTTCTCATGTGGCCCCATGGAAAAAATAATTGCCCACCCCTGCCTTAGGGGGTTAGAAAGAGAGGAAGAAGTAATGCTCGCAACTAGGAAAGGCTTAGGATTGTGGAGTTACAGTCTTTCGGGACGGACAGTGCGATTGCGAAACCCGTGTTGGCGAGCTTCTGTTGCTTACCCATTGTCTCGCCGGTATATACATGATGTCATCTGGAAGGCGCGCGAGCGGAGGGTGCGTCAGTTCCCTGTTGTTGGCTCACGTGAACCCGTGGCACGGGCGATTACGAGACTTGTTTACTCATAATCTCGTGATAGCGAACCTGCAATGCTTGATTGATTGGAACTCGTGACTACGGGCGAGGTCATCCGGAAAGTGCGAAGGGGGAGGGGCGGCACGGAGGGAAATATAAAGGAATCGGTCAGACGGGGAGTTGGTCAGTTGGTCGTCAGGCGGTCAGACGGAGCAGTCATCAGGATGTAGTCGCCGCTCGAGTTCGTTATGCCCGGGCCCGCGCGCGCTGCTCAATAAAACATCAAAAGACAAGAAGTCTCTGCTCGCCGGCTGAAAGATCGTGGAGTGAACGCTGATCCTCGCCGTGGCCGTTATCGTCGAGCCGCCACGAGTCTGCGATCCAAGTCGTGGTACCACAGGATAATGGGTGAGGCAGCTTGGCTGCCGTTAAAACGTACGGGGGGAGAGGAGCGCGCAGAGGAAGTTGAAACAGAGAACGACTTAGATGCGCTAGGTAAGGGTAAGTCACGAGTGAGCTGGCACCACCCGCCAGGTACTGAGTCTTATATATTATGATGTTCTGGGTTAAAGAGTTAATTTTAGTTGTTGGAGGAAACTGTTTAACTGGGAATTAATTTATAGCCCATGCAGAACAGAGGGAGAACACACAAACTCGACAGAGTAATGCACCCGAGGCAGAAATAGAACCGCCTCGGACAGAGCTTTCTTTATTTAAGGCACAAATGTTACCCGGTGGCACTGTCGTCTCACAGCAAGAAGTTCCCGGGATCAATTACCAGCTAGGGTGCCTATCTGTGTGGAATTTGCGTGGCTTTTGGTCGGGTACTCCGGTTTCCTCCCACCGTCCAAAGACACGCTGCTGCCTAGGTTAATTGCCCTGCTGAGTAAATGACCCCCCCCCCCCCCACGATGTACCGACGTCACACCCTGGATATTCCCCGGCCTTGCGCCCTCTGTCAGCCGGGATAGCCCCCCGCCTCGTGACCCTGTCTGTACAGGCTTATGTGGGTATTGATCATGAATGAACAAATGTTACACCTGACGCACCCTTCCACCCACTTTACGGACTTCAAGTTACAAACGTGTTTTCTAAATCACGTAAAACATTCTGTTTGCCTCATATTTATTGTGTTAGCAGTACCATGTCGATGTAGGACATTGACATTATTAAATGTAACCATGGAGAGTTATTTTGGGATTGCTAGTTTTGATGGGTTTTTTTAAACTAGGTTTTGGTAGCCAGGGTCACCATAGAGCTTGAGTATTGATTACCTAATGGCTGTTACTCGTATTAAATAAACCTACGTTAACCTAAGCTGCTAATGATCATCACAATGATCATCCCAAACCGGCCATTTGTAGCCTTTCACATTACACTCTAAATTCCTTGAGTAGATTAATTTAAGAGACTTGCTCTCAAATATAACGTTAACACATTTACAGACTTCACTATTAATACTTTTCTTTTAATATGATAACTCCTGTTCTTTGCAAACGCGTAATGTCTGACGTGATGGAGACATAACCATTTCACTTAACTAATTTGTTTTTAACAATTATATTTAACATCGTTTGGTCCATTGTGATTTGAAACTCATAATTTTCAACATGTTAAGTGCTGCTTAAAGTTCGGTTGCTATTCAAGCCAAAATAATCAGAAATATATATTCCAAATGTTCCAACATTTATCTTTTTTAAAACCCGTCTTTACTCTTCATTTTTTATTCTTCTTCATCTAAACTATTAATAAAGTCAATGAATAATAAATGCTTCACTTAGTATTCCATTCACTGTGTCTCTCTAGGTACATGATAGTGTAGTTAATGTAGAAAATTCTTCACCCATATGCAGATTTCATTGGAAATTGCGCGACTAATTCTCGATAAGCAAGCACATCTTTGAACTTTTAACGCTTACATTTTATGCAACTATCCCCCCCCAACAGAGTGTATATAATTAAATAGTTTCATTTCATACACCCATTCTTTAATGCATTGACATAGCTGAACGTGGTGAAGTCTTTTAAGTGTACTTACAGAGTATGCAATCATTTAAGAGCACTCATTAGAACAACAACTTAAACGGTGCAACATTCGCTAAACAGTGGTAATTATAAATAATTGTCGTTAATTTACAGCTCTGTATCGACCCATTGCTGGATTGACAAACATCCCACGATCATGGTCAACGCGACTACCAACATCACGTGTGTTGTTCATCTTGGTTGTGTGACCGTGCTTTACGTGGCAGTTGATGAAGTGAATGCCAACAGCTCCGCAATGACTCACCATGGCTGGGAATCAAATTTAGGTTTGCTGCATTCACAGCAAAGCACACTAACCAGCTAAAATACATGTATTACATTGTAGTAAGTTTGGGCAAGGAATACTTCCATAACGCAAACGTTACAGGAGTAGAGTTACATATGTTACCGATAATCCAAGATTAGTTTTTTTTTACCACTTGATGGATTGTCGAAGCTGTCAGCACTTCGCAGTAAAGTTTTTTTTGTCCCTCAAGAGTTCAATTTCTCAAATGCTTAAAACACCCAGTCATCCTCTTTAACTTACATTGGAAAGGGAAAAAAGTAAACTGAACGTACTTGCCCAAATTCAACCCTTGCATTGGCGATCCAATGTCATTGATGAAATGTTGGCAGAGCTGAAATATGTAGTAAGCCTTTCCTGCATGCGCTTAGAGGGATGGATGGTTTATGAATCTGGAATGAAATGGTAGCTGTCAGCAGAATAAGTTGCTATGTTTTTATTAAGGACTGAAGAGGCCTGGACCCAGATGAATAGAGTCATTGTATATGCAGCTGGATCCTTTGTGCTATCGACTCCAGCTGGGGCTACTAAGTCCAACCCAATTTAACCGCAAATGACAGCTTAGGTGAGGACCTGACTTAAGGGACAGCAGGGTGGTTGTGAAAACAAGTTGTGATGCTATCAAATTATTATCTAAAAGTTTTATACAAGAACGGAGCTCATTTTGAAGCCGCGCTAATGTAATTTTAATAATTTAGTGGCATTTTTAGTTGTATAATCATCAATATTAAGTAGTTAGTTTAAGTATGTTAAATAATGTGATTGATGACTTACTTAAAAATATTTTAGACAAGTTTGGAATTTCCTCCTCCACCCTGAAATGCCACCATCGCTGTAAGTAATGATTCAATAATGAAAATTAATACAAAATGTACCTGCCATGAGAGCAGATGTGTAAAAAACACAATTATTAACTGGCATGGTGTTGCTCGTGCCTTGTTTGTGATTACGTTTATTTGACCTTGCTACGTTTGCATAATTAGAAAAGGTTTTTAATAATTATACTCTGGGCTCTCACAAACATGATGTCCGGTGCCACATTGGATCATACACCGCACTATGAACACGGATATGTGAGTTTGATTCCAGGCCACGGATAGTACCCCAGCGGCAAGAGATAGCAGAACCAATTCTGGAACCTTCCCTTTTTAAACGTGTTGTTTTTGTCAAAGATATATTTGTGTTTTCAGATAATTTTATATTTCTTATTTTTACCGTGCACTTTCTGTGCACTCTCCATTGCAACGTTAATTGTTTTATTAAAATTGGTGATATCAATTTCATAATTTTACTGCTCTCCGGATATGAATCTGTTGATGCTAAATACATCGTTATTGCCTTTAATTAGCTTTTCTCACTATTGCAGCATTGACATTTTATCTCATCTCATTATCTGAAACCGCTTAATCCTATATAGGGTCACGGTGCGCCGGAGCCTATCCCGGAAACACAGGGCGTAAGGCAGGAATACACCCGACGACGGGACGCCAGTCCATCGCCGGGCATTGCGGGACAATTTTAGTCTGTGAGCCAATCAACCTATCCAGGAGCATGCTTTTGGACTGTGGGAGGAAACCGGAGTACCCGGCGAAAACCCACGCGGACACGGGGAGAGCATGCAAACTCCACACAGAAAGGCACCCGAGCCGAGAGATTCGAACCCGGGGCCTTCTTGCTGTGAGGCGACAGCGCTAACCACTGGGCCACCGCGCCGCCCATTGAAATTTTATTTGGATCTTAACTTCCTGAGCTGAATCTCCTGGGACAGAAGGGCCTTTGTGGCATTTGTCCACGAGAATGTCACTTTATTGTACGCGTTCTCCATTTGCGTTCCACCGTACACGATGTTTACACACTCTGTTTGACGAAGTTATTCATTGTCATCATGTTACTGCTGACTATGGAAAACTCAAGTGGAGATTTTTCTGTCCCATTCTTCAATGCCAAATTTACCAGTCGTTCTCTCATCTGTTTGAAAAAAATGTGTAGCAGGAATCCCGCATCTAGTGCTTGAAAGCGCACATGGCACTCTCTGCTGTAATAATAAAGATTTATCTATCACCGCTGCACTATTTCTGCATCATTTACCAAGCTAGTAAATGTGCAACGTTAATCAAAGTTGCTTGACGTTGGTCCAACCAACGTTGCCCGAACGTTGCACGTTTACCGCAACCGCTCTTACAAAGTAGTTAATGACCTACTCATCGCTGCTGAAGAACACTTGCCAAGTATTCTTGTCCACCTGGACCTGAGCGCAGCCTTTGATACCTTTGACCACCCTACCTTCCTGAAGGGGATATGAATCTCTGGCTATGCCCTGCACTGGCTGAACTCCGACCTCTCCGACTGGAAGCAATTCGTCAACCTCAGAGGATGTATCTTAGAGATCCATCCTATTTTGTCTGAGTTTCTCAGTGTTTAGTCATTACTTTTCAGTATCTACATAAAAGCACCTCGCCATATTCTGCACAGCCTCAATCTCAGCTACCATTGCTATGCCGGTGACATCAAAATATATATCCATGCAAAGCCATCCATCAATGCGTCCAGTCTTTGCATGTCGTCCTCACTGTCAACTGTGAGGGCTTGGCTCCATTTCATCTCATTGTCTGAAACCGCTTAGTCCTATACAGGGTCACGGTGAGCCGGAGCCTATCCCGGCAGACACAGGGCGCAAGGCAAGGATATACCGACGATGGGACGCCAGTCCATCGCCGGGCACTGCGGGGCAATTTAGCCTGCGAGCCAATTAACCTATGCAGCAGCATGCTTTTGGACTGTGGGAGGAAACCGGAGTACCCGGCGAAAACCCACGCGGACACGAGGAGAGCATGCAAACTCCACACAGAAAGGCACCCGAGCCGAGAGATTCGAACCCGGGACCTTCTTGCTGTGAGGCGACAGCGCTAACCACTGGGCCACCGTGCCGCCCTGGCTCCATTTAAATTTCCAAAAAATAAATATTGACAAAACATACGTTTTACTTGTCGGAAACCCGCACCAATTGTCCAAGGCTGAACCCATCAATTTCATGCTTGACGATCAGACCATTGAAGTTGCTAAGGCAGTCCGGAGTCTAGAAGTAATTCTTGATTTCTCACTCACCTTCGAGATATACATCAAAACGATGACGAAGGTAGCCTATTTCCATCTCAGAAATATAGCTAGACTGCACAATATCCTGTCACCCTCCGACACTGGGAAGCTTATTCACATCTTCATCAATCGATTATTGTAAAGCACCACTTCCTGGTATCCCTGCCTTCCTGATCAATTGTCTCCAACGTGTACAGAATGCGGCTGCCAGTCTTCACCTGCACACCCATCCACGGTGACATATCCCTAGTGCTGGTGTCTCTCCACTGGCTACCGGTTAAATACAGTATTGAATTTAAGATCCTCCTTTACATCTACAAGGCTCTCACTGGCATGGCTCCGACATACATCCGTGACCTACTTCAGGCACCCGCCTCAACAAGGCAACTTCGATCTTTCATTACGGACTTGCCGCATGTGCCCAGATCACACCTCAGTTCGATGGGTGACCGAGCCTTCTCCCGCGTTGCTCCCAGACTCTGGAATGCCCTTTCATTCGAAATTTATTCCACTGAGTCGCTGAGCATCTTCAAATCCCGTCTCAAGACTCATTTGTTCTGTAAGGCTTGAAGTCCTCTGGCTGGGGCTGTTCGCTTTGCTATGCTCTGAATGATGTTGACCCTTGCTTGCTCAGGAACATTTATTCCTTCCTTTATTTGTTTAACAATTATTTTATCTGTTATTTATGTCCTTCATTGATTCATAGCCATTGATTTACTCAAATTAATCAACTCTAATATTGTTACTGTTAACATGCCCTCCTTTCCACAGCTCTGTGGGGCGCTTTGCATCCCTCAGGTGACATGGCACAAGTATATGTAGCGTTTGCAAACTGGACACTTTGTGAAAGATGTCTATTTTTGTGTCTTACGATCTTACCAGCTATATAATTTGCAGAAATGGTCAAAAAAACCTCTTCTTTTTTTTACATATGTATGCTGGCAAAAGTACCCATAGCTTATTATTATTGTTTACTGGCTATCTATTTGTGCACCGAAGTATGTTTTGCCCTTATTTCTACGGGTTAAAAATAGTGATACTTTCAAATGCATCTACACAATCATGGTTTGTAAGTGGAGCATATTTTGGAAAATCCTTAAACAACGTGCTTTTAAACCCTTAACATTGACTGGGTAAGTACTTTGAGTCCCATCATTTTACGCGTTGATGCTCTAATCCCTACACCTCAATAATTACTCGAACTCACTCGGTGATAAAAAAAAGGTTGCAACTTTTCACATTGAGTTTTCTGTTTTCTCACCTCACAGATTCCGGCTGTACCCCAATTTTTTTTCATTTCATTTTTAACTACAACAGTGCAAGATTTAATTTACTCGAGGCCACGTGTTGTCTGCAGCAATGGTCTAGTTCTGGAAGTGGAAATGTATTAGTAAAGTAATGCAATAATTAAAAGCAATTACAGTTCACCATAGAAAGAGCTACCACGATCACAACCTCCACCGCAATATAACGCCAACAACATTAGATATAAAACCAAATGTGGTGCAAAGCCTCGCACGTGACAGGCTAGGTGCTTACAAGGGGTCACCCGGTGTGACAAGGGGTCAGGTAAGGGTGACCGGGGATTGCCCAATTCTCCCCTTGTTGGATCGTAAACATCACGTGGTCTGGGGGGGGGACATCAGGCGAGATGTGGTGTAAAGGGATTGGACCGGAGACGTGGTGTGATCTGACGCGGCAAGGTGACGTCTGGGGAGATATAAAACGCGGTGAGCGGAAGAGTAAAGAGAGAGTTCCCATGGGGAAATGGTGTGGAACCCTTGTCAGCATGTAACTAGCAGGATTGAGCAGTGAGAGCACGAAGCTCAGTGTTGTCGTGCCGGGATGTTGGCTGTCTTCCGACTTGCGTCTGCTCAAGAACTTGTTCCTTCCTTGTTTGTTAAAGAATAATAAATTTAATTTATTTTCTGCTGGCTTTGTGTCCTATAATTTGTCACTTCTGGTTGACTTTTAGTTGAATTATCTGATGTTGTTGACGTGCCGTTCTCTCCACAGCTCGGATTTGTACAAACCCCCCCCAAAAATTTTTTTGCTGATTTTCCGTTCTCTGTCGTTGTTCGTGTGCCATTCTCTCCACAGCCCTGTGCAGCACTTTGTGACCCTCGGGTGAAAAGCGCTCTATAAATGCAATTATTATTATTATTGAGCGCAGGAGGGTAGGAGTAGATGTTTGGTGTTACCCCGGCATGGTGTTGTGTTTAGTATTAGTTAATAAAGCATCGAAAACCTCACAAGTGTCTGCTGCTCTGCTCACTGGATGAGTGTTGGCGTGCACGCTGTTGCTGCCTGAGCCACGTGGCCGCCCGCGCGCGTTGGAACCCGATATACTGGCGGTGGAACGAGTTTGACTCTTGTGGAGAGAGGGTCACCCGCCAGGTAGCACACAAGTATAACTACAAACGGAAATGTGAAAGATATTATTGAGTATAGAAACAATTCCTGTAGCCACCAGCTCTTATAATGAAACTGGGATTACATATTATTTCCGACACACTGCTGAGGTTTTTGTGGTTGTGCCGTACAGTGCTTGATGTGTTTCTGTCGTAAAAACCCCCAAAACACCTCCGAGAGCTGTAATATGATACCGCATTACAGTGTTAAAATTACTGGTACTCAATGTGATTGTAATACACTGATACATGTCCTACCATCGGGAATGGTAACATAACACATATTTTCTACTCATGATAATAACAGTAGAAAGTTATGGTACGTCTACCTGTATAAATTATTTTTTGGCTTTTAAAACTATTTCCTGATGATTATCTCCAAAAGCTGCTCTTTTGGGAGAACGGTGTCGAGCGTAACTCCTCTCTACTTCACGACGTGAGTAACTCAGTCACTCTAACTCAGTTAACGAGGATCCCCCTCAACGGCTATCCCAAAAGAACAGCTTTTGTAAGCAATCATGCTTTGAGCCATGAAAAGCTACATCGATACAAAATCTATTTTATGTCAATGAATGTGAATGTATGCTTTAACAAGTGTTAAACAACATACATAATAGATATTTCTAGCATGTTGTTCATTCAATCATTATCAGTACCCGCTTAATCAGGGTTGCGATGATCCTGGCAGACAAACGGTGTAAGACAGGGGCTCTTCTATGAATGCATGCTATAATTATTATTCCCATGATTGGACATCAGTCCATCATAGGACACTAGGGGCAATTATAGTCAAGCCAATTAACCTGGGCAGCTTGTCTTTGTATTGTGGGAGGCGACCGGAGTAACCGGCAAATTTCACGCAGGCCGAAGGACAACACGCAAACAACACACAAAGGCTCCCAAGTCGGCAATGGAGAGCCTTGGACCTTCTTGCTGCGGGGCGGCAGCCTGAGCGCGCCACCGTGCTGCCCAAGTATGTCGTAAATAGTTATTTAAACACGGTACAGTCGAGAACGGATAATGATTACCACTAAAACTCTGCAAATATACAAGCGGTAAAGGTACAGCTCTGTTATGTCTTGCTCACATCACTGCTGGCAGGAGTTGGGAATATTTGGGCCGACTCTTCCACGCTGGCCAGACCTCTTGCAAGAGACAGGCGTATCCCCACGCGACCTGCCTATCTCCTCGCTCTCGCTGTATCCCTTTATATGGTGAGGGAGGGGGTTTGTTGGGGATGGTGAGGTTTAAGAAACTTGCACCATTGATTCATGAAATGGAACCGGTGACCTCTGGATTGCAAGTCGAGTGTCCAAACAATTGCACCATAAAAAATATATAATGAACAACACTTAGTAATTAATTACACTTAACTTGTTAGCCGTGCCAAGATAACGACATTGCCCAATTTGCTACATGCATCGCATTAAACCACTGTACTTAAAAGTAAAATCATGAAGTGTATTAATATAGCAATCATTAAGTAACAGTTAATTGAAATTAGATAAAATGTAATGTCGTTAAAAGTTGCACATAACGAGCTAAAGATCTAACACATCCATCAGATCAGCAACACATCTCAAAAATCCACAGTGACTTAAGTATACGACTTTAAATTATTATGACTATTAGAGAGTATTTAATTTCACTAAATGTGGCAATGCTGGCGGCGCGGTGGCCCAGTGGTTTGCGCTGACGCCTCACAGCAAGAAGGTCCCGGGTTCGAATCTCTCGGCTCGGGTGCCTTTCTGTGTGGAGTTTGCATGCTCTCCCCGTGTCGGCGTGGGTTTTCGCCGGGTACTCCGGTTTCCTCCCACAGTCCAAAAAGCATGCTCCTGGATAGGTTGATTGGCTCGCAGACTAAAATTGTCCCGCAATGCCCGGCGATGGACTGGCGTCCCTTCGTCGGGTGTATTCCTGCCTTACGCCCTGTGTTTCCGGGATAGGCTCCGGCTCACCGTGACCCTATATAGGATTAAGCGGTTTCAGATAATGAGATGAGATGAGAATGTGGCAATGTTATAAGAAATCAAACACTACCTTGTATTTGTTTTGAGATGTGGGTTGCGATGAGATCAAACATTAAACAAAAACTCGCATATATTGCTTTCGTGGTCTCATAATCATTATCTTTGTAAATGATCAGCATCACTGCCGATGATGCTCAACATTATCATCACCATTTATCACCATTAATTTTCCTTCATTAACGCTGCCACTAATGCCATCATTGTCATGACCGGTTCTTAGACCACTTCATATTTTATACAAACTCATTATGCGTTGCTATAGAGTATTACGGCTATACATAAGCCAAAGGGCTGAATAACTAAATCATGTTGCTTATTTATTTATTTATGGAGGCACTGCATGCAGTTCTGCCTATATTTGCTTTACCACTAAAGATTTACAGCTATGCATATGAGGTTGTGCACAATATTGCCATTTTTATTAAACAGGATCTCGTAGTTTTGTTGGAGTGCTCTTGGCAATAACATCTGGCAACCCAGCAACATTGGTTTAAGAAGCCCAACTCTTCTGGTGTTGTCTCAGAAGTTCAAATCGGTCCAGAGTTTGCCTGCTTAAATAAATACCGCAGGGTAACATTGGTCTGGAAAGCCAATTGGCCGGAGGAGTAGAACATTCATGCGTGGAGGCACAAACCAGGGTTATGATTATATTCAGTGTATATTATGTTGCATCGTTTATGTTGTATATGTTTTAAAGGTGGTGTGTATTGTCTGAGGAGTTTTTTTTTAAGTAGCCTCTCTTTTGTATCCTCAGCCTTTCCGTTCACCGAGCCACAGACTCTCTGATGAACATCTGCAGTGACGGTTGTTAACCAAAGCTGTTCTTTTGGGGACGCTGTGTCGAGCGTTCCTCCTCTGCCCTTGATGATCATCATGCATCGAACCGTGAAAACATACATCGAATGTATGTAGTGCCTAAGATGATTGTGTTGGAGAGATTGGGACCGGTAGTGTGTGACAGTATGTGACAAACACAGCCCCCCAAGTTGTTCATGGAATCATGATCTGTTCCTGGACCCTGAGTTTCCACTTTAGCTGAAAGCCATCAATGGGCTTGAGTCAGCCGACCACATAGCTACCAGGTATAAGCTTTTATAAAATGACAATCTCAATGGAAACATTTAACAATTGGAATCCCGGAGTGCCACACAGAAGCCTCATTAATGATCATACTGCTGTTTTCAATGTGAGCCGTGACCTCTAGTTTAACGGCACATAGACCAAAGTTTACGTTCTCTTTTAAAATAGACGGGTTTTACTTGCAGTATTCTCATGCTTGATATTGATATGCAGAAGCTGTCTGGTTCTTAGCATAACAAAGATTTTTCCTGTGGGTAAATTGGTTCTAATGGATGGTGAATTCAAACAAATGGTAGAATGATAAAAGAATTGAATACATCATTGGAGTGCATGTTTCAAGTCGTTGCCTAGAAAAATTATTGTATGTAAATATAACCAGACAGCCCTTTACGTAATTTGTCTTGAGGCACGAGACCAGAATTTTTAATGGTTATGGTAATTGCTAATACCAGCATGCATTTGGAACAGACATTTTGAGCAAAATTTTACATAATGAGGCATATAGTTCTCCGCATAAATCAACCTTTGCAGTATAATTCTTTGATTAAAAATCAAATGTACAGCTTCCTCTCTCAAACACCTTTGCATACTTATCACAATTAATATGACAAATTACACTTAAGACAGACAATTCATTTACATTAATGTGTATGATGACAACTAATCAAAACAATAATCTGCTCACACAGAGCTGCGCTGATGCCTCAGAATAATATGCAACAATAACGAAACACTGGCACAACAACAAACGTGATAATGTTTCCGAGTGAAATAATAGAAGCATCTGCTGGTTGACTTTGGCCCCATTACTTTATTTCCTTTTATTTTCCACTGCTGATGTGACTCATGCACCCACGCTGACCTTGGCTTTCATAATGCCTCTGAGGGCACCTAAAACAAACGGCATTATATATAGAGAGCAAAGGGCACCCATGGATGTGTTTGACAGTTGGTTGCTCCTGGAGGAACTGATTAACCCATTCACCCATGCTTCTCTGCACATAGGGATGCAATTAAATTATAGAATGGCGTGTTTGCACTTGTTTTTCCTGGGGCATTATGTAAACTGACCGAATCATGAGCTACGTCGAGACACCTCGGTTATTGTATAACATATATTTTGGATTTTATTGCGTCATTTTATTGTGCGTTAGTGATTGAGTTTAGAATCCTATTCTGTTTGATTTGCCCCACGTCTGAATTATTTTAAAAAATAACCCAACAGTTAATCAAAATGCGAAGTGAACACAGACGCTTGCATGAATTAGATAAATATTTTTTTGAAATTAATGGCATGTTGGGCTCCCAATTGGAATGGATAGTACGTGTCAATATGACACATTTTGGCATCGACTTTATTCCTTTTCTAGGTTTCTAGGTGATTTTTTTTGGTTGGTGACATGATAATTTGACCAAAGTCTGTTGTTAGGGGAGAAATTCATATTTCAATAGACAATTTCACTTCATAAGTGGTAATGAAGGCACGGTATGTGCTCAGTTGGCCAACATTTAGCAAGGATGTTTTATAACTATTTCACGTTGTTCAGTGTTTGAGGTGTGTGTGTTTGAAACACACCGAGATTATAAAAATTTCATGTGCACGTTTCCTTCTTCATGGTTCATACTGGACATATAGTTTTTTTTTTAAAGCAGAGTTATTGACTACAACTTCAAAGGCCCCAAAATACCAAAGAGTCTGCACAAATTGTACCAATGAATATATAACAAATCTTGAAGCTCAAATACAAATAGAGTTGTATCATTAATCTGCAAGCTCTAAGTACACGTACAATTAATTTTTGGATGTTAATGAGAGTTATTTTGCTATATCCGGTGGTATAGTGAATAACACTGCAGTGTCACATGGGTTGGATTCACAGCTCGGGTACCTTTCTCTCTGGAGTTTGCATGTTCACCCCTCATCTGAGGATACGATGGTGTTCTCACGTGGTCTCTGAAGAGATCCCATTTAGTTTCACACGAGTAGGACTCTCCAAGTGCTTTTTCAGTGCAGAACATATTCCTGGTGCAGATAGTGGTGTTCCAGCATTTATTCATTGAACGATTTCTCAATCGGAACTTTACATTTATTCACTCGTGTGTGTGGTGATGAAAATGTATAAAACTCTTTGTCATATATCAATGTAACCACAACGGCTCTCCGCCAATTCCTTTATATATTTCTCACCTCTCCACCTGTTTCTTTTCACCAAATTATATGACAAAGTGTCTCGTGTGCTCTCCCCGAACTTTTCTGTGTCATTACGAGAGCGGGACATAATAAAATGACAAATTTCAAGATCAAGTTCAGGGGTAATTACACCCCATGTTAGACCTATAAATAATAAATAAAATTGGTCTCTTCTGAGATAAATTACCCATGAAGTACACAGCTGTCATTAATATGGGAGGGGGGCTTTGTCAAAAAAACAGGGTGCTTTCTTTGACTGAGGATCCTCTTCCCTCCCAGATGACCCACAAGCATGCATACCATATGCCACGGCTAAAAACACAGTCGTCTCCGACACCAGTCTTGTCTGGGAATGGTGTTTATTACAACCCTGTGACTCATTCCATTGGCAAAACAAACACGTAGATTAATTTGCGAAACCCAAGCTAACATCATAACACCCAGCCAGTAGTAGGTTGACAGAGGTTTCGCAAATGATAACTATTATTACAAATTTAATGATGTGTTAACCTAGGAGAACCTGATTGAATCGCGAGACTTATTTCATGAGGAACCTAAGATGGTTGGCCATTAGAATGCAATGAATGGTAGTGATCGTTGCCATGTCAAGGCCACTTCAGAACTGTCCTTTCCGATCTAATCATCACCATTACCACTGGTCAATCCAACTCTGAATAAAGGCCTCCCCAAGTCGGCACCACCTCTCAGGAGCCAGCAATGTGCAAACCCACCTAGCACCCGCACACTTTTGCGTCATGACATGAGCACTGTGTATTTACATTTTAACGTATGCTACTACTGTTCACCGATTGGCGGATCATTTAAGGAAAGCATTCGTTTACATCTGGGGAAAGGACAAATTAATTGTTCGTTGACGCGTTTGCTTGCCGCACGCGGTTCGCTATTAACCGGATCCGCGCCCAATTCTCAAGCGATGGCGAGCCTGCGCGGCGCCACCGTCTTTGTTCAAAGGGGGCTTTCACGCAAAGCGCTCTGCGCGACCACGGCGGCAAGTTGGCGCACGTTGCGAAATGTCTCTCTCATCGTTGGTGGTGGTGATGCGTATCGCTCTAATGGGAGCAAAGTTGGTTTGTGCCACGCATGCCACGCCGTTGCTGCACGGCGTTGCTTAATGGCAGAATCCCTCGTTAATCATTGCGTTTTCCGCTATGCTCACGACTATTTTTGCCACTGGCGTTACGCTGATCGACACATCTCACGACGATGATGGCGAATTCCCTCTATAAAACTATAGTGAATCGTCGTACTAATGTAGCGCTTCACGGCTCCATGCATGATAATTGCTTTTCAAATCCGTTTTTTCGAGATAGCTGTGTCAAAGGCTCACTCTGCTCCCACAATGCCTGCAGATGCCTCCAACGTGAGAGGCAAGGCGTCATGGAGAAGAGAGAGGGAAGGCTTTACCCAGCTATCATGAAAGAGCAGCTCGGGAAAGCGATTCTACTATTAACATCATCCATAGTCAATTCATTGTTGGATACGTGAAGGCAACCAAGGTTGATGCCAGCTCTAATGAGCTCGCGGATGTATAAATATCACCTCGCACCTGCACATGAACGGATTTCAAAACCATATTTATTCCAAAACACATTACGGGTTGAAATGTGAAAAAATAAAAACAATGTTTCCATATTTTTCAACCAAATGTATTGATTATTCGATTCCCTCTCCACATGCAAAAATACACCTCCCCAAGCTAATGTCATTAAAATTCCGTGGCTTTTTCGCATTAAGCGAGTGGAATAATTAACTGCCATGATGAATAGATCATGGACACAGGACTGGTAGGCAGGTACAGTAATAAGCTCTGTCGTTTGTTGCAACAAGCTCGCTTGTTTGGCCAATCATCTTATTCCAAATCCGTAAGTGGCATAGCAATATACATTACTTTCCTCTCTCAAATAAGTGTAAATATAAAAATACTCGTAATTTTCTGTTATAATAAACATGAATGCTTGACACATTTGTTTTTACATGTGGATACTTGCCATATTGCTCCCTTTACCTTAAGTAGGATTTAAAATGAATTGGACTGGCACTTATGGCTTAAGAAGCATTGCTTATTTTTTATATTTGTGCTTGCTTTGCATTAAAGTGCTTTCATTATGCTTATTTTCCTCGTAAGTGTCAATGTTTATTCCCGCCGTCATTTACATATTGAGCAATGCGATGGAATGGTGACGTAATGTGATTGCAGGCTATTAGTCTGTTAATTCTGTCGAGCATGAGGTATACATATACACCCCCAGCACATTGGCGACACGTAATGTAGCTACCACCAATGCTTCTCGGTTTAATGAATTAAAGCCTCTAAATAAATGCTCCATATATGAATGAACATTTATGAATCCAAATGATGAAATCAGCTCGTTGAGACGCTGGGTGGATTATTAATTACATCGTAGGATTGCGAGAGATGGTAACGGTTTGGCGGGACCATCACCCAGCAGTAAATTGATCATGGTTAATGATAATGTGTTTTGGGTAAGTGTAGTCAGTGTCCACTTTTCAATGACACTCAAATTGAAATCAATGTTTGTTGATGTTTCGTGACCAGACAGGCCAAGTGTTGTGCGTTGACCAGGAGGTGGCAGAGTGATGAGAGCGACTTCCTTGTACGCATGGATGTTTTCCACATTCTCCATTCTCCACTCACTTGAAAAACACTAGCAGCCAGCCGACCCGTTGGGAGGACCCACCTAAAACATGCCTTGAGACTTGATCTTTCCGAAGCAATATATTTCGGAATAGCAATAATTTACTTTAGCCTGTAAATCTGTTTTCACATTGATGTTTGCGGGGTTGTTTGCCCATACTTTTATCATTTTGCGGGGGAAGGAGGGTGATTTTATAAACTTCCGAGAAGGGAGACGAAGTTAGTGACCTTAGCAGTGTGCTACTAATCATCACACAACAGCAGTATCATCTTCGTTTGTCATGCTTTATGAATCAAGACATCCTCTGTCACCAAACATATCTAGTGGTAGTTTCCATTATTAGACTCAATTAAATATTGTTTATTATCTCATCTCATCTCATTGTCTGAAACCGCTTAGTCCTATACAGGGTCACGGTGAAGCCGGAGCCTATCCCGGCAGACACAGGGCGCAAGGCAAGGATATACCGACGATGGGACGCCAGTCCATCGCCGGGCACTGCGGGGCAATTTAGCCTGCGAGCCAATTAACCTATGAAGCAGCATGCTTTTTGGACTGTGGGAGGAAACCGGAGTGCCCGGCGAAAACCCACGCGGACACGGGGAGAGCATGCAAACTCCACACAGAAAGGCACCCGAGCCGAGAGATTCGAACCCGGGACCTTCTTGCTGTGAGGCGACAGCGCTAACCACTGGGCCACCGCGCCGCCCGTTTATTATCTACAGTGCAAATTTAATACCATTGTAATTTTTAACGTGCACTGCTTACATGCCTGGTCATGGACGAGACGTGGATTCGGAGGGGCGAGGAGACCAGAGAGAGGAGGGGGGCAGTCGCCCAAGCAGTCAGCCGGCGCCAGCCCACCAGACACAGCATCCTTTATACTATGATGTTATCGGCCAATTAATTTAGTGTTTTTTTGTTGTGGGAGGAAACCGAAGAGCAAAAAAAGCACACAAAAAGGTGCCCGAGCAGGACATCGAACCGCCTAAGGCTGAAATTTCTTTTCTGTGAGGTGCAGATGTTACAGTAACGTCACCCTGCTACATAATAATTGATTATATCATGATAAAACAATGTTGCAGAAATCTTGCATCTAGAGTTTGCAAGCTCACTGAGGAAGTACATTTATCAGTATTCCTAATGGGGGACATTTGTACCTAGTTATGTGTTTAACTATGGAACATACTTAGGAAAATAAAAAATTCCAATTATGACGACGTTGATTCAAACCAGCAGATAACGTGATTTTGCGGTATCTGACGATCTTCTGAGCTTGTGCGCACGAATGCCATTGCCATGGGTGTTCACATCTTTACGTGGAACAGCCGCTTGCTACAACATTGATTGACATACAATAACATACTCAGGAGGAGAGAGATTGCGGTGTGTCATGGCCACCTGTGATTATGGCTCGGGATGACAATATTCGGGAGGTGCTTGGTGTGGGATCGCAAGCTGCAGGTGGAGTATGTAAAGTTTCACCACGCGAGAGATGCAACCAGACGAATCAAGGCACTTGTGTTGAGACGGTTTCAATTTAATAACCCCAGTAAACCTGTTTCACAACTCGCATCATAGTCTAAATAGTATGCTCCATCACCCATTGCGTACTGTTCGTTCGCATGAACAAATCAACTATGAACCTCAAAGTTTGCCATCTCTATTTCACCCCCTGTCGCACCATTACCGATAACCCATACGTCGGCACGTTTGAGCGTCTTTATGTTTGTATGTTGGTGTTTACCTAGCACCAGTCCTCATGCAGCTATGTGTGTCAGCATCGGTTTGTATGATCTGATAGGGTCTCAGCCTGGAAATGTGGAGTCCGCTGTCCCCCTCCCCTCACACCCTCCCACTGGTGGTGTAGGCTGGTATAATCCACGCCCATCAGAGTGGTGTTGCAGAGCTCCTGACATCGAGGATGTGGAGTCTCGTCTATAGCTCAAAGCTGAAGAGCTGAAGGGTTTACGGTCACCTGCCTGTCTCTCGGATGTAGTCACCCCGTTGATCACCAAGCGTAGTGTTGTCTCACTGGCGTCTCATCTCACACAATCAGGTCGCTGCTCAGCCATTGCCCACAGCAAGAGGCATTACGTTTTTCTGCCGCTAGAACGCTCATTCCTCTTTTGTCCTTCGGACGTTTCTGCTATTCTCATTTATTGTTCCTGGCCAAAGAGCCTTTTTGCTGTTCTCCCGCTGACCTTATATAGTGGTCCTCAATATCGCAGCTCGCTATCCACTTCTCTGCAGCAGATCCCCAAGTATGTAATTAAATTCCTGAAAATCATCATTGAGGGTACACGTGTTGGATCGTGAACTCAATTTAGTTTTTTCAGGTGTCCAGGCAATTATGAATTTCAACACTCCATCAAAGTTGATGTGCGTACCAACAGCTTCGCACATGGTAGTTGTTTCTCGCATATTGTCACTTACATAATTTGCCCTCAGACAACCTCATGGGTATCAGTCAGGGTGGCTCCCTACCTGGGGGCCCAGCACTTGTTATTTGTCTACAGTTCTGTGTATTGTCTTTGTGTAAGTGTGGTGTACATGCATAAGTCCAGTCCATTTATGCATATGTTAAGTCCTCTCTGTGGAATGTAAATGTGGCATGTGTGCATATGCCCAGTCCATTTCAGGTGTGCATATGTGTTTCGTGCATGTTACAGTGTGCACGCGGAAAAAAATAGCCTGAATCGGTGAGCCGGTGGGACTCGGAAATATGTTTTGAATCTATGGGGCATCATCTCCATTGAGATTCCATCAGGACTATAAAAGGGAGAAGGGTATTGGGGAGAGGAAGCGAGATGCTGAATGGGGAGGGATGTGGATGAGGGAGCCATGTGGTAGCAGAAATGAGGATAAGCCATGAGTGGCTCAAGCAAAAAATCCCGCAGAGAATCCTGTTTCAGTCTTCCTTTTAAAGTCAGGAAGGCTGCAGGCGGTGGCTTCCTGAGGACCCATTAGGGAGATGGTGACATCTACAAGGAAAAAGACTCGAAAAGAGGCACGGCAGCAGTTTAATCCTTGATCACGGGCCATGACCAGGGCTAATAGGAATCTGTGCGAGCTTTAATTTCCTTTACTTATGTTATGTTCAATTCTACTTATATCATAAGTGCCATCCTACCAACCCTCCCTCTCTTTGTCCTTCGTGAAGCGTTCTTTCTATATCCTTGTGAAAACACTTCCCATTTATTGAAATAAAAATAAGCGCTAACATTTAATACAACGTTACACTCATAGGACAACCTATCTCATAAGGTTGTTTTATGTTTGTTTAGTAGGAATACGTGTAAGACTGCACATTAAAATTTATTTTTTTGCAAATTCTCAATGTTTTATGTTGTATAAAATTAGCCAATACCTCTCCTGTTAAAGCTGCTAAGTAACTATTATCGCTTTGCAGTTCAGCAAGCAATGTTGCATCATTTCAAATACAAAACGTACCTATCTATAATATTTTAAATCCACTAATGAATACAGTCGTGTAATAATGATGATTTTTTTTCAATGCTGTGTTAATATTTAAGGCTTATGTCAGGACAAACACAACCATTCAGATGAAAAACACAATTAGCCAAGAATATATGTTCAGAAGGCTAAGAATATGGCAACATGTCAAACGGAGTAACTGTGTGAAAGAATCATTATAAGCAACGTTATTGTTATAAGACGAACGTGGTCAACAATGAACGCTCAGTGATCAAAAAGCGAACGCACGCTATACGTGTGAATACAAGCCGACATCACCCGCCTTCAGTGCCATCTAAATAAAGGGGCTCTTGGACGAAAGCGGATGCTCTTTGCTATTCACAACAGCGCGGACAGGACGCGGGGATAGCATGCAGATCAAGCGTGTTCACCAGCGGCAGATTTTTTAAAAAAATCATCGCACTCGGGTGAGCTGGATGGAAGCAACACGATTACTATTAGCTCCACACAAATGGCTCGGTTCTCACACTGCATTTAATGAGATAAATTAGAACGCAGTGTTTCAGAGCAGTGACGTAGAAATGTTGAATGTGGTGTTCATTACAATAGCGGTGGTAGAACGAAGCGCTGCATTATGACAAAAACAAGTAATGCGCCGCAATGTTTTTAGCCAAGCTTGCTATTAGAAAAATATAGACAAATGTAACAAAGGTTTTCAGTTGGGCTTGCAATGGTTTAAATTCAGCTTACAAAAATAATAATCAATACATAAATAAATAAGTATACGTTGCTTTACAAGCGCATTTTTTTACATCATTATTATTATGTATTAGCAAAATATAACATGTAATGTTTCAGAGCCTAAGGCTAGGAGCCTGCAGACGTGCCAGAAACATTATCAAAAAGCCAAAAAAAGCCGTAGCGTTCAAAGATATTTTAGCTGTAACCCACATGGAATTCGGCAGTACAAGAAATCATCTGGGGCGTGCTTAGCTCTATTCATTGAAACACGGTGCATTTTGCAGCGATACTGCCCACAGCAATCTGCAGCGTAAGCCATTTCACAAGCAATTCCCCCCCCCCGTCCCAGATTTTATTTAAGCACACCATTATCGTGCCCCACGATATGTTCTTGTTCAAGAACAGATAAAATATCGCCGTCTATAGGAAACTGCACAGCGCGTTAAAAGTGTTACATTACGCACAGTAAACATTTATTGGCAATATCTATGAACAGTAATAGTAATATTTGGGAGGGGAGAGAAAGTGTTCTTCTCTCTAAGCTTTTTATTGCTTGCATGAAAATTGTGGCGCATTTACTTAATTATTTAATCTCACAAGGAACACACACAGCGCCGTAACTAAGGCAATGTGCCCCTGGGGGCAACAATGCCGAATTAGGTACTCCTGTTCAACCCCTCGCGTCCCTTCCCAGCCAGTGGCATTACAAGTGAAATGCCATCTACGCGCGGATTTAGGCACACTTTCCATGGCAATCACTCCCACCCCATTGCCCCAAATCCCAATCGCGATTAAGTGCCTCATCAAACCAATCCGATATGATCCCTCTGCTCTCTTGCCCTTCCCACAACTCCCCTTTGCTGCTCTACCTCGGGAGGGGACTCAGGGGGATGGGTTGGTGGTTATTTTCGCCTCCTTTAGCCCCGTTTTTAGTTATGGCGCTAAATAGCTGGTGTTTGTTTTTAAAACAAAAACAGCCACGTTGCTTCCGCCCTCGTTGAGAATGCTCATCGAATGCCAGCTGCCAATGCTGATTACGCTTCAGGGCAGCGTAACAGGAGACGCGCAGGTTTGCGTCGCTGTGCTGTGAGCAAAGCGACAAATCGCTACCAGTTCGAAATGCTTTTCTTTGTCAGAGCCTTTGCTCGTTTTGTGTACCGTGCCAGCAAATGGCTTTTCTTCGTACAAACCCTTGTGTACCTAGAATCGGTAATGCAATATTTACAAGGGTGTGAATGATAATTAAAAAAATGATTTCTATGTTGTCACTCATTGATTAAATAATGGCTATTTTGCTTTCCACGGCAATTACTGTTACTCTATTAACTCATTGCGCCTCTCTGTTCAGCTGTATGTATTGTTGAGGTATAGTTCGGTGAATGGATATTATGTATGGGAAATTTTAAACAGTTTGTCTGCGTTTAGGGGAGGAATGGGAATGTTTTTCACGATGCTTTGTGTGCATTAAAAGGTGAGATCTCGGCTCATTGCTTCATTCATTATTAATGTAGCAGAGGCCGCTTTTGAAACAAACCTCATTATTTCTATGAAGGGTAGGATGTGTGTGCTATTAAAACGACTGGCTAATTTACATTTCATTTGTAGTTCAATGAATACAAAATGCATGTGATCACTTTACATATTTTCTTTGTGGGGTTTTTTCCCCTTACGTTGATTTAATCTGCAGTGTAGCATGGGAATTTCAAATGCTTGGAAGCAGCATACTGCGCTCGTTTGCATGCGATGTGCAAAATTAATAAGAATAATTAATTACAGCACTTAAGAAAATTGAGTCCTGTAAACAGTTCTTTTTTCATAAAAAAATACATTGTAAAATTAATGCTGTGCAAAATGTAAAGTATCTATTTGTGGATTATTTTTATATGCATAATGAGACCACACATTACTGCATAGTCTCACTGTGGAATGTACAACAAATCTCATTTAGCTCACAAGGCTGTGCGTGATGAGGATGCATTTAATATCTTATTTGAAGGTGAACAGTGAGGTGGTTGGATTTTTTTTTGGTTTAACGTGGAGCATGTTGAGATGGTATTATATACATTTTGCCCTTTACAAAGATGGCTAACAGGTGTTTTTGGCATCAAAAGAAGTGATCGAGCCATTGGCTGTCTTCAGCAGTTTCAAAGAGCCGATCCATAAAAGCCAATTTTGTGAAAAATCCACACACGCACCCTGTTTTCCAAAGCGACTGCCTGCGGCTATTCGGTTACCGTCAGATTGCTGTCAGATGTGCTCGAAAATAATTCCCGGCTCTTTCTGGGCCGTGCCCAGGATTAGTGTTTAACCATACATTTCTGTCTCGGTGCATCAAGCAAACCAAGAAAAAAAGGCAGAGTTTGTTTTTCGTATGTTCTATGAAGCGCTTGTACAATGAGGTTTTTTTACCCTACAGACTAATATATTTAAAATTTTGCTTCTCAGACATCACTGTTGAACTGATAACGTAATTTGACTGTATGGTGTATTTAATCTCTGCATGAACATGGTGTTATTATTATTCCAATATAACATGGTGAAACCCATACGTGGGTAATAAATATTGTTGTTATTTACATATGCGCTATTAATAAGAAGCTATATACATTTACACAATGTACATTCATGTGGCACATGAGTACCCTAGCACGATGATTTGGCTTTAAAGGGATTTATTTTTATGTATATTATATATTTTCAATTAATGCTGCTAAAATATCTCCCCCTCTTCTCATTAGTACTCATTAGTGTGAGCACTATCAATATAAACAGGCTCGTATTTGTCTTTTTGTCTTACCCCAGTGCATGAATAGCTGCATAATGCCAATTTTCATTTGGTCTCATCAAACATTCCTGTGACTCTATGCCCAGTATTGTCTATGATGCCTAAGTAAACAGAGATATCAACAAATATTTATGACATCCAAAACAAATACAGGCTCGTATATATTAATTATTTGCTTTAAGTCAAATCAAATCAATGCCCTGAATCCTTTGTAATCCCCTTCGTTATATATTCATCATTCAGTTTTTTTTTCTGGCTGACTCATGACAATTTTGTTACTGCCTCCAATATTGTATTTTACGAAACGGTAGGTGGACAAAGTGTCCTTTGGTTGGGGATTGTCCCCCACTGCGTTGACGGTAAATTCTGTATTATAACGCCATTAAATGAGGGTCGGAGTTCAAATTCGGTGTGTTTATCTCCAGTGCGCCCATAGTGCAGATTGATTTCTTTTGCTGAATACTACTTATGATGTGCCCTGCAGTCTTTGTGGATCTGACAGCTGGCAAGCAATATTTTTCAGACGGCTGAGGTTATCTTTTGAAGCTCTTTGCACCCATACATGCTTCACCCACATATTCCTTCTGTCGTTTTATCTAAAAATGCGCTTCAGGTATTTGGCCTTTGATCCTATTCAGTGCTGGCTTTTTAAAATATCTATAAGCAGATTATTCCTTTTCAAAGAAAACAATTTAGCCGCAAATTATTTTTGAATTGTTGTAGTAATTTTGTGTTGGCATAAAGTGCATCTTGAGATGGCAACGGTGCTTTTTTTAAATAAGCCAATTCATATGTTTTCTATATAATGGGTAAGACATTGCAGACTGAGGATTCAACATATTTCATAAAAGTAGAACGTATGTAAGCACTCATTGAGACTGGAGCCTACTTTTTGTTAAATCTATTCAAATAGATTCATGTTACAGTACAAACATATGTTATGGATTGCTTCATTTTTTAATTAAAGCAAATCTTGCATTAAAATCACATGTGTTAAGATTGTTTATCTTGCACATTGCATATTTAATTAATGGATGGGTAAAAATGAAAGTATTTAGAGCAACTACACGATGAACTGGGCGACTTGAGTTCGAGTCCTGGTCACCACTGTCATCAGCCACTATTATCCCAACCAGTTGTTAGTCACCTGTTTCTCTAAACCACACTGACCAGCGTGGTAAAGTATGGTCAAACAACCCCATTACCGACACGGAGATGGAATTCAGCAGGGGAATCACGTAGCGACCTGCACTGTGCTTTAATTTTTTTTTAAGTACAGTACACACTAGTTTATAGTATGCAATATATTAAGATAAATATGCGTTTGTCGGCTAGTTGCGATGTTATCATTATATTAACGTGTTAATATATGCGTAGGTGTATTAATATCCGCGCTGTGGCTAAACATCAAAATGAAAGGCAGCTTCTTTAGTAAACATAGCCAATGAATAATGGATTTATTTTAAATACGGTCACAGCGCAATTACGCATTTTGAATTTTACCTTCAATGACAGAAAAAAATCCTGCTATTGTTTATGTTATTCAGTAGTCTGTAACAGCCATTTAAAACAATTATTATCACGACGAAACTCGTGGATTTCGATGGAAAGTTTTCATTTGAATGCGGAAGACACGATTGATAGGTTTGGAGGTTTTTTTTTGTCTGCAACAACATTTCAGGCGGCAGTCACGGTTGCCAGGGTTAATAGTTGTGAACTGAACGTGCATATGAAGCTTTTATCAAACTCCAAAGATATGCTGATAACGTTTATTTTCCTGAATAAATTGACCCCTGTCGCATGCTTACTTCTCTGTGCTGGACAACGGTTAAAAAGAGCTACATAGCTCAATGGTTCCTTCCAGCTAAAATACAAACTGACTGACTGACTTGTTTTCGCCTGAAAAGGCCATAGTAGAATTTTATCTGCACAAGTTTAGACATTAAGCCACCGTGCCAACTTCACGTTTCAAATAATTTAAGTTACCAGATGACAAACGCTAGCCAGTTTAGGACACATCAAGGGCAATCGCACTTAGACATCAGATGACACGTAGTCATGCATGCATTCATGTGATCATCACAAGCACCGTCAACCTCTCAAGGCTTTAAGGAGTTAATAAGCAACGTTAGCTCCATAGTAATGCGACTAGTTGCTCAGATGTCAGTCCCAAAGATGAGCAGAAAATTCCTTCACTGCCCAGTCTCGGTCCAGAATGGCAGCATTCACCGGCCATCTAAGCTATAATTTCGCAGAACTTGAAATTTATTGCATTATTCAGGTTTAAGCTGTCACGAGATGCAGTGTCCTCTGTACACTGGTTCAATACAATCTCAGAAATTGAAGCTCAACGTGCCCCATTTTTTAATTGCAGAGCTTGTGCAAGTGTACTCATGTTCTGCTATGATTATGTCTCGTTACTGAAAGCATAGATAAATAAGAAAATACTTTTACTTTTTCTCCAGATTATAACATGTCCCTTTTTCTGCTGTAAACTTGGAGATGGGTCGAACAATCCATTAGGTGGCTGTGGGCGACTGACTTGATGTAATTAACTTTATTGACAGTGGGCACAAGTCGGTGATATGTTTTGTGGGGCTCACTGGACTGAGGAAAATACGTGAGTGAAGATGAGCAATTCACACTCATAAACTACTTTGGCGCAATTTTAAGTTAAATTCATAAACCATTTCATTCAAGGCATATTTTACTTACGGACAAAATACAACCAAGTCCCTTCGCCAACTGGCCTCCCTGGAGAACATAAGAATGATTGTGCAGACGGCATCATGTGAGAGACATACATGTGTTTTTCCCCTTACGAGGGCAGATGAGTAAGTTTTATCCAGCTACGCACGACCAAGAAACCCCC
>JAZEWT010000015.1:12349380-12363789 GCA_036362905.1 Mordacia mordax | reverse complement strand
CTTGTTGAGATGCTTATCTGTATGGCTTCGCAGAGCAGCGCAAGACGCTACATTTTCAATGGCTTGCAAACATAAACACTTCATCAGTCATTAATGTATTCGGGCTAACAAAAGTCATATCTGCATTTTAATGTTATGCTAAAATATTTCTGACAGTGTGACTGTGTTATTCGCGTGTTCCTTTATTACTGACTTATGTAAATGTATCATAGCCACTGGGCCTTCTTCAAAATTGATTCTTGTAATTCCAATTAGCTGACCTAATTATAATGGTCTTCCTTAAATAATGAATACATGGGTGTTAGATTTTAATTTTGTACATACTGAACACAACCATTGATTGCTATTAACAATCTATGCTAGATTTACCACAGGAATCAAAAAAATGTGTTCCACCGATGCCCATGTAACCGTTTCCACAGCACATGCTGCCATGAATTTTAAACAAAGTAATTACTGGAATAGGAAAATTCCCGTGAGGGCTTTGTCTTATTATAACACAAAATTCAAGAATCAGTTGGTGTTGCTGGGATTTTTTACAGATAAAAGATCATGACTGATTGTAAACGGGCAGCGCCCATAACCTACCATGTCATCAGTTAAAGATGTGCTTGTGATTCACTCCACGGTTTAACATGTATTTATCACTAATTGTTCAGTTTTATTTTATTGTGTGGAGCATTTTTAACTTCCGAGATCCATATCATTCAAAAATATCCGTTGGCTGTAGAGATACCATGATAACCCTCGCGGTGGCATTGTTGATATAAATACCAATTTCATTTGAATTTGAATCTTGTAAAAAAATATTTGCTCATTAATGCAGTGAATTAGTAAAAAAAACTTAATTGCATTTAAATAACGTTAATGTATTTCTTTCCCTTTGTTCAGAAATATTCCCTCCCCCTCTTAATGTCAACTCTGAAGAATGTTATAGCAAGCTTATATCCATCCCAACTTGGCGAACAGAGCTCTGTATTGATTTTTGCGACCTGAATCAACCAAGGCTGGTCTGAGGACACATCATTTGTCAAGCTCAAAAGGAGGTTTTTGTAAATCGTTAAAAATCAGGATGGAAAAAGAAGAATGAGATTGCCATCGTAATAAAAATATATATTTGTTGAACTGTAGTTCTTTTTTTCTTGATATGAATATATAGAATTGTAATTGTGTGAAAGGAACAATACTGTGGTGCAATGTTAGTCACTGCACTTTTAATCCAGCGTGGCAGTTGCTGTTTATTCACTTGGCACGATTATTCGATCGGCATGGCACATGTGTGCAGCGACTCGACAGCATTGAGTAGTCGGTCAAAATTTCTGCTATAGGCATTCCCCAGATGTTCCCCTAGTGTAGGCCCTTTCGCTAGCAGGTGCTGTAAGAATTTTCAGGGCTGCATATTTACCTACTTCTGTCAAACCACCAGTACAGCATTTGCCTTCGCAATCTTGATGGTGAGCCTGTACCTCAGCCCAATTAGCACGTGGGGCCATGAGCCGCGTATGGCCCGGATCGTAGATCCCTCCCCTCCCGCTTGCTCAACCGTTAATTTTTATGATTCCTCTAATGTTGCTTTTGCTAATTCGTACGCGTGAATGTTAATTGTTGCTATCCTCAATGTTAACCTTTGCTAGGGAATACATACGTATGTTAATTTTCAGCAGCTCGTACAAGCTAATGTTAGGGTTTTTTTTTTACAAATGAGGACGCTTGAATGCCAATTTTGTGGCCTCCTTTGAGTTTACACGAGCCCAGCACGGCCCCACTAGCTTTATAAATAGTCACGCACCATATCGTTCAAACTATAGGCTACAATCTGAAAAAAATAACAACTCATTATTTAAACATTTAGCAAACATCCTGTTTACATCTTATTACACTGCATATGGATATGTCCTGCAATGGATTTGTATTGACAAAAAATCAACAAAGCAAACATGACAAAACATTAAGCTCTTTTAATGTTTCCATTAGCGCACATTTATACTTTTCCGCCGATGAATCACTCAGTTTTCATCAAAGGCGCTTCAATATGTAGACAGGGGTCTGTAAATTGTGACATCGGTTTATTTACATTATAATAGGGCGTCACGCACACTGCATTCACCTTGTGTGAGTAGGATTTCATATAACAGAGGTGGTCCCTTTGTCTGCAACAGGTATGAATATCCTTGACGTTGATAAGGTTGGACATTTATGTTAGATTTATTCTTCAATACTGTATTGGTAAACAAGTGCTTTGTATGCTATTGACTAGCTCCTAAACCAATCTATTGTATTCCTATACTTTCTGGAAGTAATTTGTTATGTTGGACACGGAAAGTAGGAGGACTATTACAAATAATGTTGCGAATATATGGATTGAAATCATATTAGATCCTGTTTCATTTTCAAAACGTACCAACTGACCGTGACTGCAAGCAATTGCAAACGAAAGTTTGAAAAACTGCAAGCATTTATTGAGTTTTGTTTCGAATAAGCATCAGACAATTTTGCCACGTCTACAGAGCCTAAACAAATATTTGTGGCAGAACGTACAATAATTCTTATAGGATTTAATTATTTAGGTAAACACAATATATCCACACAATCACAACCCTGTGGGTACTTTTGCCAGTGTACATATATAATAAGTAGAACAGGTTTTTACCATTTCTGGCAATTATGCAGGTGTTAAAATCTTAAAACACAAAAATAGACACATTTCACAATGTGTCTTGTTTGCAAAAGCCACACATACTTGTGGCAAAATATGCAAACAGGAAGCTTTGACAACATAATGCATTGTCCTTCAAACTGATTGGCCTACACCAGACATGGCTTTCTTTTGAATCTGATTGTCAGTGTCAGCCAGATGATGCCAAAAGGCAGTCAGCTCAGGACAATGCAATATCAATGCTTAGTAGCTCAGGTGGAGATGGTAAAAACCTGTTCTACTTATTATATATGTACACTGGCAAAAAGTACCCATAGCGTAAACAGCTCTTTAGAGCTTCGAGGACCTTATTGCAGGGCCTCACATTTAGCAATGCAGTTAATATTTTCAGTGCTTTATTTTTCTTTACCGATGTAGAATTTTTTTTCACAGTGCAAATAATATTCTCTGCAATTTGTTTAAATAAACCACTGCCGCTTCTCATTGCTCATCGGATTCACTTGCGTTAATCGTTTGCGCAAAGCTACAGCGCAGACGAGAGCTTTGGCTGCACATTTAGCCTTGCTATTGCATACCAATGACGCAGGTTCCCCACTGTGCGAGCACTTGGCTGTTTCCCAAGTATTTTAAATGGCAGATGCTGCGCCGAGTTTCAAGAACAGGATATTGCCGTGTACTCGTAACGCGGCGTTCTCAGAGGTCAGGTGTGGTGGATCAAATGAGAATGATTGCGTGAGAAAGCGAGGGCTACCCATCAATCCTTTGTATTATAACGCAGCCGGTTTGCCTAAATTGCAGTATTGAAAGATCGTTTCGTGACATTTTAAAGACCGGTGTATGTTAGCGGCAGGGAGACGCGATGCATCTTTGCCACATGACTCACGTTGGAGAGTGTGGTCAGCTTCATGCTAAATATACTTTTCAAAAGGGTCATAGGATTTGACACAGCTAAACAAACAATTGATAGACTCAAGAGTATGAATATCCTGTCATGGACTAATACGCTGGAGTATAATAAATGAATTTGAGAAGACATCGCCTCTTATTTACATTAGTCATCAGCGCATATCTTATTCTGGAAAATTAATACATGGCTATTGCTGACAACATGAGAGTAAAGGAAACATATTAGAATTTTTTTTTAAACGTGAATATGCAGCAGGTTAAAAAAATGATGCATAAATTCATAATACGATTATTGCAAAGACAGGGCGACACATTTATCCGGCTGAAGTTATTTAATTAAATTCCAACACGGGAAGACACAATAAACATTTAAAGTAGCCAAATCGGTCTTTACAATTCCATGAAAAAGAAATAAAACTTTCCATTAGTATTATTATGCGGGTAATTTTGCTTTCTTGTGAGCAGTGTGGTTGTGTTTATTTAATGACATATAGCTTGCTGTTTACTTTGCTCTTGGTCTAATCCCCTCTATTATGTCAAACACTGCAGGCTCGAGACTGCTGTGGATTAAATCATAGCAAAGAACCATGTGCACGTGTGTACGATGGGGCTTTTACACTGTACACCGAGGGAAATCATAGTGATCCCTTAAAGTAATTTAAAAGCTTGAGGGCAGATGTTACGAAATTGTGTTTTATGGTTTTGCATGAATCTGTGCCTTTTTAAGGCTTGTGTTGCAATTTTATTGAAATGAAAAATTGCATGCCAAAACATTTGGTGCATTAAAATATTGCAATGCACGTGGCCTTGCACAAAGTTTTTTTTATCAACGCATTGCATTGTTCCCCATGAAAGTCCAAATGAATCAACATTTACTTAATATAAGCAAAGTTCTAACAAGAGCAACATTTTATTCGAGGAAATAATCTGACAATGCTATCAGTGGCAGTGGTGCACAACAAATTAACAAAAAAAATAGTACATTCGTAAATAATGCTGCTTTAAAATAAAAAAAATAGGTTACGTTTCAAGCAATAGGCCGTTTTTATATCAGGAAAAACGGCACAAAGAAGGGTAGTTACTCAAAATATTAAAAGCAATTCACCAATGCCAATGTCAGTATCACCCTTTTTCATTGTTGACTGAAAAATATGAGATGGTCTGACAGCCGATGAGGAGTCCTGTAATGCTGCATCATTCCCTTTATAAGGATTTTAGATTGTTATAAAATGCCCTATAAGATTCTGTGCGGCTTGCCAAGTTTTTTTGCGTTGGTGGCTACGTGAGGATACTTGCCAAAAAGTGACAGTGTTGTGTGGCTACAGGCAGAGATCGCTTCGCGGAACAGACATTTGACATTTGCTCGAAATAATGCCCCTTGTATTCTGCCTGCCATCTATTGCAGAAATAGCACATATCCACAGTACAGTGAATTTCACGAAAAAATAAATTGAGTCGGGCATTGACATTTGAGAAAAGGTTTTACTCCATTTCATCAGCAGATGTTTGATTTTAAGGAGATGTGGTAGCGATCCTGGAAATAAACACCCAGTTGTTTTTTGTTTAATCACGTACTTAAATTAATGGCTCAGGGAGTTATCAAATAAATGGCTATGGAGCAGACTTTAGGCTTAATATACTGCCAATTAATCTGTAACATTTAAAAAATGTTGTGTATTTCAAAAAATGTCTTCAGAATCAAGAAGCAGATTTGAACTTGAATATGTATAGAAAGTCTGTTTCGTACATGGTTCATCTAGCTGTAAACGGGCTAGGAGGGTAATATGGTGACACATAATTAATGCACATCGACTCTTCCGGAGGCAGTGTAATTAGGATTTACGTCACATCTGTTCAGTGCAAAATGCTGATTTCAATTACTTCTCCCAGAATCCTGAGCCTCCTGAGAGATTACTTAAAAGTCAACCATCATATTAGCATCTCAAAAACACACCACATAAATGTGCCCTTTTAATAGAACAGTCTTGAAAGGGAATTCGGGTTGAAACATTTAGAAATGCTAGTATTAGTTTTTTGGTTTGCGGGGCACAATTTTTTAATTCCAAAATTAGCTTTCCATATTGTATTGAATGAAGTGTCCTAAAAATATTTCTTAATAAGCTAATTTATTTACAAAAAATTGGTCACAAGTCTTCCTTTTATGTTATTTGCTTTCAACCAAGTCTTAGATATACTCTATTTTAATCTCTGAATTACAGTATGCTACACGGTGCACAGTTTTACAGATATGGAAGCTGTTTAGAATATTAATATCGTTCTGTAGACTATATAAATTAATAGTTGAACACTTTACCCTTGTGCTACTGATTTTTTTGTCATCCTATTATTAAACCATATTCTATAATCGTAGTCAACACCCTTCTTTGCTGGGTCTTGGGAAGGTGCTTGTCAAGTTTGCGAGTCTTTTTTATCACTTCATCATCTTACAGATGGGAAGCTTTGCATGAAAGGCTATTGCCAAAGCGCCAGCCAAGGACATATCTACACCGCAATGAGAGATGAGATGAGTCAGAGATCAGCGCAGAAAAGACTGAAAACAGACAGATTTTTTTTCTCCCAGTCTCGCACGTGTCACCCTGGGCTGTCCAATCCTTGTCGTCACCACCGCCAAGCAGGTCATTGATTTTCTGACGGAGGCTTATTAATACTGTGGACTGACCACAACACCTACAGAGATCTATCTAACCGTGCTCACAGTTTGAGAGTAATTTGCAAAGAAATGTTATTTTAAAAGTGTGGTAATTTGGCATTGATTTAAATACATCTAATGCATAAACTAAACAATATGTCGTTCAGTTAGTGATAAATTACACTTTGATTTGTCTTAGAATGAAAATTATAATAATTTAGTTCAGGTTGATCTTTTTAAAAATGGATTTGCTTATTATGTAGCTTAATTAAACTTTCATTTTGCAACAAATACTGGCGGCATGCTTGGAGCATAATTAATTCTTAAGGTGGCATGTGGATTATTGTTTTCTGTATTGGTACTGGCAGACTGCGCACATAATCATAAGCATGCACGGCTGCCTATTGCAGAAGAGAACTTTGATATATAGTTCTATTATACTATAAGCCTAGGGCTGTTTACCCATTATTTCTGATCGCACCACACACTCGAGCTCTTTGAAATGCGAAGATGCATTGAGGTCTGACCTTTATAGCAATGTTTTGAGCATACAAAAAATGATAATATCTGCTTGCTGGCCAACTAAGTATTTCCTCAAATAATTTAAACCTTAAATAGACCCTGCGGACTAGCACTGTGTGTTCTCCAGTGAGCCGGTGTTTGTGTGGATCGGTGTTGTTCCTTGTTCGGTTATCTCAAGGATCAGCACAACCCCCCCCCTCCACAGTGTGGTCTTTCTTGGATTTTTCCTTCGCAGTCACTGGATTGTCTTTGGTTCACAGTGGGTTTGACCTCGCGGTGGGTTGAGATGCGAGGGATAAACCCTGGAAACGGGAAGTTGAACATGTCGCACGGTGCAAGACCAATAAGGAGCAAGCAAGCATAATTTTAGGTGACAAAGAAAAATCAATAGCTGTGTGGGGTGGGGAGACTCCAGCCTGTGGCTTGATTGCCATTTCAGCAGCTGAGAGATACATTTTCAGTAGAAACAAATATATCTAAATACCACGTGGTTGGCATTGTTTTGTTTGGAGATGGTAAAATATTGTCTGCAATCAACATCAATTCTAATAATAATAATAATACATTTTATTTAAGGCGCCTTTCTGGGCACTCAAGGACACAACTTCTATAAATGTTGGGTTGGTTACGTAGCAAACATGTCGGTGTATCTATTTTGAGCTGGTATATATAAACTTATGTTGCCAATGTATTGTTAACATGTTAATCAAATTACGGATCAAGGTGATTGTGATTATTGAAAGTTATGATTAAAACGTGTAGATTTTCCTCTGCATTATAATATTCAGCATTTCCTCCTGAATAAATATGTGCATATATTGTCTATTATGCGTATTAAAATAATACACAAAGGTGTTTACACATCTAAGATTTGCATCAAAATTATTTTTTAATTCCTCATGTAAGGATGCAGAATGCTAGCCTGCTATGTAAACGACTGGAAATGTTTTGGGTGATCTGTGAATGGCTCTTAATTGAATTTGGAAGCAATTACAGGTGGATTGCCAATCGCAGTGCAACATATTCTTTATCTAGTTAGCGTTTGGGGGTAAGGGTTCAGGTTTGTATTATAGTCATATTTAGAGGCCTATTCCTCCCTAATAAGGTGACACTTCAGGGTGGATTCGTAATGAGCACAGATGCTGCACTGAATTCATAGATTGTTAAGGGTAACATAAAGGCAGATATGAAAATAACCACAGCCTACAATGACATTGATATTCCAATGAATTTTATGAACAATGCAAAATTTAAGGTACAGCCCTGAAAATACTTTCTTATACCATTGCTGGTGGAAGGTCCTCTCGAGAGTGCCTCAAGCAGTGGAGATTTACAGCCTTTCTGTAACTGCAGGCCATCGTAAGTCCTGAAATATTTGTTCGCGGTAAAAGATCGGGTATTTTGTGAAAAATATCTCACCTGCAACAATTCTGTCATAGCCTTACAGAGCACCAACAAACTGCACGTTGGCAATTACGTTTCCACGTTGTAAGAGGTGGGAGCACCCACACTCTTTACCCCACCACACGGAACCTGCCAGTCAACCAAACTGTGGTGTACCTATTGATATTATCTGGGAACACAGAGAGATTTAACGTGTGAGAAAATTATAACAAAAACACATCACATTTTTCGGGGGAAATCAAAATGTACACCGTCGAAGGGATTATACCCAGAGGTATGACATGAGATCAAAATATTTCTCGGAGGGGATCTCTTGAACATCCTCTAGTGAGGCTCTTCGACCAGCAGAGATTTTAGCTAGCAATGTAAGGACTGCGCCCTTAGACATTTGTGTGATCCACCAATCGTTGCCTCTACGGTGTAGGAATAGACATGTACTTCAATTTGTGAAGCTCATGATCATGATCTCATCAAACGGGACTGTTTAAAAATGAATGCCAAAGTGTCAAATGTTTTCGCTCTGCCAGAGTGTGGTGATTTTTTGCCAGGAAAAATCCAGCATCATTATTATTTTCAGCTGCTTCTTAACAAAAGGCTCATATTCAATTTGTTTTCATACAAAATTACGACTTATGTTTCAACAGCTATTGCATAAATGTATAGCCAGGTCTTACACTGAATACACAAAAATGCTTATCATAGGTATAAGCTATGATTTGCGAAGATAACATTTCTACAATGCATGATCAAACAATCGTTATGGATGGCAGAATTTTCTGTAAAATGAATGATCCACTTAAGCCCTCAAATAACTTTTGTAAAACTCTGCAATAAAAAAACGACACGGTTTTTTTTCATCAATCCGCAACATGACTTAAAACATGAAAGCAAGGAAATTGTATTAGTCATATGCTTTCCTCTGTTCATGATGCGTAGCCGATGCACTTTCAGCGAATTATCACGCAGAAAAAAAACGTGTATGCCACTGTCCCCTTAATTTAGATGAAACATCCAATGTTTTTAAGCTCCCCGTGTGGCCGAACCAGGAAAGGGAAGTAATTTTACACTCATCGACTAGACGTCTGTCAAACGCCTGCTGTGGTTAGAAGTCTAGACGGTGTGTTCCACGGTGCATAACAGACTACAGTGTTTCGACGAGACATTCATTCTGCTTGATGTAATTCCCACTGCAGGAATTCCGCAACAGCAGGCCCAACTATGCAGTAATGAAACTCGGCTCAATCGAAAACGAAACGTAGAGGGGCTTTAAATGCTTGTTTAGTTATATATATATAAAAAAACAACAGATGCTGCCGTCGTGTAATGCTCAGCACACTCGACTTGTAATCAAGAGGTCACCTGTTCGATTCAATCTCGTGGTGCGCCATTCCCCCACCGCTTTTGTTGGCCGAGCAGTGTGAATTGGTTCGCTATAGTTGTTGCCAAGAAGGCCGATTATGTGTGGTCGGTCAAAGTGTGGGTTCTCTCACCACTTACAAAACGTCTGGCCATTGTGGAAACACGTATGTGTACATTGGGTTCAAATACCAGCTGTAAGGATGGATATATGTTTATTATTAGAGCAGACAATACTCAGTGAGCTGGGCCGCCACGAGAGGCTATTTAGAGGTCCCTCTAGTGGAGGCACTTTTTCAGCAATGGAGTAAATATTCGCAAAGCAACACCTTTATGTTTTTATATGTAAACAATGGTATTAAAGGATAACACCAAACGCATGTGTATAGATTTCATGTTTGCACTGTAAAGCGCATTCAGAAATGCGCTGCACTGTCAGTCTAGTGACTTGAGTCTGATTTCCTGAATGTCTGAATGTGGCTGACATTAGTGATAACCCCCCACACCCTGCTCCTCTAGTTTCATCAGCCCCTACTGACCACCGTGGTGAAATATGGTCAAACAACCCCTTGCTGAAACAACTGCCTGGGGAGCCTTTAATCCACCAGTCGATTGACAAAAGGTCTGTAAATTATTATACTATACTGCACTTATATATGTCGATGACTGCGAGCAAAATGTTAAACGGCTTTCACATCATAATTTAATAAAAATGGAAAAAGCTTAAACTGAGCGCAAGAAAATTACGTATTAACAAAATAATATTCCTTGAAAAAAAATACGGGAGGAAGCAAGCAGGAGAAAAATGAGTGCATTGAACATTTTTCTCACCCATAAAATCCACGCTTGAACACCCAATGCCTCTGCAAATCAGACAGGCTATATTTATTTTTTCCATTAAGTTTGAAATATTGACCTTCCTGGGAAGACTGCAAAGCAATTGAAATGAAGTAAACCGTTTGTGCAATAGGGAACTCATAATTAAAGCGTTAACTGTTAAGGGGAAACATAATACAATGCGTAGATTTGCAATAAGGGTTCTGCGACTGCTTTAACCTGCAATATTTTCATCATGATTTTCTTTCATTTGCTGTTTGCAAAAGGAAGTCCTTGCACAGAATAAATGTGAGGATGCATCGGATCAATAACGGGTGGGCAGTCGTTATTATCTCTATCTTTGACATTGTCAATGTGGCTCTGTAACCACAATGACAATTATCTTAGTTAACAAAGTATCACGTTATTTAAACGAACAAAAAATGTTTGATGAATACAGTATTGCATGTTGAGTGACTATTTTTTCTTCAAGAAAAACTGAATAGTGCTTTGGCGAAACATCGTGAGACTCTTTAAATGTAATTAATGCTGGCTTTTTGCATTCGTCTTCTTTATAGGAATTTGACAGATATATATGGAATCCTAATTATCTGGCATTAATAATGTTGTCATTTTAAATGAGAACAGAATATAATTTGACAGTACTGGTCCATGTTATAATCTGTCAACAATAATATTTCCAGCTGAGCTCTTCATAGCCGCCAGGCCAATGACGAGACTCTAAGGAAAAAACTATAGCAAACACTGGCCTGCATGTTGCAAGCTTGATGTTATATATCTCACCACGTAATCCATTTTCATAAGGTGCAGATATGATATGGTCAGCATCACGGTTAGTAAATTGGTAGGGCACATGTGCTGTTTGGTAGTTTATTGGTGGATTAACACCATCTCCAAAATATCCAGCAGGCATAGAAGAGAAGGCCAAATTCCCTATAGAGGGATTCTCTCGAGTACCTTCTAGTGGAGACTTTTTCACCACAGTGGCGTGAGCACGCAATTGCAGAGTTACAGTTTAATTTATAATAATAATGGCATTTCTCGAGCGTTTTTCATCTGAGGGTCACAAAGTGCTGCACAGAGCTGCGGAGGGAATGGCACGTCAACAACAACGACATAAAAACTGCAAATCAGCAACAATAACATGTTTGGGAGGTTTTGTTTGTTATAAATCCGAGCTGTGGAGAGAACGGCATGTCAACAACAACACCAGGAGCGTTCAATTGAAAGTCAAATATTAGCAATAAATTATGGGACGTAAAATAAGCGAAAAAAATTCTTCAACAAACAAGGAAATAATAAAAGTTCCCGAGCAGGTGCAGGTCGGCAGAGAGCCATCATCCCAGCACAACAACATTGAACCACATCAACAGTGCTAGCCAGAGGGCTTGAAAGCCGTCACCTCTTTTAACCATTTCTTTTTTTATCTGCTGTCATGGATCATTACAGGAGATGAATCTATGCGTATGGTTGTATGGATTTTAAATAATTAAGCATGGCTTTTTTTATAAGCCAATGTGATAGTTGGCGTTATTCGTCGAAATATTACAACAATTTATGCTACGAAGCACACGCAAAGCAATGTGAGCTCTTCAGTTTTTCTTCTCGGGATAAAAATAATTTGTGCACAGGCACCATACTGTGACAAGTTGGGTTCACAGCCGGTAGCGAATGTCCTTGTCGAGACTTTTACACAGAACGCGCAGTGAGAATGCATGATTCAGACAATTTCATTTTCCCCTAGCTTATTGAAACACAAGCCAGCTGTGGCAAGCATAGAATTTACCCAAAATTGGCTTCTTATATGGAATGCCAAAATAATCACATTGATATTCAAAGCATGTTTAAAAATGCACACAGCACAATCCCTCGCTGGGGAGACGGAATAGTCGCAACTAACCTTTTGGGTTATTCATTTGCAGGGAGAAAGGAAAGTGTAGAATCGTGTAGATGCTTTGCTGTGGAGCCCCCGTGTATACTGTTTATGTATATTCATGCTAACACCCGGAAAGTAGGCCCCGTTGGTGCGAAGATTGAGGTCAGACATTGTTATTGCATGCATGGGGCATTCCTTACAGCCACACTCTTCACTTGAAGTTTGCTTCGTTAAATCAAGTAGATTCGTGCAGAGCCCCCTGTTATACATATTTCACAAGCAGGGCACTCTTCTTTTCCCCACTACAAACATATTGCATGCGGTATCCGTAACGGTGTAAAAACGTTAATTAAATAGCAGCTTGAGCTTGGCCAGTAACAATTCACACACACGCGGTAGCATGAAAATTAGTAATTGCGTGAGTGTCATCTCTTACCACATGTCTGCAACGAGGCTGGTGTCACATCTCAACGAGTTTTCAGAGTCTCACGTGTTAACCGACATATCATCCGTCATTGTTTGGAAGCTTCTGTTAAGTGCCAATAAAGATCACTGAAGCTTTGAATTTTTCCCGCATACACTTTCAAGAATATAAATAATGCTGTTAACAATTCACCAGCACAGCTCAAAATATTGTCTGATTTATAATTGTTTAAGAGTGGTGCATACCTTTGTGGACACTTTACAGGCTCTGTAATTGAGTTCATAAAATTATTATTCCACTGCACCCTTCCTAATATCAGAAGAAAAAAACATTGCAAATGTGATATCACAAAGAAATACAAATATGCAATTAAAACTTGCTAATTAAATGTGTTGTCATTTCTTTAATTAACAGCTTTAGCATGAGTGTAAATTGAATTAGGAATATAATTTTGTTGCACTCCACACTTTAAAAAAGTGTAATAGCTTGGTAATTAACATGCAAAGACGTCCAAATGAAAAAAGCAACACGGTTTGCAGATGGCAATCATCAAAACATTTTGTGACTAAAACCAAGGCGAATGTTCTGCCACACACGCACACTCTTGTTTTTTATAACGTGAAGTCTTACACTACCATCATATGATGATGATCAATCATCATCCGCAATCAATCCGCTGCTGAATGAAGGCCTCCCCTCGCCGCTACCATCCCTCACGATGCTGCGAGTACAATGCCTTATATAGGTCGGGCAGACGGTGCTTTTCTGTGGCATTGTTGGTATGCGCTGTGCGTGTTCACGGCTCAGTTTAAATGCTTTGAGTGCTCGTAATGTACTGAGAATGCAGGGCTTATACGGTTCTGTTCTTTGTATGGGTAATCCGTGCAAGGCACACAGAGTATACACATGCTGACTGGGGAACAAACAGGCGCCATTGTGAATTATTAGACTTCGTATAAGACTTGTGTAGGCTTTGGTGCAGTTTCCGCCTCCCCTTTATGGAATAGTAGCCTAATACTGCTGTGATTCCTGTGTTCGTGTATATAAGTGTGTGTGCATGTACGAGACAATAGTGCAAATGTTTTGAAAATGAGATAATGGAAAACGTCTAATGTGAGTCTAATAATAGGTTTAGTTCCAAGTCTCTGCTTTACGCATGCATCCTGTAATGGAATAAGTTGTTAAATTATTATTTTTATTAATTTATAAATATGATACTCTGTATACTTATCATTTAACTTTCCCATAGGCTTAGATGGTTATTAATTTGTGTGTGCAGAAGAATTTCCATAAACTTTACCCCGCAGCTAAATCTGTGTGCAGTTATTCAGTAAATCATGATTCCTTCTCATGCGCGCGCTCAGTAGAAGCGAATTCACCAAGCTCAATATCTGTAAAGAGTTTACATGAAAGCTGACGTGACTGTAACAGTGTCTTACTTTATTCGTTATTCTACTGTTACCAAAGGTCAAATACGAAGAGCATGCGTTGTTGTTCGTTAAAGTTGTGAACGATGGTTTTCTGATATTTAATGCAATGTTTAATGTACTGTGACACCACTTATTTACATCCCTTGCAGCGACGTAATTAATCATTTTTGATGGAAGTTCATTTCGCAAGCCTTGGCGCCATTCTCCTTACATGGGAAATGGGGAACGGTGGTTCATGTTTAGAGCCAAACACGGCATTCATTTACGGTGCATTGTGTTATGGCCTGGGCGGCGCGGTGGCCCAGTGGTTAGCGCTGTCGCCTCACAGCAAGAAGGTCCCGGGTTCGA
>JAZEWT010000015.1:12329795-12349312 GCA_036362905.1 Mordacia mordax | reverse complement strand
GGCTCGCAGGCTAAATTGCCCCGCAGTGCCCAGCGATGGACTGGCGTCCCATCCTTGCCTTGCGCCCTGTGTCTGCCGGGATAGGCTCCGGCTTCACCGTGACCCTGTATAGGACTAAGCGGTTTCAGACAATGAGATGAGGTGTCATGGCCTTGTATTTAACTCGAACTCATATTGATGATTGCTTCCAAAAGCTGCTCTCCTCCTCTCTCGTTTGCGACGTTTCGCCTCTCACCAAGGCACCCTCAGTTTAACAGTGAAGCTGAGTTTAACACTCTTTCACAGGACGCCTGAGGATGCCTCCAACGTAGGTGGCGAAACGTCGTGAAGGCAAGAGGGGGAGCACTCGACGCGGCTATCCCGAAAGAGCAGCTTTTGGAAGCAATCATCATGCATCGAGCCGTGCAAATCTACACCAACTCAAATTCACATTAGATAAGTTTTTTTTTATATACTAAGGAGGACTGTGCGCTCACGAGCTTACAAAATCCGTGTGCTTCTATGGACAATAAAGGTTTTCCAAAATATAATATAACCTGCAATACATTGAAGGTTCTCTAATCCAGTTCTTTTTGTAATTTTGTGGCCCATTCTAAAAGCGGGCTATTGAAATGGACAAGCATACGTTTACAAATCAGACTAGAAATATAAAATAAAGATGTATATGTTAGACACCACGATAAAACATGTTTACCCCATACCATAGAATGAATTTTCGCAATGGCCGAACAATTGTGTTTTTTTTATTTACGGAGGTATGAGGGACATTGCGGTGTGGCATTGTCTCACAAACACAGAGCATTCTTCTCCACGCTTGCGATGGCATTTGCAATATGAAGCTGGACAAGTGAGATTGACATTGAAAACAAATCAATGTTTGGAACTGCTCTGTCGCAGCCTGACAGCGTTGTAGCTGTGCCACCGATAAAATTTACTGTATAGCGCCAAAACAGCGGCACTGTGGTCCAGCGACCTCTGAGTGTATTGTTTAATAATTAAACGGAATTGCTTTTACAAGACCTAGTGAGTAATGGGCACCCGTGTCTCAAGTCAGTCTCAAAGGAAAAAATCAATCTAGAAGGATAAGTGCTTTCAATAATGCCTGCTCTGGCTGAGAGGGTGAGCATCTGTTTGTGCGGTAAGAGTTTTCTGATTGAAAACTAAGCTGCTTTGAAGGAGGTTTTGCCGTTTCTTTAGCCGAGCCGTCATTGTGGCATGTCTGCCACAGTTGCCGTTCAAGACTACAGAGCGAATTTTTGCACAAGGAGCCACCACTGAACGACGCTGTCCTCACTCTTGTGTCTGCCTGCCGTTAGGCCGGATGACAAAGAGCCTGTGAAAATGAACGCGAAGCTAATAAAATACTGCTTTTGTTTCAGCAAGGGTTAGAATTTAACATGATGGATTGTGGAATAGACTTCGTAAGTCATGTGTTATCAAAAGCAAGCATCTCGTGTAATTTACTGGAACAATATTGGTGCATTTCAATGGCGTATGCCTTTAGTTTGAAGGTCTTTTGAGGCAGGAGTTTTTTTTTTACCAAGTATTATAATTGCTATTTTGGGTGCACAGTGCTGAGTAAACGTTTAGCTAACTTGGTAATTATGCTGAGAATAGACGTAGATGATAGAGATCCATAATAATGTGGGTTGTTGAATAGACTGGGTGTTGATGTGCGATCATGCTGTCATGAAGATGTCGTCAGTATTAAAGTGGTGGTGTTCACCCTTTGAGCGAGCGATGGTTCCCTTAAAGGGGAATGAGTTGGAATTTGTTTTAAGACGAGTAACGTGGATAGAGCCTTGGGGGACACTCCGACAAGGCTGACTGGCAATCAAGTATAAACCACGGCAGGGGAAAAATACTCAAGTGCAGTAAAGTGGGATAATTCTGTCAAGAAGCTAGGTCGAAATTACACTGACATCGCATCCAATACGGTCATAAACAAAACTTTCAATTTGTATGTCTACTTATATAATATGTTTAAATTAATTGATCAGAAGAGGTTGTATAAATAACCGTTGGTTTGATAATCTTTGTCATGATGTAATTTTTTTAACGGATCGATTCATGATGATTGCTTTGAAAAGCTGCTCTTTCGGGATAGCCGCGTCGATCGCTTCACCTCTCTCCTTCGCGACGTTTTGCCTCCCACGTTCATAATCTTTGTCTGGGAAGCCAATAGACAGATGGATTAAATTTTATTTTAATTTGGAGTGGCTAAACGGAGTTGTGCTTATATATGCTTTGGCATACAATGTAGCCACAGAGTGTTGTTGGTCGTGAAAGAGAGCATTGAGTTGAATAACGATGAACAAGGATGAGGTCAGTGGTAAATGCAAGGTCGTTTGCCACACAATGAGAGGCTGTCTTGTTGGAATGGGCAGTACATACATGGGTCTGCGGAGACAGATAACCTCTTATAGAACTCGACAGAGATACGGTATGTTAGAGGTAGGCCAGTACTATAGGTAGATTTATTTTTTTAAATGTTGGTTTTACGATAGGGGTAACAACTGCAATTGCTGGACGTTCAGAGAAAGAGCAAGCTGAGATGGAAAATATATGCCAAGGCTATAATGTATGCTGCGAGGTTGTGCAAACAAGGCATGATAACCGTAGCAGTGATAAGATCAAGAAAGGAAAAAAAAGATTAAGTTACCACGCGCACATGCTGCAAAACATAAAAAGTAACGGTAAAGATGCAGCCCTGTAAGTGCTTGCCCATGCTACTGCTGGCAGAAGTGGTCCTCTGGAGGGAACTCTCTAGAGGGTGTTTGGCCTACCCTTCCTCAATGGCGAATTCTGTTATAAAACGTAGTAGCACCCATTTTTTTACCCAACACATGAGTGCAAATTGGCTGACTCGAGACGATGTATCGATTTATACTGCGGGGTGGATATAGGCATGGAAATATCGCGTGTGCAATATTGTTTCCACTGTCACACCGGGAGATCTAAATGATGCCTGGATTGTAAAACATTAATTGACGCCTGAGAACAAGTCTTTGCGAGCAGGAAACATTTAACAATTAATTTTGAAGTATTTAGACTCTGCATGCATGTGTATAGTACTTACTCGGTATACTGATGCCGGTTTCATGGCTCGATGCATGAAAATTGCTTTCCAGAGCTGTTCTTTTGGGATAGCCGTGTCGATCATTCTCAGGGATTCTCAGAACGCACGAGGATGCTTCTAATGTGGGAAGTGAAACGTCGACACGACTATCCTGAAAAAAACAGCTTTAAAAAGCATTTATTTATAAATAAAACCTTTGTTTTTGACTCTTTTTTAAAACAGTTTATATGGCAAAAGACTCAACATTGTTGTATCAATTTTAAATTAGCCTTATCACAAATATTTTTTGTGCATAAACATACCGCATTTAAAGGGGTTTCATGTTAGAGAGACTCAAGAGTGAATTGCTAATGGGATTTTTCAAGCCTTTTCACCATGCACTATTACATAATTGGTCAAAACATCATGTAACACAATGAAACTGTGATTTTCAGTTCCTGTAGACTATAAAACTCTGTTCACCCTGTGACATTATTTTTTTATTTCCACTTGTAAAGCCTGGCCGAACAATAAATATAACTAGAATAATATATCATCTTAAGTTGTGCTTCTGAGAAAAAAAAATCAATTTTCAAGGGCAAATAATATTAACAAACTTAAACATAGAAATCCACTCAATACAAGCCCGTATTTTTGTTTTGGTATTGCAGTCAATATGATGGTAAGAGCACAGAAGAACACAGACGATTCTGAAGCGACTACATTTTGTTGAAGTTCAAGAAGCTCACTTTGGTGCTTCTCTTTTTTTTTAGAAAATGCAATGGCCGAATTGACAGGACAAATAAATAACTGTAGAAAAAATCAAACTGTTTGGGTGGTACAGTGACTAACTTGTGTGATGTTAATCTCTTGAGCAGTCTGCTGAAAATAAATGATGTGACAATTTTTTTTCTCTAAACTTTTTTTTCCCCACAGAAAAAAATATAGTGCAGTAGGTAACATGCATTGCTAGAAGGCACAGCTTTGACAGCTCTAGATTTTAAAGGCAATGCTCCATGGCAGACAGTCCCTGAAACTGAGCTGAGCATGGCTGTGCCCTGTCCTTGCTGTCATGTTCACGGAAGATTTATCATGTTGCCTCTCGTCTATAACTGTTGCTTCTTTAAGCTGAGCGCATGACGGCCTATTTTCAAAAATGGATTGCCTTAGAAAAAAATGGAAGCGCATTCCTCAAAGGGGGCCTCAGCAACAGAGGAATACCTTTGAAAATGTTTATGGGAGTGGGAGGTGCGCCTGGTCTCTTTGCTGTGAAAAGACACCTTTACGTGGTAAGCATCTGTGTGACGATATCTTTAAACTTCTTTTTTTCAATGTATATCAGTTGATACATTTGAATGAAGTCAAATGCAATTGTTAGTGCACTCTGGGCCACGATGAGAACAAAACTGTCAAGCTTTTAGTTCATCAGACATGCAGCAAAGAAATGCATACACATACTGTCTAGAATTTAAACCGAATGAAACGATGTTTTTGTGCAACATCTCTAGCCCTCTAAAGGCCATATTCAGCTCTAATGCAAGACTTTTCCCATATGCGTTTGGCTGGAAGCCAGAATTTTAAGATTTCCTTGGAAGATCAGTTTTGGCAGCGTGTCAGCTGGCAAGACAACAGAGATACATAACATGAGGATAGAATAAAGATGGCCTTTAAACTTATAAATCTAATTTAACAAACCTGCGCATCCATTGTGAGTCCTCCGTGTGAGTGCCGTGTTTAGTTCAATGTTTTCACTCGCACGTTTGATTGTAAATGAGCAAAAACAGACACACTGCACACCTGATATTGGTAATGATAACTGCAACACAAATGTACCCGTGGTTTTGACCAATTTAGGCAATTTCTTCCCATTCCTGTTTTTTTAATTGGCACTCAAACCCAATCGCTGTTCACTGCCACATTCTAAGTTTACTCGTGCTTTCACAAGCCTGAAATAAGTGCTCTCTGGTCATTTGGATTCGTGAAAACTGTAAATGCATCTATTCATAAAGCCAATACCACGTAAAGGCTGAAATTAGATCAGCCTTCTGAAGTGGCGTGACGTCACGTTGCGATGCGCCCGTGCACAATGACGAGGTTTTACCAGAGCTGGAGTGGAAACAAGGCCATTTACAATGAACGTGCGACACGAGGATGGGAAAATCAGTGACAGCTGTACAGATGTTTAAATATCTTATTACCGACACATTCGTCGGTAGAAATACAGCGTCGAGATATTAGATTTGATGTTTGCTCATTTGTGCACAATAAAGTATTTCATATCTGATGCACACAATTGTTCTTTCTCAATTCGGATAACAGAATTAAGGATTAAAGGACCTTCACTCTGTAGGTCAATGGTCGAACGTGTTACATTGAAGTAGGTATCGAGCCTTATTTTTCTTGAACTCCCACTGCCTCTGTCCACACAGCCGTACACCACAGTTAATAAATGAAGAGGTCACACAAGGGCTCTTTCTAGTGCCCCCTAGTGGAAGTCCTTTCCACGAACAACCGCATAAGTAAGGCGTTGCAAAGCTCCACCTTAATATTTTTACTGTGCCTTGTAAAACTTGAGTTGTAATTTTCTATGCATCAGCTCTTGAGTTTGGCGAACATTTTATGAGGCTTTATCTCATCCATCATGGAATCCATATCACACGCAATCATTCCACAAAGATGCACTTGTAATGATGCTAGGTATCACACTTATATTTGTTGTGAGAGGTTAATGTGGCCGAAGAAAGGATTGTAGCAAAGAGCGGCTCATTGTCGAGATGCTGAGTGGTGTGTTATGGTCTCTCACATTTACGTTACATTATGCATCCATTAGTTATAAAGTAAAAAAAACCAGATTCTTTAAAGTTGACGGACCAGTGCTAACTTGCCACTATTAAAAACTGAACTGCATGGAAATACAAGTTCCACAGTTGAAAACTATATTTATGTTTAAAATCTAATCAGAAAAAAAAACATTTAAATAACCAAGACTCCATGATGGTTCGGTGTTAAGCTGTTGTTATATCACAAATGAGATTTCGCTGTTCATCTTCGTGCTGAATGATGTTTTTTGTGCAAACCGGTGGTGTGAGGAGAGTCGCCAACAGTGACTGCTATAACACTAAACCAATTGTCATTTCCATACAGTCTCGCGATTTCCAACAAATGGCACTGCATCAAAACGCCCTGAGAGGTGCTCATCATTATCAGCCACGTTGTGTACTTTTTCGTTAAGTTGTGATTCTGTCTTTGTTACACGCAATGGCTCCAAACTGCGCTCGATGCTCCTCTTGGTGACTTAGCTGCCACTCCTCTCCATTCGTCTGCTCTAGCACCGTCTTTGCTTGCTATGATTATATTATTGTTATATTATCATTTATTTTGTGCCATTTGCCGTCAACTATCAGAGCACTATCCATTACAATGTAGTTAGTCTCTTTATTTAAAGTGATAACATCCATTTCCTTATTTGGCTTCTCAATGGATACTTTTGAGAGTCTATAAACTCTATTTTTTATGTTGACGATATGTTTTTTCTCTGTAATTTGCTTTAATTTGGCATTGGCAGTGCTAAAGTGTAACTTGTATCTTTCTAGTCTGCCACCGTGTTCTGTGTTCAATTTTTCCTTATTGTATGTTCACAAAAATCGAGCCAATATATGTTTTACAACATTTTGGACTTCTATCTCATTTCGTAAAAGATGTTCATTATTTTAATGCTGCTGATGGCTGCAAACGTTGGTGGATACTATCTTTCCCTTTTTCTCATTTTAATGGAAAATGTATCAGTCATTTGCTCAATCTCTACTGCTTTTAGCTACCTTTGCATTAGTAACCCGTTAATGATGCTCTACGAATTTATTCAGTATTACTTTTGATTTTGTATTCAAGAGTTTGTCTGTTACCCCTTAACTAGTATTAGGGTAATTATTCATATGCCGATTGAAAAATTGGTAATCAGAAAACGTAAAAAAAAATGTAATAATCATGAGGCCCATGGCGTAAAGGACAACTTTTATTATCCACTCTATTTCTCCTATGCGCTAAGAAGAAGGCCCATTGCCTAAACAGCACCTGTTATATTTATTTAAGCTGGAAGAAACCGTTGAGCAATGCGGTGTCCAGAGGTTAGGGGTAAGCACGTTTCAACATCCCAAGGCACCGAGCGCTATTTAGTCAGGACGATTAACCCAGGAAGCCTGTCTTTAGACTTTATTTTGTTTTGTAAGGCTACCGTGTTATTGACAAATGTGTTGAGTTTGGTTTTCACGTGAACTACAGGTTTTGCCTTCATTTTTTGTATGAATTTTGCTTACTGTTGCACTTTCATGGCTTGTTCTGGAGCGTATATTTTAATACTCTTTAACACAGGCATAGCACATTTTTGATGCCACAAATTCCACGCTTGGTCATGGACAGCACACGGCTATGGTGGAGCAAGGAAACCGCAGAGAGGTGGAGGGAAGGCAACCATGCAGCCAGTCGGTGCCAACATGCGCCAGACACTGGCCTATAAATGATAATGTTATCAGCCAGTTAATTAATGAGTGGTTTTCTTTATTTGTGGGAGGAAGGCAGAGAGCCCAGAGAAAACCCACTCTTATAATGGTTTAGGAGCCTTTCTTTTAGCTTAGGAGCTAAGCGGTGACTCTCCTTCTGTTATATAAAAATGCGGCTACTATTTAAACTGATGGAATTATCTGCTCATCCTCTTGCCTAAATCCAACTACCCTAAAATGTATAGCTCTTAGTTCTGTCTCTAGTTTTACAAGGCCTGATCAATCAGACGCAGTGCGTGCTGTGCGTAGTCACAGTGGAAGCCAGAGGGTGGTCTGTTTGCACCCAGTGGTTCCTCAACACCCCTGCACCTTCACATTCGCAGTGGGAAGCTACGTTTGGTGAAACCAGAGATGCTGGGGGACTGGGAGCCGTGGTTTATGCTCAACGTACATTGGGGGAAAAAAACGTGATCATCCTTGACCACACTGGTCGGTGCGGAATAGTGAAAATGTCTATAATTGGTGGAGGAGGGGGAGGTGGGGGAATTACACCCGTACTTGAATGTTAGGGTTGAATGAGAGGATCTTTGAAACCAATGGAAGCAGTTGACAGTCTTAAGCCACATTTGGAAAGTTTTGATCACAGTGACATTAAGATGCAGCCAGAAAAAAGTGCCATCTAGGTTGTTCAGGTCAGTACCAGTACCCACTTAATAAAAATAATATCTATTTGTAACGTACGCATATTCTCCGGGCTAATTGCGCCCGTTGATTCGGTGGCGCGGAGCCTCGCTCAGTTCGGTTTGTTGTGCACAGTGTTGCGGGGGGGCCAGAGTCTATCCCGGCAAACACACGGCGCAAGGTAGGGCTATACCCAGGATATGACGCCAGGAGTGGGCTGAGAACTGAAATCTGATGAACTCCAGACAAAACAAGATGGATCTCTGAGTTTTGTTCTCCAAGGCTGATGAACTGCTTCTGGTCGGAGAGATAAGAGCTCAGCCAATGCAGGGCGCAGCCAGAGACCTCTATATCCTCCAGTCACTCAAGTAAGATTGGGGGTCAACGGTATCAAAGGAAGCATTCAGGTCCAGGAGGACAAGAATATTTGGCAAGCCTTCATCAGCAATGACGAGTAGGTCATCAACTAATTTTATCAGAGCAATTTCAATACGATAGCCGAATCTGAACCCACATTGGAAGGGATTGAGCAGGTCATTGTTGAGAACGTGTTTCTGGAGAGAGAGAGAAATGGTAGATTTGAGATGAGGCCATAATTATCAGGGATTTTGCAATTGAGGCCAGATTTTTTAAGCAGCGGGGAAACTGTGGCACATTTAAAGAGTGGGGGAGCGATACCAGAGGGAAGTGAGTTATTAAAGAGATTAGTGCCGAACGTGGCAAGGGATTTGAAATTGGCCCGGATTATTTTAGATGGGATGAGATCAAGGGAGCAGTTTGTGGGCCGAGATATGGCAACTAAAAATAGACCTCGGATTCTGTTAATTCGGAAAATTCCAGGAGTTTTGAGGTGAAGGAAGGTGTAGGAACATTTATTGAGGTATTGATTGGTGGTTGAGGTTGAGTAGAGATACGATGGGCTTCAGTTTTTTCGGAGAAAAACTGAATCAACTGATCCACCTGATCTTTATAGTGGAAGGAGGTAAGGGCAAGTGACTGGTTGGATGAAGGAAATGAGTAATGGTCGAGAAAATAATCTTGGGCTTGTCGCAGGTGCAAGCCAGAATGCTGGAAATATGGCTGGTATGAGCACAGTCAAGTACCTTCCAGTAGTGGAGGAGCAGTTCCTTAAAGATTTGAGCATGAACTGTGAGGCCACATTTTCTCGAAGTCCGTGCAGCCCTGCGTGCATTCGCTTTGAGATCCCAAAGCAACTCAAACAGTTCAATGACAAAAGACATGGAGGCTGCAGGTGAGTGGTAGACCAGCACCAACTTCACAGATTGAGCCAACCTCCAATCCAAATGCATACGCTTGAATGAATTGAAGGTCGGCGATGGTATCGGTCAGATGTCGGTAGGCACATGGTGCAGAACTCTTAGGCCACGATCGTGGCGATGTGAATGAGCCTTCTGATGGAGTGCAAAGTCTCGTGGTAGGGTCTGATTCAATGTGAGAAAATCATCTTGATGATGCCAGGTCTCTGTTGGACAGAGTAGGTCCAGACTGTTGTCTGTGATCAGCTCAGCGATGAGTGGGGCTTTTTGGTGATCAATGAGTGCACAGTGAGCAGGGCAAAGTGGGTTTCAGTTGCGAACAATGTGCGTGCAGCAAGAGGGGAACCAACCAGCAGTATTTTTATCAAACAACGGCCAACTGCAAACGGTCTAACTTGTTGTTTCCTCAATAGCCAATACGTAGGACTTAATACGGGATGGGAGTAGGGGATTCAATTGTAGGCAGGTTAATGGGCTTTTTGTTGCTGACGCCCTGATGGATGTTACCAGGGCATCGAAGTATGATTTATGATTAGCTCATGGCAAATGGCCAGAAGGTTGGGGTTACAAGGAACTGATGTAGGAATCAAGCTCTTTAGAGCCGCACATGCGTAGGTGATCATATCAAACAGGGGCTGGAGCCAACTCTGGAGACAAGAGGCACAAGGAAGGGCCACACCCAGGATGTGATGCCAAAACATCACAGGGCACCTCCCCTCGTATAATTTAATCAGCAGGCCAATCAACCGAGAGTGCTGTGTGTCCCTGAACAGCAGAAGGAATGGATAAGAGTCACAGTGTTAGAGATGGGAAGCAAAGTGTTAGAAATGGCAGTGTTAGAGATAGGAGTCACAGTGTTAGAGATAGGAGTCACAGTGCTGGAGATTGGAGTCTCAGTTTTAGAGATCGAAGGCACAGTGTTAAGAGATGGGAGTCAAAGTATTCGAAATGGTAGTCACAATGTTATACATGGGATTCACAGTGTTAGAGGTGGGAGTCACAGTTTTAGATATTGGAGTCAGTGTGTTCTAGATGGGAGTATCAGTGTTAGAAGTGGGAGTCACAGTCTTCGAGATGTTAGTCACAGTGATCGAGATCGCAGTCAGTGTTATAGAAAGCAGTCACAGTGTTCAAAATGGGAGTCACAGTGTTAGAGATGGGAGTCACATTGTTAGAGATAGGAGTCACAGTGTTAGAGATGGGAGACACAGTTGTCAAGATAGGAGTCGCAGTGTTAGAGATGAGAGTCACAGTGTTAGGGATGGGAGTGATTGTTAGAGATGGGAGTCACGTTGTTAGAGATGGGAGTTTAGAGATTGGAGTTACAGTGTAAGAGATTGGAGTCTCAGTGTTAGAGATAGAAGGCAGAGTTAGAGATATGGGAGTCACGGCGTTAGAGATGGGAGTCACAATGTTAGACCACTATGAATTAGACAAGAGTAAAACAAAATAAAGTGATTAAAATTGTTTCAAACACACAGCATGATATGTAATACGCGCTTTAAAAACACTGGCGGCTTAATGTAGTCAAGGTACCGTTGCAAACCGTTACACGAAACAAAGAGTTGAATGGCAATACACGAAGATAAATTAATGATTAGACTAACAAGAATAGGAATAAAACAGTTTTGCTGCGAATCGAGTAAGGTACAGATATTGAATCAGATGAGCGGAGAGGCGCAGTTGAAGCCATTATACCCAGGTCTTGCAACGCGTGTCAAGGTCTCAGTTATTCTAGTCGAGAAGGCCCCAACGGTTTAAGCGTAAAAGTGTATTGATTAAGAACAAATACTCATCAGTAGAATTAAAGGAAACAGAAATAAAACCAAGGTAACGATAATAAAGTAATTTAGGTTGCTTCAAATACCCTAAAAAACTAGCGGTTTATCTATCAGATGTTGGGAGGTGCTGAAAGTTCGCCTGCATCCCCAAACGTCGGGGAACATACCTGTGACTACTGTGTGGTAGATACTGGCAACATTCAAGAGACAAAAGTATATATTATTGCTACCGAACTTACTGCTCGCTGCAACGTGTGACAGGCTTCATCTGAGCTCTTCCTCATGACAACAAAAACCTACCCGTTTTGTCAGGGCTTTATTTCACAACTTTGCTGGCATGTGCAGAAAAAGGAGCAAAACGTGCAGTAATATTCGTCACAAACCGTTTGGTCACCTATTAATGTAAAAAAAGGTGCTGTTATCTGCGGTTTATAGAACAGCAACTTTTATCATCGTCTCGCAGAACCCACAGCACAGTGATAAACATGAGCAGACTGGAGCGACACGGCCACTGCTGCCAGTATAAGGGAATTACTATCTTTCTGTTCACATTCCATCACATTGCTCATAACCGGGGATAGCTCAAATCTACGAAAGTACTTTTTTTTTAAACAAAGTACAGTGTTACTTCTAGGAGTGGTCTGCAGATTCCTGGCATGGGCGCGCGTACATCTGTTATATTATTATTTTTATTCATAAATCCATCTGTGGTTGCAAGAAACTCCGATTTAATAGTGCTTAATTTATTGGTAGTTAAACAGTTTTTAACTCTGCATATTTGTAACTGCTGTGCCTAGAATCTGCTATTTCTATTCCGCGAGTGATTTATTTTAGTGATTTTAAAGCTTTAATATTTACTTAAGCAAAGTATTTGGGCCGCATTCATTCTAACATTCCATGGTGCCTTGCCTTTTAAAAAAAGGACGCTAAGAAAAAACACCCCTCTGTGGGTCATAATGAACAACATGTCTAGGCTGTAAATGTTTTGGACCGAGAACAAGTTGAGTAAAAACACCGTATTCACTGGATTATGACGCATGTTTTCCCCTTATATTTTAAAGCAAGCATTAAGAGTGCCATGTATGGTCTAGCAGGGGAGTGTGTGTGATTGGATTTGTATAACTCTATTGACACCAGCACAAGTTTGGGGCACCTCTTAATTTCTAGAGGGTCTTGTGATCCAAAGATTACAGTAATAAGGGTCCCCATTGAAGTTGACTGCTGTACGTGTTCCTTCGTGCGTTATATAAACTGTGCTAAAGGGAAAGGCTGGCTATGCTTATCGCTTTTGCAGCTGTGACTGATGCAATTCCAGAGCTTTTTTGTGCAGACATCCGTAAACACACTCGCCTCTATACATCCTATCTTTCGTAAGCTTACAGTGTCACAGTTTCCACCAAAGGCTCGCTTCTGTTTAAATCATTTTACCCAGACAGTAATTACCTGTCTTTAAACTCCATGCCTTCCCGGAGTTTAATGTAAATTTTGTTGCACGAATGGAAAATTTGAGATTTAATTAGAGCACTGCTAAAGCAATACCACTTCGATAAATAATTCACAATAGCTGGATGTTGAAAAATGTAGATGATCATGGATGTAGCTTCTATCTACCACCAAAAACCCACCAGTCTGAGTGTATATGAGTGTGTGGAAGTGCTATGTAAACGATCAGCGTGCTCTCCATAAGATTAATTCAACGTCGTGGAATCAATCCAGTAATATGCAGACTCAACAAAAATGTATTTTTATTATAGTTCACAACGGTTCAATTCACAGTGTGTTTTGTCATTAAACATGTATTAGTTGGCAATGAGAAATGAACACATTCCCGCTTGTGTCAGACATTAAGCGTTCAATATAAGCGTTGCTCAACGTTGTGACTGGGCACAGTTGTAGTGTGTAGTCTGATATGTAGGCGCGTGTATAACATAGAGAATAAATCTGATTGCAAGGCTCATTGATATTATAAAGCTTGCGGAGATGAAGCTACATTACTTCACATTGGTTTCTTTAACAGCGTTTATTTGTCTGCATCAGCGAAATTAATTTCACTTAATTGCAGGACTCTATTAGGTGGAACTATTGCCTGCATTGCCCAACAGCTGTATTTGTGTGCTCCTATGGGAATTTATTTGTTTTGAAAGCAATGTTTTATTTTGCTATTAGCCACATGTTCTTGAAGATCTGAAACCCAATCTCTTATCCTTTTTGGTTTTCGCGAAAGCAATATATTTTTCACCAGGTGTTTCGAAGCCATGCATTTTGTTCTGGATAGAAATGCAATTGAGATTATACGATTGCACAACGTATCAGTGATGTATGTGTATTTCAGCAGTTGCAGATTAAAGGATGTGTTTGTTACGTGTAAGAGGGGGGTGCTCACGCGAAACATGAACAATCTTAAGGCTTCCCAGGAATCAGTATAAATCAAAGAACGCGTGCCAGTGTTTTCCTCCAGTACGTATATAAATGAACGCATGTCATGCCATGATGTAATTGTGACCGTTATGGATGAGGACGAACAAGGGGATGGGCTAACGTGAAACAGCGCACTATATATGCCTGGCGCATTTTAGTAAGGCAATGACACTGGCTACAATTACCAATGGTTTTAGATGATATTTGCTTATTGGCGTTTTAGCACTCGTATGTATTTGAACAGTCCAGGTGGCATTGGAGAGGCAAGACGGAGCGTGCGCACGGACTCGCATCCTGGGAGAGTGGATACAGCTGTTAACCGAGAGCGCTTTTTCCGTGTTAATGGGCACGAATTTGCAAATATGGTGAGTTTCGTTGTCGCTTTTGTTTACGCAGGATGCTCATGAAGGTGATTTCAAAAGGTGCTCTCAGAGAACCTACGACTCACCCTGGAAACACTGTTGGCATCATGTTCTTCGTAGAGATGAATGATAGCAAGGACAATGAGTTTCTGTCACCGATTGTGACCCGCGATGAAATATGGCATCATCGCTTATGGGATTTAGGGTACATTTTGTTTGCAGTGGCAATGGATGCAGCCCCTGCCACTTGTGCAAAATGAAGGCATCGCCCCCAACCTGCGGGGAATGGGGATGACGACTGTGTTTTTGGGATATGCTTAAGGGCATAATCCGTATTGACTTTCTAGCTCACAGTAGGGACCATTCAGCGCTATGCTGACATGCTTAAGGCACGCGAATGGAACACAATCTGTGGCAAGAGACAAAAACCCGACGCTGAGATTTGGTCTGCTTCAAAAAGGGGGCTCTATTGATGTACTACAACATCTATCCCCATATGCCCTATTGAACAAAACCTGCACTCAAGGACGTAGCTGGCAGATTCTCCCAGGCTTCCACACAAAACGAAACCCTTGCCCATGTCATTGTCAAAAGGGAGCTGCCGTGATGTAATGGTCAGCACGCTGAGCTTACAGTTCAGAGGTCACCTGTTCCATTTGATTTCCTGGCACGACAGTTGAACTGCGGGTAGTTTTTTTTATGTACCCCACCACCGTAGAGCTAGTTCTACCACGGTTGACTTGGAGGTTGTGTGTCATGGGACAATGTGTGGGGACCCTCACCTCTTCCAAGACATCTTGCCAGGATAGAAGAGAAGGCCATAATCCCCTCCAGAGGAGGCCTCCAAAGCTCTCTCGAGTGGAAGCCCTCCTGCCAGGAGTATCATAAGTGAGCTTGAATACATTGTCTTATAAATAATGAGGTCAGTGACATTAAAGCATAATTTCAATAAAGTGAGCAAACAAGTACGTTCTGATAGAAATAACCTGTGCCTAGTATCAGGTATGCTTGAAACAGTAAGAAAACATACATATATTGTGGATTAATTATTAACTTAAAATAATTATGGAATTCGTTGATTTTTTTACCGTAACATTCAAAACCTTGTATATTATTATAAACAAGTGTGACAATAACATAATAAAGTCATTGTACCTTAATGTGTTTTTACTCATTGGATTATATATACATTAATGCAGTAATAAATGATGCTCGATAAAATATAATTATCTAATGAAGCCATTCATATTATAGCTTTATATAAAGCACGTATCTATAAACGTACACAGCATAAAAAGCATGTCCCACTTGTGTTGGATGCGTTGTTAAGGATGATTCATCAAGACATTATTGTTTAATGCTAGCGCGCACTCTGATTTACAAGCATGAGACGTGATAGAAAACCGTTTGTAGTTATTTTGGAGACTATAACTGATTATAACTAAAAACATTTTAATCGACATACACGTTTCGCAACATTCTTCATGCAAATAAAAAAAAATTAATCGCTGCAATGTTGAGTCAAACAAGTGACACTTAAAATGCACGGTGTCTATATTATTGACGGGTGCCCAAAGAAAGCAGCTGTTTGGGCAGTCGGGGAGACAGCCGAATAGCTATTAGAATCTGCCAACAGACAAAGCAGTGATTTATATCTGAGGGCCTGCCACTCCTCTGGGGAGACCATCCCCATTTCCTTGCAAGGCCAGAACTCGTGAACAGATTCAGTAAGCCCACTCGCCAGGTGCAGCCAAGCAAAATAGGTTTGATTTGTGTCTTTCAGGTCATATAAACCTTTCCACTGGACACAAGAGCTTTCCATGTTTTTACCTATGTTCTATACTTTTTCTTTCGTCGTAAATCAAAGTTGGATTTGTACAAAATGTCAGAATTTTTTCGCTTCAATTATTCGTATTTTTAAGAGCGGAAAATTTTACATTTAATGTATAATTGAGGGAAAATTGCCTGTTCTTCATATTTTAGCATTGATTTGTGCAACTGTTTATTGTATTATAGCCCTGAGTATTATAATTACCAAATTCAATAAAGCTCTAATAGGAAAATATATTGACAATGTACTCATTAATATTAATGACATCTGTATTTATTGGCCACTGTTTATCTTTAGGCTTACAGCAGCACACTGGTAATATCGTTTACTAATTGGTTTCTAACCACATTTCAAAAATACAATTGCTCACTTATTTTATAAGTAGGTTTTATATTTTATCTCTTTCAAATTTTAAACTTTCATTTCCTTGTAAAAAAAATGTATAAGGGTTGGGACAATTGTAGAGCTTGGCTGACTGGCAGTCGATACTGAAAATGGTCAAACCCGCTGTGCCAAACGGGGGTATCACAGCTAAATAAATAATGAACTGACTTCTTAAAAGAGCACAACGGTAAGTACGATCGACTGGGGATTTTGGCATTTCCACTGCAGCAGACAGACCTCAAATCGTTTCCAAGAGCTGCTGGTTTACACGCCGAGAGTGCAATGAAATTTACGAGCTGCCTCCATAACCAGGGGACTGCGCTGAATAGAGATGATCGGCTCGAATGCATTTCTTGCCTTTTTTACCCGATTGACCTCAGGCTGGCATGTGCAATCAGGCATAATTAAAACGCTAACTTTTGCCGCCCATTATTGCTGCACTTGATGCACGGCTAAATAATGGCACAATAGCTGATACAAGTGAGATTACCCACCCACAATTGCGTGGTTGGAGATTTTTACATTCTCTTGATGCCTGCTATTTTTAAGCGGCAGCAGAATGAATGTACCTCTTCAAACCATCTCAGAAACAGTTCATTGAACTGCGTGTCTCGCATTCATATTTGTTGTTATTTCAATGGCATGAATAGCAATGAAAACGTAAATAGTAAAAACTAATGGCGGGTGTTTTTGCCATCCATTTGGGATTCCTCAAAACTTGGAAAATGAAAATATTTCACAGTGAATTTCTGTTCAATGCACATTTTATGTCTGTGCCACTGTGCTGCGTGCTCTTTTCTCATTACATTTGCTACAGTAGCCACTATATTTTCCTACTATTGGTTGTGTCGTCTGTTTTGTCCGGATTGGATTTGCCTGAGATCACTGTCATTGTCTCATGAAGTAAATGATAGTTTGCAGCTTGCAATGTAAAGACCGTGAGCAATCTCGGGAAAAAATGAGTGTTTAAAAAAGACTGTTATAAGTATGCCCGGGAGAGATGAGACTTCTTATTGATTTGGAAGCCACATGATGCATTGGGCTATAAAGGCTCTTCAAGTTTATTGCTTTCACAATCGATATAGCCCCATTTTGTCATCTCGTCTTAGATGCAGGAAAAAAACCATTTCAAATCACCATTGCTGTAGACCAGATCCAGCGTGTAAGGGCATTAGGAAGAACACATTTAGAGCTCTCGATTCAGAGAAGGTGCAGGACTCTAATTGTCTTCTGTTACAGCTCGCCAAATGACACTGGCACTAAGACAATGTGTTTAATTCCATCTCAGTTATTAAATCAAAGTCTTAGAGTAATTGTCGTGGTAACAAGGATACCTCTTGCCTTATTGTCTGCTTTTGGTTGTTATCACATTAATAACGTCAGTGCTAAGAGTACGTGCTAAAATGCTTTCATATTGATGAAATCCATTTTTTTGGGTCAGGTTACACAAAAAATAATGTCGTTTAACCCACCACCACCTGCTACAGCCAATTAGTAAGGCTTGTCACGTGAAGAGAACGTGTCAATTCCTTTACTATCTCAGCACACACCAGTGTGTGCACTATCTAAGCACACACTGGTGTGTGCTTAGATAGTGAAGGAATTGGCACGTTCTGTATCGGGTAATGGAGGGTTAAACGACACTATTTTTGCGTGACCTGACCCAGAAAAATGGATTTCATCAATAACATTGGTCACGAAAGCCTTCGAATTAAAATACTTTCATATGTCTATATACACGACTGTATTGTGTATTGCATACTACCATATAACAGTTGTAAAGTAATGGTTATGCAATTCAGAGGTTTCTGGTTTGGCAGTTTAAACAATGGTTCGATTCCTGCCTCGGGTGCTTTTCTATGTGGAGTCGCCCAGTGTTTGCGTGGGTTTTCACTGGGTAGTCCGGTTTCATCCCACTGTCCGAAGAGATGCTGCTACCTAGGTTTATTTGGCCTACTGAATAAATTGCCCCCAGTGCCCTGCGATGTACTGGCGTCACATCCTGGGTATAGCCCGAATTTGCACGCTCTGTCTGCTGGAATAGGCTCTAGCCCACGACCCTAGATAGGATTAAGTGGGCATTGATTATTATGATGAGACATCGCCATGTTCAATACCAGAATACGGTTTTGTAATTGGTGTACGATGTTGTAATTTTGGCAGAATATTACTTTTGGATATATGACATATTAAAGTAAAAAATTAAAATACTTCCTTTTAAAAATCCGTTCATAAAGCAACATACGCACATGTACACTGCACTTGTTTTTATACTCATGCAGAAATATAATCTTTTTTATATTGCATATTTTAAACATGAGTTTTATTTCGACTGGGTATTGTATGTCTTTTGTTTGTTTTTTTATTTGACAACCACTAGCTGCCACTTCAATGCATAGCGGCTGTGGCTGGTTCCATTGGATGATTTTAAACTTAACCATATGGTTCGAATGCAGTTGGGTATTTCAGGCATGTGTGCCACATGTGTGTGTTTTTTTTACAGCATGGAGACAATGTTTGCTCTGTGTACTGGTAATATGCCATCATTGATATTTTATAGACCCGGTGATGCTTTGTGGCCAACCAACAATTCCCAGTGCAGGTCACGCGAACTGCACATTTATATACGTGGTCTTCACTGTGAACATATACGCTGTATTTATTGCACACCTTTAGCTATCAATGTATAACAATTTGATATATTACCGTATTTTTCCCAATTGTTTATGGTATATTTCCGCTCCATGGGTTCCCATCTCTATGTTTTCTCTTTTACATAATTTATCCTCTTCCTCAACCCGCCTCTTGTGATTTCACGAGAAATTAGCTCAGCCCGCATGCAGGGTGGATTATTAGATCATGAGATACCACTATGGCTTGGCGTGGCCTTTCATTTTGCAGCGGATCGATCATGGTTTATGTTGATGATGGAGATGACGGTTACAATGTTGAGCGAAATATTCCAAACACTAGAATATTGGTAGATATCCGACGAATTGCACTTAACGCACGTTAATGCAATACAGTGTGACGTAATCCGTCATTGTGATATAATTTGCAACGTGTGTAACAAAACAAGGTGTGAGATGCATGACACGGAGGGTGTTTTTACGTCTGCATAATTCGGTTCACGATGTATTGTAATATCTCATCTCATCTCATTATCTGAAACCGCTTAATCCTATATAGGGTCACGGTGAAGCCGGAGCCTATCCCGGAAACACAGGGC
>JAZEWT010000015.1:12316763-12329772 GCA_036362905.1 Mordacia mordax | reverse complement strand
AAAGGCACCCGAGCCGAGAGATTCGAACCCGGGACCTTCTTGCTGTGAGGCGTCAGCGCTAACCACTGGGCCACCGCGCCGCCCGTATTGTAATATATTCAAATGTAAATCCATGTCCGACAAATTGCTCGCCACGTTGTTTGTGCAAGTCCTTTGCACGTCGTGTGAAATGAAAACATGATTTAAACATAAAACATCTTCCCATTGATTCTCGTTGTACCTGCACAGATCTGTCAGCTTGTTCATTTGTCTGGGTGGGCTGATGCGAGATGCTCTCCACGGAATCGTCAAACCGAAAAGTGCAGCCCCACAATTTCCTGCTCATGCCACCACTGAAAGAAGAGCTTTCACCAGAGGGCGCTTTAGAAAGCCCCGCTATAGAATATTCGTCCTACTCTTTCACATTGGCTCTATGTTTTAAACGAGATGGGGAGTGGTACAGATATTTTATCTCACCACACGCGACCAGCCGATCCACAAACTGTGAAGTACTTACAGTATATATACTGCTGTTTGCACTGTGTCAGGGGCATTTAAGACAACCGTCCTATTTTTCAACCTACACTGAGAATCACAATTTATAACCTGTGCATATTCGTTCACTGTCAAAGGTGTTCGTTGACGAGGTGCGAGGAAACTGCATTAAGATGTCATGGGTCAATGAATTAATGATTGTTATCAGTCAGTTAATGCGGCAGGGGGTCTCTGTCGTGGTAATATCTGTGCCTCACAGCAGGAATGTCCTTCTCGAGACGATTCGATTCCCACTTCAGGCGCCGTGCTCTGTGGCGTTTGTCTTCTCCCACTTTCATGCGTGGGTTTCCTCCGGGTTCTGCGGTTTCCTCCCACAGGAAAAAAAAAACCCACTCACGAATGAATTATTCGATAACATGACAAACACGACGCAGTATCTGGTAAATGTTAGCGCCGGCTGACTGCATGGCTGCCTTCCCCCTCCCCACCTCTCTGTGAGTTCCTCACGCCTCTGTATCCGGTGTCTCATCCATGACCAGGTGTGAAATGGTGCGTCTTACAAATGTAACCGGTGACCTCTGAATTGCACTACAGTAGCTGACCATTGCGCTGATCATTGCGCTGACCATTGCTCCACTCGAGCAGCATCTTTTGCGCCAAACGGTAATAGTTGTGTTTGGTTTCTTTCAGTTTATACTCGAGAGAATTCAACTGAAATATTTGACTTCTCTGACTGGGGAAGGAGGCACTTGCAATAGCTTAGCCATCTTGTTCATGCTGATCCCCAATTCCCGTTTCATTCCAGGTGACAGAGGCACTCCCAGATGGATGTGAGTGGCCACGGAGGCTGTAGCTTACTCAGAACTGTCCTACTGGCTTGAGAAATGAGTCTGTCACTCACTGAGCCTACAGACTTATGACAAAGCTTCACGATGGAGAATGGGCATAACAGAGACACAGAGAAAAACAGAGATTAAAATGAAATACCTGCACAATAAAGGACGAAAACAATATAGAAAATAATGAACGTTAATCAAATGTAGAATTTCTCTTTGTTAATAGTTTGTTACAATAGGAGTGTTTATTATTATTCATAGTTTTCAAGATTGACAAGTTAAATACATATTTTAAAGGCAGATTGTTTTTTTTTATATACTTTGGCACAAATGTGCTTTGCAATGCATTAAGGCATTATTTGTTAACACCCAATGTGGTTACCATATTTATATAGAAATGGCATAAAGCTGCTAATAAATGTTTCATTGCACGTGAGAGGACATAATTTCACGAATTCTCCAAGCAAATTAATTTCATTAATTGCCGTCTGTAGAGACAATTTTATCTGCCGAGACTATAATGCTAGATTTATAAAAAAAAAAATCCAGTTTATAGCTAAGTTGGATACTTTAACAGTAGTGTTTAAGCAGGTAAACCCATTCTTGTTTTGAACATTTTTGAAAAGAAAGTTTTTATTTCATGGAAGTTCAGTATAGCAACAAATCAAAGTACATCCGTTCATAACTTGAATGGAAAGCTGTGAATTGCAAGTTTAATGCAGATTTTACTTCTTAATACGAGGCCTTTCCCTAATTTCATGCTTTACCAAAACAAAAGCAGAGACTCCATTGCTCTCTGGTTTTGTGTACATATTAAAAATAATACAAATACAAAACACACACAATTGTACAGGTCGAGGCCATTGGCACATATATAATAGTCATGCACTAATCCTACAAACAAATGCACATATATGAATGTGAGCGTTGAATAATAAATAGGGATGCTCTTGGAAACAAGTACGATAAACAGCAGATAAAATCAATAAATTAAACCGGCCTCATCATAATTTGTTATTTGCCATCATTAGTATTGTTAGCATATGTGCGTAACTATCATTGTTATTATTGTTGTTATTGTTGCCGTGTGAAATACACCCTTAGTCTTGATCTATTTCAGTGCAGCGCACCACCATTGTGGTCCCCTGGTCCATCTGCTCATGAGATGCAGAGCGTACGGAGGAACGCTGCACGTCTCCCAGCTGCGTGCTGTGTCTCGTCGCGCCCTCTAATTGCGCGTTGCACTCGGACAGCAGACTGCACATTAATCAGCCTGCCAGGAGACAGCTTACAGAGTGCAATATGTGCCCAGGTCATATCCTCAGTCACAATCTATTACATTATGTACACCTTAATTTGGCCCGAAGCCATCAAAGAGCCCTAACTGTCCAACGAGCGATCTCATTGAAACGAAATTAATGTCGATGTATACGTGCGTCCGCTTCATCTCAGAACCGGACCCAATGGCGATCCTCGGAAATATAAAAGAAAGGGGGGGGGGAGGTCCGTGTGACTCGAGATGCAGCTGTTCGTCTTGTCCACAACGGTGTTCATCAGACCGTCAAAATGTTATCGGATGCATTTCGTTGACGACATCGGGGCATTATTTCAAGCTCGCCGCTTCAAGACAGCAGCAAACGCGCCTTTTCTGCGTGTGCCGCACCACTCGCCACATTAAGCTAAATATTGCATGAGAAATGTGACACCGCCGCCTTGGGGGTAACTTTTAAACACGGGCACGGGCTCAGTGGCACGTGCACGAGAGGTGTGTGGCACGTGTCTATTTAGCTCTGATGGTCCCCCAGCGCCTCAGCACGGCTGTGTCTCGCACTGGCGCCGTGGCCCAGCGGGAAGCGCTGTCGCCTCACAGCAAAAAGGACCCAGGTTCGGCTCCCGGCTCGGTTGCCTTTCAGTGTTACGTTTGCGTATTCTCTGCCCGTGTGCGCGTGAGTTTTCACCGGGTACCCCTGTTTCCTCCCACCGTCCAAAGACACGCTGCTACCCAGGTTAATTGACCAACTGAGTAAATTGTCCCAGTGCCCTGCGATGTACTGGCGTCACATCCTCGGTATAGTCCCGCCTTGCGCCGTCTTATCTGCCGGGATAGGGTCCAGACCCCCGTGACCCTGTATAGGATTAAGCGGGTTTTGATAATGATGACGACTTAATGTAGCAGCTGTGACCTTTCACAAGTGAGCCCCCCCCTCTCTCTTCGAGTGCGCGCGGATTTAGCTGCTCGCCATCGTTTACACTCCTCGTCGTCCATTATTTGAAGCTGTTTCATTTTTCCTTACATCTTTGTGTGTGCACAGCACAGTGTCATCCACGCTTGCTGCAATCACAGCTTCACACATTGAAATCTCAGTACGCGTTGTCAATCCTGCGTTTTGCTCGTGATTCTGTGGAGAGCAATATTTTTCAGTGAATTTAACCCTCTATCTCATCTCATTGTCTGAAACCGCTTAGTCCTATACAGGGTCACGGTGAAGCCGGAGCCTATCCCGGCAGACACAGGGCGCAAGGCAAGGATATACCGACGATGGCACGCCAGTCCATTGCCAGTTAACCCTCTATACATTCGGGTTATGTGTTTTTATTTATGGGCATTTATTGTTCCGTTGTCAAAACTATGCAATAAAATACATTTCTCGCGATTGACAGGCAGTCGATATTATCAGACTGCCTGGAAGCATTAGTAACGATAACATGTTTTCGTTCCACAAAACACAAAATTAGAATTATTTCTTTGTTACTGAGGAAAGCTAAGTGTGAGGACTCGTTTTCCGAAGGAACAGAAGGATTACTTATCTTTGTTGGGATTCAGGCATTTAAATGTGGATGTATAATGTAGAAAATCAATATGCTTTTATTGTAGAAAGCGTTGAAGAAAATTCTCCTCTGTGTGGAAGCTTGTACAGTTCAAACCTATGTTATTGTAAGATGTAGAGGCCTTGTAGAAATCATCCTCACATTTACTCTCGCTATTGTGCTGGTGTGCAATGTTTAGCACCGCTGATGCATGATGGATTTATGTGCCGGTTCAGCCACTCTTTATCGAAATGCACTACGGTAACAAGTCATAGAGTTCCATTTCAACCTTCAAAGTCGTCGGCTCATAGTTCAGACATCTCTCGTCCAAAACAATGCAAAATACACGGTTTGAGCAGTGAGGATATATTGTTGACTACGTCCACTAGCATGATTAACGGTTCATGGCATTTTATACAAGCAGCGCTTGTCAAGTTGCTCATGTGAGAGTTTATCTCACAATCACAGAGAAATTGCCTGTGCTTGCAGGAAACATGATATTTTTTTCTTCCTTCTGCATCAGTAAACATATAATTGGCATTGGCAGGCAGTTCTATAACACAGCAGCCTTTGTATGCCCTGGAGTCCAGAGAACTAAATATCAAGGCTATGTCTACCATCATCACACCCGCTATTTGAATGGCCTCAGATTTCAGACAGTTGGTGAGGCTGCAGTTGGCAGCGGTACCACAAAGCACAATTACAAAAAAAAAAGTCAGCACATTCGTCTTGAAAGAAAAATATACATAATCGCCAACGTTGGGGACAAAGGGGCCTTCTTAATTGCAAGGCAATAACTGACAGGATACTTGCATAGAAAAGAAAAAGAATAATAGTTACTCTGCTTTAACACATTATACGTTTGAGTTGATAATGGAACACTGCCGGCGTACAGTATTTTTTTGACGATGTGGCAGCTCGTGACACGTCGCAACAACGATCCTTTGTGCGACGTTATTTACGCTTAGACGTATAGTTTTCTGTAAAGTTGCTGATGCATTGCAATATAGAGTGTTATTTGAAAATCAAATTCTAACTGTACTGAAAAACAGATATAATGAATTATGCAAACCTCCACATTGATAGACATTGCTAAATGTTTTATGAACAAAACATTTCCAGTGATAATTACATTTGCAGGGATATAAAGATTGATAAAAAGTATTTTTTTATATTTTTATAACGCAATAAAACGCATAAATAAAGTTATTCTCCCACTCTAAATGCAAATTCAGCAATGCAGATGTAGAACAACAAATGGTGGTTTCGATGCTTCACATTTCATCCCTGAAAGCAAGCTCATTTGCAACCCATGCAGTTTCGGACAAAAGCTAGTGGGATGTAAGTCTATTCTTTAACACATTCCTGACGCCAGGTGTGTTCGTGTGTGTGACCGACAGAGCATAAATGAGAAAATAATACCGTGCTTTATATAATGCCACTCTTCAGTTACCTATATTGGTGCAACACCTGGCAAGGGATAATATTAAAAGCCCGTTGTGGACAAGAGTGCTGGTCCAAATGGAGCACAGCAACGGCTGTCAGTAGGGAACGTAAAGAAAAACACGTGATTTCCACAATGGCATGCTGCTGTATAGGCTGCACCCAGGGGTATACTGTATTTAAACAGGCACATGCATGAATTGATTCCTTTGTTGACCTGGCTGTCTGTAATTACCAGAATAGCTCGTTTGACGTTAGAGACCTTACTCTGGTGATGCAACATTAGCTACCCATTTTTTTGGGTTTTTCTACAAGCATTGAAATTAGCGTTATTTATTCCATTCCTGTAAGTAGTCTATAATTTCGGGTCTTTTTTTGCAGTTGTGCCCACTCAGTGACATGCGATTGCATACAAACGCACGTGCACATCCACCAAGACCCACCTCACTTACTGGGGCAAGCGCTGTTAAAAGGTCATACGAACACGTGGGACGCTGGCCTGGGTTGCGCCTAGTTCCACAGTCTCCAGTGTTGTTGTTCACACAGAATTACCAGGACGTTCGTTTAATTTGAGTCAACCTAGAAGGCCCAGGAAATGTTCAGCCATTTCTTGTCAGTGGGGCTGCCATCTCTGATGTACAAAAAAAACCAGACAGTATGGGAAGAAGAGTACACGCCGATGATAGATCAGGGGATAATTAGATGTAATATCATTGCCTTGTGTTGTGTTTCATGTACTATTTCGCAACAGACTGAAGCGCCAGCATTTTTTATGTCGCAAAAAATTATATTTTCCTGTACAACTACCACAACACACAAAAAAAAACAAACGATACTTGAGATGATAATACACCAGTACAGGTGCAACCGTACTTGCCTGTCTGGCCAGAAATCAAACCGCGGATGTCGAACGGTATCCTAGCTCAAGGCATTAACCATTGCACCACTGCCCCCCATCCACGCCCACCACTCCTTCAAAAGAAAAACACAGTGCACTCAATCGCAAGCAAAGCAAGCTCCTGCCAATGATTTCGTTTGGCCAAAGGTGGAGGAAATGCGATGAAGTGGGATGTAATCAGAGAAGGCATTCATTTACCCCTCGCGACCCTTCCCTTCCCCCACCGCCAAACAATGAGGCTCCGCCTCCGCTGCTTGCTGCTGCATCAGGGATGGTGAGAGGTTATAGGATTAGTGGCCTGCTTTTGTTGAACCAGGGGCTGTTTATGGGGCTGGTCTGGGGGCGAGGGCTTGACAAGGCTTTCAGCAGTTGGCGTGAAGAGGGACAAAGGAATGTCGTGACCCGTTCTATTCCTTTTTCTGCCTTGTGCACGGGGACTTTTTCACACCAGCTGCACCGATTCACAATTGTCAACAAATCCCTGGGATCGCCAGGCTTTCTTAAACTGGCTTACATTAGCAAAGTAGGTTGGTTCCATTATACGTAGTTTATTTATATTGACATCATCAACCTTTGGTTTACTGAAAGATGCCATCGCTTTGACTTGGCACTTGATTTCCAACATTTTTTAAAACAAAGTCTTCTTTTTGTACAAACTTTGTTGGAAAAAGCACGAATTAAAAAGTGCCCAATAATGCTTACTAGGATGAACATACTTTCATTTAAAATAACATAAATTATACTTAGTTGGTTAGGTTTACTTCTCATCTCATCTCATTGTCAGAAACCGCTTAGTCCTGTACAGGGTCGTGGTGAGCTGGAGCCTATCCCGGCAGACACGGGGTGCAAGGCAGGGATACACCCATGATCAGACGCCAGTCCATCACCGGGCACTGCGGGCAATTTAGTCTGCAAGCCTATTAACCTATGCAGCAGCATGTTTTTTGGACTGTGGGAGGAAACCGGAGTGCCCGGCGAAAACCCACGCGGACACGGGGAGAGCATGCAAACTCCACACAGAAAGGCACCCGAGCCGAGATTCGAACCTGGGTTCTTCTTGCTGTGAGGCGACAGCGCTACCCATTGGGCTACCTGTCACCCTTTTTGGGTTTACTTGATTTTACAAATTATATATAGGTGCTATACATAAAACAATTAATAGATATTTTAGCAAAGATGATATGCTACACTATTAATTGGACGGATTTTTTTTGTTGGAAAAGCACATATGTGCTTAAGCATTCATTTTTGTCTAAGGTAAAAAAAATGCCAAACTTAAACTTATTGCGTAACACGGCGGTTAAACCGTACCATGCAGAAGCCTCACGAGCAGAGCAATAACCCAAAGCTATATTTACAATTGAATCAGCTTTTATTTGGTCAGTGCAAGTCAAACATTAAACGGCACACTCTCAAACACCTTCATCGTCGGAATATAAGGTCAATCTGCTCGGGTGCTAATGAATGGAATGTTTGCAAGCTGCCCTGTTTCCGGGGAGGTGGCACATAGTGCGTTAGATTCTCATTTGGCCAAATTACAACGTGTGCTTTGCCGAGGTGAGCTTTAGAAAAGTGGAACGACTGCGTAATGTCCTTGTTTTCTTTCCACAAAGGAACTAGAGCAAAGGAAAAGGCCGTTTTGTAAAGTGCTCTCTGTCTTTGAAATCGAGAACACCAGATATTGTTTTTACATTGCACCTGTTGTGTTCGTAGAAGTGACAATCGCGTCTGCGTACGGAACGCAGTGACTGTGTGCATTTTGCAGCGATAAATAATTGAACATACACATACACGGTCACTTGACAATACTGTACTGTACATAGAATTGGGTCAGTTTGTTTTTTTATTTGTTTAACCGAGGATATATTCTTGAAAATGCTTAAATACAAAGTTGCTCACTAATTTGGATATACTTACATGTCAAACAGAGAAAGCAGCTATCATTCCGCGTAGTTTCAGAAAGTACAATACTTGTAATGTATATAGGGTTATTGTTTTTTTAAGTATTTAAAATAATATGGAAAGTATATCTTAATTTAATAATTTGTGTATAAACTGCCTCAAAAAATTCAGTCTGAAGGTTGACATTTCTGGCAGGCTTGCTTGTCGATTCTGGACAAATCCTAACAGGATCATTGAGACTGGTGGCTGAAGGGTCCACACAAAGGGCCGTCTGTGTGGCTGGGTTCATCTGCTGATCGCCTTGCCGAGCTAAAGGAAGCTGCCTACGCATGAGCCTGAGGTCACCGTCCCGGCACCACAAAGCCGGACAGAAACTTAATCTTTTCCAGGCACGGGAGGGAAAGCAGCTGCCAATGAGTCTCCGCCAGGAGACAAAATAACACTTACGAAAGGAATGATAATAATGAGACATCTGGTGCAAGTTCCAGATTTTAGAATGCTGCATGGAAAAGCCAATGTTTCAATAAGCTCTCTGATAATTTTTGTTACAAAGGGAAAAAAAACCTGCCTAATATATCCAAGCCTCATTTGGCAGCTATGCTTTTGCTTTTATTAGGACTCTATTACAGACCTGCGATGGTCTCGTACGTTACAAAATTCAGCACTCAACTAAAAGAGTTGCATATACAGGGAGACGGACCATAATCACTTGTGCTGTGTGTTACACTTTCCTATAGACATTTTGTAGTTAACTAAAACTGTAAATGTATCCAACACTAATATGTATTCACCGCTGTAAGTTGATCTAGCGGTTGGTTCAAAATACACATTGCAATCTTTAATTTTTCAGCAGTCATTGCTTTTGGCCAAATTAAAATATGAAGTCACATTTTTTTATGCTTCGAAAAACATCAATGTTGTGGATTCGCTCATGGCTGTTCATGCTTATTATGGAAATTTACTGACGGCACCGTTGCGTTTTACACGGACGGAGGCAATTGGCTGTGTTGGGTATGGAGTGCGCAGTAGTCGCTTTCCAGAAGAAACAGTTGGGTACTGTTAACCATGAAAAATGAGCTGTGGGTACAGCTGTGAATGTAACTGATAGAAAGGGTCTAAATATACCAGCGCTATACCAGCAGCGCAATGGAGTCGGCAAGCTCTGGGCCTGCCTGTGGGCGTATGCATTTAAGTTTGAAATTTATTTTTCTCACAGCTAATTTCATCTCTGAGCCGCAGTACTTTATCTCAAACACATGAGAAAATATAGGTTGCAAATGTGTTTTAATGTGTAAATTACATCTGCATCTGCACGGAAGCAGAGAGAAAAAAAATAATGAGTGTGGATATTGGCTGCTTACATTATCAAACACCTTTTCTTTACGATATTAAGCTTCATTTAAGATCCGTTAGTCCGGCGGTGTGGCATACGCTTGCATCAGGCTGCGGAGTCTTTAATTTAGTTTGGTAAAAACACAGGCGACCTCGGCTACCCTCCATTTTACGCAAACAAAACACCTCACCATGCGCCTTGATTGTCGCTGCATCGGTGCAGCGAGCCCCTGTGAGAGGTAAATGTCGGTGGTGGAGATTTACAGTCACAGATCCGATTCGAATAACAGGCTGCTCCTGGCTTTGTTGAATATCTGGTTGTACACGTAATTAGAGATTGCTCACAAAAAAATGGAATGCTCTCCCAAAAGAGCCAACAGGCGCTATGTGATTTGAAAACCTTTAATGGGCTTTCAAATAAATAAATCAGAAAACAGGGAGTTTAGTTAATAAATGTTTTACTACGGTCTCAAATAAACAATGGCTATGATAAGGAGCAACAATAATCCAATCTGCAAAATATATACCACACGCTGGCGTAAGTTATGTTAATGAATAAATACCTAATGCATTGTAATTCTGTTAAAAATGTATGACAATATTACTGTTTGACCTTTTTGTACATTCGCAATTATGCAGATTTTTACTAGAACCCTACCAATTCGGACGTCTACTGACAAACTATTGGCACACTTTGTTGAATTCATTTCAGTTCTGTATTTTTCAAAATGGTTTTCATTGATATTCTCACATTTGATTTTCAAGCTGTTAGAACAGCATATAACAGATCAGCTATGAGCTCACCGCATGTGTAACTTCTATTCTCTGAAAGTGACTGATGGCACAATCATCCCGTTGGATGATGTTTGCTTATTCCTTCGTGATGACAATAATATAAATTAAAGGTTGAATGTAAATATTCAGATTGTGCTGAATAATTTCAGTTCCCTGGCCACGGTCACCCTGTGGCTTGTTTTAAAATTCCTGCTCAGGAACAAGATCTGTACAGTGGCCTGTTGTTATTCTGATGTGGTTGATGATTATACCCCGAATCCCAATGCCAAGAAGTGCGATGTTTGAGTCTCGAATGAGGTATTTATTCCACGTTGCCTCCACTTTGTTCGCCAGTTTTCCTCCAGATATGAATGAGATTCTTGGATGGTGACAGAGCAATCCCAAAGAGGAGATTGTGGTTTGAGTCTGCAAGGTACATTACTGATTTTTTGGTTGAAGGGTAGGCGGTTGTAATTAGCAAAAAAAGTTTAGACTTCAGAGTAGGTAACGTATTACTGCAGATATTTGGTGACAAAATGTTTGCTGGAACACAGAGCCAAGGAATTGTTATCGGTTTCAGTGTCCCCATTGAAATGCACATTGCATTATTTAACTCTCCATCCAGCAGTGTGGCTCACGACCTCCTAGACCTTACTGGGGCACCGTATGAGTAGATCAGTGAGAGGGTGGAAGTTCACTGCACATCAGCTCAGTGAGTTTTTTTATTTAAGCTGGAAGTACCTGTTGAGCTATGTAGCTTTTTTTTAATGGTTGTCAAGCGGGGAGGGGTAAGCAAGTTGCAACCTAGGGAGAATGTATTTTGACAGTGGGAAGAAACTGGAGTAACCAGCGAAAACCCACGCAAACACGGGGAGAACGAGTCATTTTTTTCTTTAAGGCGACAGTGGAACTGATCACTGCCACTGTGAGTAACACTGCAGCAGATGTGCCTCAAGTCTTTTTTGCAAGTTTTTAATCCAATTGCAGGCAAACACAAAGACAGTCAATATCAGAAATTACGCTCAGAAGGTAGAAGAATTGAAATTAATGCTAAAGAACAGGTTCTTATCCAGAGAAAAGTAAAGTGAGGGGGAGGTGTGGCAAAGTGAGAAAAAAAACAATTCTAACAATCTATTCTAAAAGTACAACGACCATGATGAATAAAATGAGAGGCGTGTAAAGGGATGAAAATACCAACTATATAGAACTGTATAAACCGTTTTGAAAATAACAATAAGAAAAACCAAGAAACGCGACAAAAGAGTGAATGAATGGGTTATAACAATCAATGGAGCTGCAACAGCAGCAATATGGCAGCTGATGACTGGCAGATCACAAGGACAGGCTCTTAGAGATGGAAGCCTAACCGATGATATAGGCAGCATTGTAAAAGTATCAGAGACATTTCTGCAGATGTCTGTTGCAACAAAACGTATGTGTTCCGGTAAATGGATAGATTTTTTTTCCAGAAAGCAGAGGAAATTTCCAGATGTCAGCAGTAACCCCTGCTCATTGCAATAAGGAAAAAAAGCTCGTAGACCAGATAACGTTGCTGAAAAAATCATCGGAGAAGGAAAACCAGATGTTGTATCAATTATTGTACCTATGTAATGTTTACACAGGAATGAAATACTTATATTGTGAATTGATGCCTCCATTATTCTTCCATGAAATAATGGAGACACAACTAATGTGTTCAATTATGGACCCATTATCTGCCAGTGACACATGTAAATGATTCCCGAGGATCAGAGAGAATCAGATAGTGCACAATTTAGTTAAAGTTTCTATTCTAAAACACGTACATACAATCAATCAGATTCCAGACACAAGAAATGAATATTGTGTACCATGATGCATCATTGTGAAGTTTCAAAAAGCATTTAAGTGGAAATTGATGTGCTTATTTAAGGTCTCAAAAACCTTAACTGCAATATACAACAATTATTTATAAGTTGGAGCAGCTATACTCAGATTACACGCAGAGAGTAACAAAATTGAAAATCAGGTCAGAAGATATGCTCTTACAAAGGCTCTTAACAGCAGCACTAGACGATCATTTATGAAAATCGAATTGGAAAAATAAATAGTATAATATAAATTGAGCACGTATTAGGCGTCTCAGATTTGCTAGCAAGGTAGTCATTATACCTACCGATTGAAATGAAGTCAGGAAATTAGTGAAAGAGACGGAAAGCTAACATGGATTAGGGAACAAATCTAATTACAGACCTCATATTGAAGTCATGAGAGTAAGTGGGCTTGTGCAGAAAACATCTCGAGCAGGGATGATGCCTAACGGACAGTCGCGGTGGCAGAACGATAGCCAATATCGTCAACGAACCTCAATTGACACCCACTGGCAGAGATGTAGTCATGGGATCTGCTCATGTCAGTTAGATTTTATTTAAACTGGAAGGAACCGTTCAGCTATGAGGCTCTTTTTATACAGTTGGGAGGGGTGAGCAAGTTACAACTTGTCAGGCCACCGGTGACAATATAGTCAGGATAATTTACCTAGGCAGCTTGTCTTTGGACTGTG
>JAZEWT010000015.1:12303559-12316731 GCA_036362905.1 Mordacia mordax | reverse complement strand
TAAAGTAACCGGCGAAAATCTACAAGGTCACCGGGAGAGCGTGACAACTCGACATTGACAGGCACCCGAGCTGGGAATCGAACCCGGGTATCTTGCTGTAATGCGGCGGCGGCACTCACTGCTCCACCGTGCAGGAGTGAGATGGATCGTGGCATTCTAAACCATGAGGGATCAACATTGATGATGATGGCGATGACATTTCTATTCGTATGATAGCAATTTCAAAAATGATCTACTCACGGCATCCGTTAATAATTGTACAAAGCAAGCAATCAAAACCACATACGATGACTGTATTAATCACATTAATTACGACTGCACATTCTCCACATCAGGTTCCTTCTCAAACCTACATCAAACTTCAATTTTGCATGGAAGAAATATTTTCCACATACAGTATTTGGTGTTCTATTTTCAATTCTCACATTATAAGCGGAATGACAGACGTGTGATGTTTTAACCAATGAGCAGCAATGCAATATGTATTTAACACATTGTTCATTAAAGGTTTAGCAACGTACGTTATGGGCCCAACTAACATGGCAGTAACTATAAATTTCTAGACTGTATTTTTGTAGTTTTTGTTAATAAAAAACATGGCAATATCTTCAACACAGCAACGGCTATATGACGAATCTGGCGTGGTAGCTCAGCGGTAAGGCTGAGAGACTCGCAATAGGAAGATTGAGAGCTTGGAGACGATTTTGGGGGTTGACTCAGCCTCTCATTTATCTTCGTAGCACCTGTGGAAGTTATCACCCTGCCATAGAAATGTTGAATGTCCACCAGCAGCACAGGGCTGTAAACAGGCGATGGGCACTGTGTCAATGATGACATAAGCAGGATATCGCTTTAACTTTTGATGAATATGACAAATCTCCATGATATGTATCTTAAGTTTCATTTAGATGTAAATCTGACCTTTTTTGTTATAATCAATTGCACCATTCGGTTTTGATTCAAACCGTTAAGATATTTTTGTACTTGTGGTGTCCTGGGTAAATAAACCTTTTTAAAAGTAGTTAATAACAAAGGTTCATGGTCTGTTTGGTTAGGTTTAAGTGCCTTCAAGCGTTTCAAACCCTAAAACCTATGGTGAAGTTTGGTTATCATGTCGAGCAGCTGTCTTCAATTTGATGAAAGGCAGCGTACACTTCCACATTCATTCTGCTTCTCCCCATCAATGCAGTAATCTTCTTGTGCTGTCACTGATGTGTGTTTTGTGTCAGGCTTAAGCATAATTTTAGATATTGCCACATAATGGAACCAGACGTATTGATTTTTATGGTAGACCGAAATATTTACTGACTTACAGATTAAGATACTTGGAAGCCAGTGTGAGGCAAAAAAAAGATCATGTAATGAAAATGGTCTTTGATTAGTGCTGTTCTATAACAGCGAACATATTGGCATTGATTAGCCCTGTCAAGAAAAGTGCGTTTTGACCTTTGGAGCTTTGAAACATATGTGACGCCACGGCCTTGACTCCGGGCTTGTGACGGCTTACAACGGCAACACCACGGCGAGGATCAGCATTCACTCCACGATAGATCAGCCAGCGAGCACGGATGAGCAGAGACTTCTTGATTTTCGATGCTTTATTCAAACCAGCAACACAAGGCCGGAGCAGCGACACACAACGAACTCCTACATCGTGACGCTGCCTCCTCCTTCCAATTCTCCCCGGAGACTCTGCTCGCCCCTCCAACCCGTGCTCCTTATCACCCTGCAGCCGCTCGTTGGTTCCCCCTCTCCCGCAAAAGTCCCCGCAGACCGTGCTACCCATCCCCCACGTGGCTCTTTGTCCCCCCTCTCCAGCAAAAGTCCCCCCCCCCTATTCCTTAACTCTGCACATATTTACAAAGCGGACTTAAACTTCTTGGAGACAGGAGGGATGAGTGAGTAGGCATAATGGGGTATCGTGGGCCCATATGCCAATGGCTAAACATTATTTTCTTTGAATTCCTGACATTCAAAGTACACAGCTCAGATTTGGTGCTAACTTGCCGTTCCATTAGATAAGGAAAATACTATTTTTGTCATACTTTGTTGGCAGTGGTGCACATCACAGATGATAAAAATAATCACGAATGCATGATTGCCTTCCTTCACTATGCATAAGGGCAGTTGTACCAACACATTCTATATTGTGTAGTTTCCCTCTTTAGTGCAGTGTTATTGATGGACATTGTTAGGTAGAGAGTAAAATCTAGAATTAAAAGTTGTAGCATAGAGGGTTAGTGTTACTGTGAGAGAAATGTGACTACCCATGTGAAAATAAACGTGTGCTTGTAAAGAATATTGACACTTACAGTCTTACGTGTGATTTGTTTTGCTACTAGATCCCATGATTATAAAATGCATACCATAAATACTGAAGTCAAAAACCCTTACATTTATAATGAAAATAATAGCCATCAACAATTTAAGCAAAGTGTAACTCCAGGCACATTTTTTAGACGAATAAACGTGTTTGGAAATGCAGGTTTTTTTACGATTAGAAATGTTCATACAAATTGAAGGTATGGTTTAACAAAAAATAGCGATGGTTTAATTTGGTCACTGCATGTTTTTATAATCTAAAAAAAAAACACATTAAAGCACAGCGGAAAGAGTTCAATGTTAGCAATTCCAGGAAATGTGTCAAAATTAAATAAATACACATACTTTAAACGTGATAATATTTGAAGTGATGTACAGAATGTAGGCTTGTTATTGACGATGCAACAAAAGCACTTTTGAGCGTTCACATGCACCTATGGCACTGTGAGAGCCGTGTTTTGTGGTGCACGGAAAACATACTGACCTCATTCAGTGCGGTATCAGATTACACAGTGCTGCTTTTTGTGCTTGGCGCTATAAGAACACCCATAGGTGGACCACCCTACGTTTAATCTTCCAATTATCCTTAAAATAATGACGATCATAATAGCAGTTAAGATGGATGAAATATGTTCCATAAAACCTCCACGCCCAAGATCGACTGGCAGTCACTCATTCAGCGGTGAATCGACGAAGTGTGTGTAAATTATTTTTCATCATCATCATCATCATTACCAAAACCCGATTAATCCCGTACAGGGTCGCGGGGGGACTGGTGCCTGTCCCGGCAGACAGAGGGCGTAAGGCGGTGCTATACCCGGGATGTGACGCCGGTACATCGCAACGCATTGGACGCAATTTACTCAGCAGGATAATTAACCTATGTAGCAGGGTGTCGTTGAACCGCGGGAGGAAACCAGAGTACCCGGCGAAAACCCACGCGGACACGGGGTAAGAGAAAACATGCAAACTCCACACCGAAAGGCACCTGAACCGGGAATCGAACCCAGGCCCTAAATTATTACTATTTAAAATAATTACGCGTACTTCAGTGCAGTATTGTAAATATGTTCCCCCTCATTATGGAATAGACTCGCGTAAAGGCAAACACGCGCAAAGAAGTGGCAAAAGAGTACTTCCAACGTACGCGCTGGTTAGAAGCTATCCCAGGCAATGAGGCTCGCCCGAGGCGAGTAGTGAATCCAATACGGGGGTACTCTAAGCAAGGAGTTGTACATTATTAAAGAAGAACACGATTAATATTCATGGCATTGAATAGAATGAGCTGTGCTCCATTCAGTGACTGCTGATTTATATAGAGCGATAAAGAACTCCATTGTACTTCCCGGGAGACTGGAAAGCTGCAATTAAACGTATAAAGTGTCTGTCACCTAAAGGCAGCACAGTGCATTTTCACTGGTGAATCACTAAAGATTAACATCCATAATGAATTGTGTCTGTTTATAATTATGTTGTTGGGTTGAAAACAGAAAACTATTTCTTGCATAGCTTTCAGAGCATAATGAGGCATTAAATATATACGTTTTAATCGGCCTTACATGTCCTTATTGTGTGTAACATTTCTCTAACAAGCCTATACTTTGTACGTGTCACGAATAACGTATTGTATAACGTAGCCATTTCATATTGAGCAAATACTCGTGGGTTGAAATATTTTTGTGGCGGGTAACATATTTTGCTTTTTACTGCAACGTTCACATGCCAGCCTTTGAAAGCTCTTATTTCACTGGTTTTCAATCGAAACGAAAAATGAGCATCCTACATTGTATTAAATACCTTTGTACTATGATATTAAACACGGTTTGTAAAGTGGTGTGTGGCTTTGTTGAGGAAACAACGCGATCACATAAGACGCTAACTGGCTAACATGTTGTTCTGGAGTGCCAGCTTTCTCATTGCCGCTGACTCAATACCTCCTCAAATTGAGCAAATAAACAATGGATTCACGTTTCAATCCACAAAGGAAAACACCCGATCACGTGGAATACCAAATCCGTGGAAAGCCAGCATCGCCGATGAAGGCCGTTCATCCAATACAAAAACTGTGTTATTTATCTCTTTCTAGTGTGAATTCAAATCCGGTGTAACATTGTTAATCGTTCTGATGTACAGTACATTGGACTAGGGCAGATTCTATTTAAGCTCTCCGTGACCCCTTTTGTAAAATGACTCGGGTAATGAAGTCATTCTCCAAAAGTGCCCCTCTGGAAGCTCAACCGCCATTATCCTTACAATGCTAATCACGCTCTGCGCGCCAGGGATTTCATGCTTCTCCAACATTTAAAGTGCCCCAGTCCTATGAATTACATCCAAACTACTTACTCGCTTTCACAATTCTGTTATTTCCCAGCTTAAAAAAATAAAAGTGGAATAGGTTTACGGTGGAATTAAAAGTCACACATATTCTCACCTCCACCCACCGCGTCTTCAAAACACTTGGCATGGATATGATAATTGGTTAGGCTAAAATCATCCTTCTTTGATTGAACTGTCATATCAAATATTAAACATGCCGATAAAATATTTATTCGGAATGGGCAACTACTGTCGCAGGGTGTATAATATGACAGATTGAGCACAAAAGCGAGGGAAGAGCTATTGAAGTCAACAATGTGTTTTTTAGAGACTTGCTTTCAATAGCTGCTCTTTCGGGATAGATGTTTCGAGTGCTCCCTCTCTTACGATGTTTTGCATCATGACAGTGCGGTGTTCCGTAAATTCGTACAGATGACTTCTTTACATGTTTAATTAAGAAGAGGTTGTGCATGAATTATACTAAAACCCCGGCAATAACTTGCATAGATGTACTATTTACACATTGAGTATCAAAGCATTTGTCTAGAAGGGCCTTAGACACATGGACACAAACAGAATTACTTAATGTGGAGAAACAGACGTCTTGTCTGTTTAAACCTTATCATTCACAATCATGATGTCCACAGTTATTCCATCTGGTCTGAACGCTTTGCCTCTAATACTTTCCAGCTACGGATAAAACATGAGCTCTGTCCGAGCGTCCGTCAGTATTGGAGGCGGTCATAATGCCTGTAAACACGATCCGACAAAAATGCAATATTTGTAATAGTTAGAATTATGTTAAGATTTTACGTGTTCGTTATGCATACCTATTTTATGACAGTATCTGACTTTTACAAACAGATCCCCAGCATAATCTTGTCCCGATCATTTTCCACTATGCTAATGGATTCGTGATCCCCAAGCGCAAACGGCCATCGCTGCTTACTTCAGGCAGCCCAACGATATATATTTTTATTTTACTCATGTAAACAAGGCTTAGGATTTCATACTTTCTGCATTGATCCCCACGTCCACCTCCTTGCCTTTGCAGACCCCTCAATAGAAATGCCTCACCCGCTCTGAGCTCTCCAATAACCCACTAACACACAACTGCTGACGCCACCTCCTTGCCTCAGACATTCATTTCTCCAGAGGGTTGCTTTGCTTTTACTTTTGCCCAAGATCTACCGGAGCTTTGATTTAGATGTTTGCACGGATGGCTGTATTGATTACGTGAGCGGAGATTTCTGCCAACAGTTTTTTTTATAACATTGTATTTTTTTAATCCTGTAGTTTCTGAAATGTGATGTGGTAGTGATCTGTGCATTTTCATTACGCGCAGGCACACTATTTATCCATCGTATTTCTTGTGCTTAACCGTGTTGAGGCTATAAACTACAGTTTATTTATTGCGATTGTGATCTTGATTTAGGAAAAGATGTGGAAACGTTCCGTGCCGTTGTCTGCAGCTGCACAGACTTTAGGCTTTAATCGAGAATGTTAGAAATATGATGCCGTGCTTTGTTGTTGCACGGAAAGAAACACCGTTCTAATGAAACAAGAGCCCCATGTTCCAGCACTTAACATTTTCCAGACGGATTCCCATCCAATCCCAGCGCTTGGAAATGTTATTATACGGTGCTCATATTTAGTTATGTATTAGTTATTTTAAGCGGGACACAGAGGAGAATGATGCATTATTATTACCAATGTGACCTTTCCAATGTCACCATGATTACCAGCTTCAGATGAGCTAATAAGCTCCCTTGACAAAGTGGAAGGCTGCATCCCATTGTTGTTGTTTCTCCTTTACTCTTTCTGGTGCTCCTACAGTTATAGGCTGACAGTATTGTGCCTGATCTCCAATAAATCTGACCTTGTCTGCCCTCTATTTTCTGAGAGTTTGTGCAAAGAGTTATTGCTGTAACAGCACAGGAAAAGGAGAGGGGAGGATCTCTAAGGATTCAAGCTTTGACAGGGGTTGTGCAATCACAGATCCGATTAGGGCAATAGTTATACTCCTAGCTTTGATGAATCTCCCTGACATAATTAGAATGTTCCTGGCAGGAGTGTGCGCTTACACGGATCAAAGAAGCATCTAAGAGACTATCAGAAGAGAATGACCATTTTCAACAAAATTTCAGGAACATTTTTTATAGTGTTTGTGCACTATTGTCGTTATAATTTCCGTGTTTAATAATAATTTCAGAGTCTAAATGCAAACAAAAATCACGAGATATATTTTCATGAATTAAAATAGGACCACACATCTGAGCGTGAGTTTAAAACGTGACCATTTTGTAATACCACAAATCTCATAAGGTCATTTACCATCCATCGGCGTAAGGCTCCAATAACAATAATGTTTGTGATGAAAATGCCGAGTGCTATGCCAGGAGGGAAGCCTTATGTGCATTAGGCAGCTTTACGTTGTGTGTGATTAGCTTTACATAGAGTGTGTGCTTCCTGTAAACAACCTAATGCTAGCACTTGTGCACTTTAGGATTTTATTTATTCCGGATGTGGTTCAAATCATGAAAACATTCAGCCACATAATCTGTTATAAGCTATCAAACATAATGCGTGTTATTAATTGTGTGTGTACATACATGAGTGTTTGCGTAGTGAGGAGCGGTGGCTCAGCGCATTGCGCGCTGGGCTACAAACCCTGCGATACGAGTTTAAATCCCGCTCACGGCCAACACCAGTGACGATTTTCTGAACCTCCCCTAGGTCGACTCAGCCTCAAATGACGACCAAGTGCAATGTGAAAATATTGCCACTAGAGAGACAAAGGCGGCCGGGCGTGGTGATGATCACCCACCCCTCGTGTGCCGTGTCGACCTTCATAAGTACTCGCTACGTAACATCAACAGCTCGTGGAAGCAGACTAGTCCTGGGCCTTCCTAGGTTGACTCCACATCTGTGTGCAGCGCTTTGTGACCCCCGGGTGAAAAACGCACTAGAAGTGCAATTATTATTATTATTTGGCCTGCCTCGTGCAGTGAGTCAATATTATCTCTGGGAAGACAAAAGCAGCTAGCTGTGGGCCGGTCAAATCTTCGTCTCGTGTTGTGCCAGCCTTAATTGGTGCCCACTAACAAATGCTTTTTTCACATCGTTCGGTAATGGTTATACAGTGGAAATTTGTCTTAGTGTGGGAGAACCAGTAGGATGGTTATAAAAGAGAAAACTCCCGACCGGTTTCTACCTTATGGGCCTCATCAGTGGCCAGGCTTGTTAAAGAAATGCTGTTGGATAATATTGGTCTGGAAAGCCAATACCGTCGGTCAATAGACTAAAACATATTTTATTTATATATGGAGACACACAATGGCGTTATCCCGCAATGCTTAGACTGGTGTGTTGTGTCAACATTGCCAATAGGGGCGATAAAGCCAACTGCAGATTTCTGGCTTTAATTTACGTTTACAAGCAAGCGCTAACCCCAACAACATCTCCATCGTAGAGAGGCGGGGGGTCATTGCCACTATGTTTGCACGTGTGTTAGAAAAAGTAGCTCCAAATGCAGCTACTTTAAGATGTGTCCCCTTAGATATGTAAAGACAGGCATTCAAAACGATGCCTTGATAAATACAGTAAATGTTACCCACTTCATAAAAATGTTATTTTAATCTTCAATTTTAATACGCTAAAAAAAGATAACTTTACAGACTGGAGGAACATTTTAGAGCATATGGTTCTGATCTCAGGCTATCTGCACTGCATCCTGCTGAAGCAGCCTATAGCGGATAGGCAGGCGTGTATTTTGCTGCTGGTTGAGTAATAACAAAGAATAAAACGAGCAGCAAGTCTGTTGCTCAACGCTAGGTCAAGCTGCTGCCTCAAGCGCAGTCACCTCTGTTGTGGCTCTATCAGGCTTCTTGGCCCACGCTGTTCAAAACCCGCTGTTACTCAACGTAGAGCTGCTGTTGCAAGTGGTGCTAATTATTCTCCACAGGAGTATGGGCTCACGCTGCCTTTGTCTCAAGCACATGGGGGAAAATTGTCGTAGCAAACACAAGCACAACTACTTTTTGTGGCCTCATGTATACCTGAGCGTGTGTTTTAGTCCGTATGTCCTGTGGAATTTCAAGACCAAACTGTTATTTTCAAGCGGCAATTGTAGAAACTCGATTTTGACCTTTTTTAGCCTCATCAATAGTCAGGCTTGTTGATCAAATACTGTCAGATCACCAGATGCTATTGGCAAGTGCACTCCATATAAAGTATGGGAACCTGTTCAACAAAAAAATCAACATTATGTGCTGCAGTGGAGTATTATGGGTATGTGGTGCCAAGCCCCTCACGTGACAGGCTAGGTGCGTACGAGGGATCACCAGGGGTGACCGGAGTTTGCGCTACAGTAGACTCTGTCTGAACGGACACAGGGACCGCGGCGGCCCCGGAGGTGCATGGCGGCCCCTTGGCGATCGGACGGCTGAGGCGAGCCCCGGTCCACCTTCGGGACTATGTCACAGCGGTCGAGCCTCGTTACGACGACGGCGAGGAGTTCTGGCCAGGACCTCTCTCCTGGGGGGGAACTGTGGTGCCAAGCTCCACACGTGACAGGCTAGGTACATACGAGGTGTCACCAAGGGTGACTTGGGATGGCGCCATTTCCTCCCCTTGTCAGATCGTAAAGATCACATGGTGTTAGGGGAGGGAAACATGAGGCGACGTGGTGTAATGTGACGCGACGAGGTGATGTCTGGAGAAAGTATCAAGGGAATGTACGGAGGTGCAGTTGTGCTGTTCTGTCAGGGCATTAGAGAGAGTCACGTTGGAGGCGAAAGTTCGGGAGTTGACCACGTGGTCGTTGTTTGGGTGCGGCGCAGTGGAATAAAACCCACCTCTTGTTGTAATGGAGAGTCCCAGTATGCCTGTGCTGGAGAAAGTGGACGAGTGCCCCCTAATGCAAGCTCGATGGTCACCAGCGTGTGAAGGGGAGCAAGCAGAACCAACTCCGGAAAAATTCACGCGTCACAACATATAGATGCAATATAAGCAAAATCCCATTTCAAGTCATTTATAAAAATGTGCTTTAAACCATAAGCCACATGGAAATGAATTATCAGTTTGTGTACCCTATATTGTAATGCTAGGCATACTGTGAATATGAATTTTTTGGAAAGTCCTCGTCAGCATAGTTCATGTGGTCATAGACAAAATAACATTTTATTTTAGAGGGAAAGACATACCTCCTGTCTAGCTTTTATTTATTCGTTGTCTAACTCTGGGTTGGAGCAGACTGCTTCAGTGTCTTCTCAAGGCTACGGGGAACGATGCCTGTCCCTCGAGTCTCGTAAGGCTTCAACCAATGTCTACCACTGTGACGACAGCCGACGTGAGCACCGCAGTGGGCCTGCGTCAATCAAACATTGACTTACACCAGGTTCACACAGGGCTTGTTACCAAAAATACTTTAAATTAATTTGAACACGGGGATGCAGAGGGGGGGGGGAGGTGGAATATATGGATGGGGGGTGGCAGGTTCACGCAGAATGTTAGTCTCTTTCCTCGAGTCACAGTACCACACGTGAGCATTTTACACGCATGTTCGTGTGATGTGTTATGTACTCTGTTCATAGCTTATGCCTACGTTAGGTTGTAATGGTTGTAAACATTTGATTGTTTCAGATTTTTAAACTATTCCCTACTTCGTTATACAGTTCTTTTTCTGACAGCATGCTGCACTTAGCAGACACTGAGAAAGCATTTACGAAAGAGATACACAATGAACTGCAATCCGATCATAAGCTGAAGCTTGCATGATCAAAATGGACTATAACTACTGACCTTCACAAATCATATTATAGTATTATGGTGTACGTCATGTGCTACATTGCTTTACATGTTTGTGTGCGTGGGACCCTGATTGAAGTGGGAGGTGGTGACTCAGCGGTTAGCGATCCAAGTTCGATTCCCACTCACGGCCAACACCAGTGACGATTTTCCGAAACCGTGTGCCTCTGTGGGGTCAAGCCTAGCGCTGTGCCAAGCTAGTTGCCCTTGCATACCTACCCCCAGCGATTGAGCCGTGAGGACGGGTCATGATAGGTAGGGATGTTGTGCATGAGCGAGTGGCACCAAGCGACGTGAAGAGTGGTGCCGAGTGGGGTTGTCACGCTGTGCCAAGCTGAGTGCATGCTGATGCTCACGCCGTGGAGTTGGGTTGGTCGCCGGATTACAAAGGCGTGGATTGGCTGCTGTGGTGCCTGAATGGAGAACGCTCTCATAGGTGCGCGATCGGCCATGTGGCGCGACTTCTCTGCGGTTTGCAGCGGCGCCCGGCGTCGTCCACACTCACTTAGCGACGATAGATGAGCAGAGGTCTGCTGAAGTTTCGATGCTTTATTGCCAACACAACAGATCATCTGTGCCCGGAGTAATGCTGGTTCATCGCTGAGCACGAGGCGGCTCAACTCGTAGCCGCCTCGTGCTCAGCGTGCTATCTAGCGCTATTCTGACAGATCACATACTGCATGGCCTCCTCCTCACATTTCCCCCAGAGTTCTCCTTAGCGCTCACATACAGGTGCTTATATGCATTTTCGTACACCCGCACGCGCAACTGCCAACTTTGTTACCCATTAATACGAGTGAGTGCGCAACTGCCATTTTCGTCACCGACCACGAGTTGTTTACCAGTTTTGCGGGTCGACCCCTAATTACCCCTAGCACGTCACGCCAGCAACCTCTTGCATGCACTCCGAATGCGCCCAGTCTGTCACGCGCGAAGCTGGGCACCACAGCTGGCACTGTTGCTAGAAGTGGTAGACCAGAGAGAGGTCAAGGAGAGGTGAGGTAGCATGGGGAGAGTAGCATCCCCTAAGCTGGTAAACAAAACTGGCCTTGGCTGGTTGGGACCGATTTGAGGCAGATCGATCGGGGGCCCCGTTCGGGTGGGGGGGGGTCTGTGGGATATATAAGGGAGATGTGCAGAGGCTGGTGATAGAGTTGGTTCGGAACGTGAAGATTGGATGTGGGCGCACCCAGGAGCTTAGCACTGATGGATTAGAGAGAGATGGTAGAGTGAAACGCGCAGCACGATGTTATTGTGTTGTTGTTCTTGTTAGTCGTTGGGTTATATTTGTGTGTTCGTGTTAAATGAAGTGCTGCAAAGTCTCCCGTCATTGCTGGGGTGGCTCCCGGCGCCGTGCCGCGCACACGCCGGGACCTGTGAGGCACGCCAGCGGGCAGTCTGCTAGTGGTGTGGAGGCCGGTCCATTGGTGTGCCCTCGAATTAGCCTGAAATGAGTACCTCGTGCAGTTTGTAAACATTGCCACCAGGGAGACAAAGGCCGCCAGACGCGATGCTAGTTACCCATCTCCTCATATGCCGTGTCGACCTTCATAAGTGCTTGCTAACGGTACTTGATCCTACAGTCTGTTAAAGCTGTACGGGGGATCTTTGTCCGTGATTATAAAAAGCGGATGAAAGGCACACCGCGCTAATAATCCTGCAACCTGCGTTAAATTCCTCACCCATGCCTAACATCAGTGGTGAGCGATATCAGAGCTTGTGTTGTGTCTTCCCGAGGTCGAGTCAACCTTAAATGAGTAACTGTTGTAATGTGCAAAACGCCAGTTCAGGGGAGACAGCCAGATGTGTTGCTAGCTACATTACCACTTCGTGTGCGGTGCTGAATTTCATAGGTGCTCGATAACTGCATTTTCCCAACAGTATGTTCAGGCTAAAATTGGAAATCTTTGTAGTTGTTGTGTGCTATCACACTACATACATCTGGTCTACAGGATATATTTCACAGTATGAAAATACACTCAATGTAACAACTACCATGGTATCTCCCTCCTTAACAAAATTAACCAAGACCTAGATCTCTGCTTTCTTGACCGGGTGAAGACCTATTATACTATCAATTGGCCAGATTGTTGAGTTATACCTCGTGCTTTCAGGATCCCTGACCATATACTCACAATGTCATAATGGTGAGTAAGTCCCAATAAAATCTGCATGCCACAAAGTCACAGCCATTTGGGAGCTTGAGAGGTATGGTCTCTTCCCAGGTAGTTTGATAAGCTTCCCATGTAAAAGGTATTTCCGTATGATGCAGATACAATGGAAGGATGATTAATGCCAATCCTTGGTCCAGGAATGGCTCAACATTAATGTGCTGACATCGGGCAAACAGGAAGAACAATAGCCACAAGAAAGAAAGAACATGAGGCAGCAGTACATTTGCTGCATACGGATAAATAAGCAATGGCAGCACACAGTGTAGACAAACAACACAGAATCGATTTTGACAAGATGCGAGTAGTAGCAGCCATCCGCCATAAAGGTCCAAGATTAATTTGTGAAGCAATCGAGATTCACAAGACAGAAAAGACTCTGAACCGCAAACAAGATATGAGGATAAAGCTCAGCCAAACCTGGAGGCCAGTCATGGCAGGCAGTAACGCATAGACATAGAGCTCTGTTATGTGAACATCAGAGGGGCATCACCAAGTGTTTGGGAACTTCTTTCATGAGATGCAAACTAGGAGATTAGTCACAGGTGGAGCAGG
>JAZEWT010000015.1:12286222-12296245 GCA_036362905.1 Mordacia mordax | reverse complement strand
CGTCGGGTGTATTCCTGCCTTACGCCCTGTGTTTCCGGGATAGGCTCCTGCTCACCGTGACCCTATATAGGATTAAGCGGTTTCAGATAATGAGATGAGATATTCCATGCATAGTCATATTATCAAGTTCAGCTTTCCAAAAACGGTCCTTTGTAACTCTTCGTTCATCGTTTTGTTTACCATCCACTGTTGTCACAGGCACGTATTCTCTGCTGTGTTTTCCAGTTGTTTCCTCTAACAGACATCTCTAACAGATATCTCTGAATGTTTAGCCAGTCAGTATCAGTTCATGCTGGTAGGAGTCTATCCCTCAGGCAGAGGGTGTAAGGTGGGGCTATACCAAGGATGTTACATCCAGGCCAATTAACCTATGCTGCAGCGTGTCTACGGGAGGGAACCGGAGTACCCAGCGAAACATCATGCGGACACAGGGAGAACACGCAATCTCCACACAGAAAGGCACTCAAGCCAAGAATCGAGCCAGACACCTTGTTGCTGTAAAGCAGCAGCGCTACTCACTGCGCTACCGCGTCATTTAACACAATGTTCAGCAAATAATTTTAAGTGATTTTAGTGTTGTCCACGTTTATCGAGAGTGCAACTTTATAGGCTTGTTCCTCCAGCGATGGTTGTGGCTATGGCCTGTAGTACAGTACTGTGGAGGCAGTAAGGGTTGGTGGGTCGCCACGCAAATGTTGTGAAGCTCCCGTTGAAGAGACCCCGTTTCCTGGCTAACCAAGAGAAGGCAATACAGAAAATTGAATAATCACCATCTGTTTCCATCTGTAAGGGGATTTAGTTTAAACCCCTCACATCCGTGGTTTCCCCCCCACTTATATATAAGCGTCCATCATTAATTAGCTGAAAAATAGATTAACAAAAAAAACCGATGCCAGGACCCTCCTGAAAAAAGAGTGCTATTACTCTGTAGCTGTTAAGGATAAATAAGTGAATAACTAAACAAATGAAATTTAACATCAATATTTACTGCGGTGCACTTCCATTAGATACTAGAATGACAATGGTTGGGAGTCGAGTTCATGTTACGGGTATTATATAGGTCATTGCACAAACTACCGAGACTCCCACCGTAACATGATGAAAGGACTACATATATCCTTCGCATTTTTTGGTTTATATTCAGAGCGTGCAATGTAAGACCACCTGTGATACCGCATCTGTTGTAAAATCAGTGAAGTGGTACGTCTGCAGCCAAGAACACATCAGATGTATAATCTTCTCGGCATTTGATCGCTATTCGTTGTCTTTGAGCGATGCTTCTCAACTGGATAAATGTACAAATGAGTATGAGTTTTCAGAAGCATCAGAGGCAGCTTACGATGTGTCCACATTTTCCGTTTAGATAAATGATTTTACCAAGGTGGCTTCTACATACGAGGTCAAAGGATCAAGCGATTCAGATGTTGATTTTCAGCTTGTGAGCAATATCTAATCCGACTATCGCAAGGTCAGTGGGTTCAATTAACGATACAAATAAAAATACAGCTTATCCAATCCAACAACGCTGCAGAATAACTGCCAGGAGATGGAATATAATAAAACAAGTTGTGTATTCGGTCTGTGCACCCCGAAACTTGAACCCAGAAATATGGTTTAAAAAGGTGAGACGATAGGCTTTGTATTGCTTTGTCTGGGAAAATAATGTCCTCCCATCTGTCCATTCATCCGTCCAAGGACACGTGTCATATTTTCAAGAAACCTACAAAATCCCAATCACCAGTTACTAAAAATGGAACATAGGTTACTATATGTCAATTCAAGGTGCTTTACATGTTTTTGTATGCATTTAATGATCTTCATATACTTTCATATCAGATAAAAAAAGAAATGAACACTGTGTACGAAAGAACGTCATTGTTTCTTTTTGGTAATCTTTTAGTTTGTGTGCATGTGTCGCTCTTTGTGCATTTATTTCCACATAGGAACGATACTACTGTTATGAGCACATTACACAATGAACAGAGCAACCCAAGTTCAAATCCAACCCAAGGTCGAAAGCGATGATTAATGTCTGAATTGGTGGTGGGCTTTTCCATTGTCGATTCAGCTTGCTCTCCCCGTGTCCGTGTGGGTTTTCGCCGGGTACTCCGGTTTCCTCCCACAGTCCAAAAGCATGCTCCTGGATAGGTTGATTGGCTCGCAGACTAAAATTGTCCCGCAATGCCCGGCGATGGACTGGCGTCCCGTCGTCGGGTGTATTCCTGCCTTACGCCCTGTGTTTCCGGGATAGGCTCCGGCTCACCGTGACCCTATATAGGATTAAGCGGTTTCAGATAATGAGAGATGAGAGATTCAGCCTGAAACAAAAATCCTGGTGCGGTAAATATCAACCTCCTCACATGTGCTGCTAACACAATTTCTCAGAATAGCATGTGTAGGTGTATGGGAGGATCTTTGTCTTTTTCAGAATTACCTCAAAAACAGATCTTTGAGGATAGCCGTGTCGACCATTCCTCCTCTCCCTTGCGACATTTCGCCTCCTACGTTGGAGACAACGGCATTAGGCTGATGACTATCTTCCAAAAAAGCAGCTCTTGAGAACAATTCTCATATATCGAGCCGTGAAAACCTATATCAATACTTTGTCTTTGTTTAATCGTACATGGCTTTGGATTTTTTTGCATGTACATTGATACAGTGTCGTTTTTGGAATGCCGTTCTCTCCACAGCTCTGTGCAGCGCTTTGTGACCCTCGGGTGAAAAGCGCTCTAGAAGTGCAATTATTCTTATGACAGTGATAAGTACCGATAATCGTGGGGATGACCCACAGTGGTGTTATATGTGGGCGGCGAGGTGCCGCAGCCTTGTTGTCTCAGCAAGAAGGCCCCCGGTTCATTTCCAGGCTCTGGTACGTGTCTCTGTGGAGGTTGCGTGTTCTCCCAGTATCCACGTCGGTTGTCGCCGGGTGTTGCGGTTTCATCCTAGCGTCCAATGACAGCTCATCTCATCTCATTGTCAGAAACCGCTTTATCCTGTACAGTGCCGCGCTGAGCCGGAGCCTATCCCGGCAGACACAGGGTGCAAGGCAGGGATATACCCACGATGGGACGCCAGTCCATCACCGGGCACTGAGGGCAATTTAATCTGCGACCCAATTAACCTATGCAGCAGCATGCTTTTTGGACTGTGGAAGGAAGCCGAAGTACCCGGCGAAAACCCACGCAGACACGGGGAGAGCATGCAAACTCCACACAGAAAGGCACCCGAGCCGAGATTCGAACCCGGGACCTTCTTGCCGTGAGGCGACAGCGCTACCCACTAGACCACTGTGCCACCCCCAAAGATATGCTGTCTTGGTTAATTGTCCTGCTGAGTAAATTGCCCCAAAAAAGTCCCCTGCGATGTACTGACGTCGCATCCTGGGTATGACGCCACCTTGCATCTTCTGTGTGCCGGAATGGCCCCACGCGACCTTGTACAGGATTAAGTGGGTACTGATAATGAATGATGCTGTTTGTGGAGTATCCTCACTGTGAACCCATCGGGGCCCCTTTGAACAAATTACTTTTATTGCGTCACATGACTACAAACGTGAAGCTACATGACCAAACGATATCAGTAATTAGTCTACATTAGTAGGCTAATTGCAGGTATCTTAATAAGGTATTGGAATAATTAGCTTTTAAAGGTTATGAGAGCCCGGCGATGGACCGGCGTCCCGTCGTCGGGTGTATTCCTGCCTTACGCCCTGTTTCCGGGATAGGCTCCGGCTTCACCGTGACCCTATATAGGATTAAGCGGTTTCAGACAATGAGATGAGATGAGGTTTCAGACAATGAGATGAGATGAGGTTATGAGTTAAGAGCTCCGGTTTGAATCACTGTGATGTTTTTCATAGCTTTTGTGTATGTTACACACAACCATAGATGGCTAATCTCACACATCTAGGTCAGGAGATAGTAGATTTAGACCTATTAATAATAAATAGATTCAAATTCGTCGAAGAGCAACCGAAATTAATGGACATAATTATTGAAAGTTAATAAACAACTAACATTGTCATAGACAAGCACCCCCAAAAGTAGGGGATACAGTAATATAATAAAAAGGGAACAAACTGTCTGAAAATTAAACAAGTAAACTGAAGCAAATGATAATAATTGTACTGCTATAGCGCTTTTCACCCGAGGGTCACAAAGCGCTGCATAGGGATGTGGAGAGAACAGCATATTCGCAACAACTACTACATATGAACGGCATACTAACCAATATTTCGGCCAATTGTGTTACTGATTGTTTTGTATGGTTTGTATGGTCACACGACACACGCACACTGTGCCTGAGGATGCCTCTAACGTGTGAGGCGAAACGTCGCGAGGAGAGGAGAGGGAACGATCGACGCGGCTGTCCCGAAAGAGCAGCTTTCCGAAGCAATCATCTTCCATGTTGATTCTCCAAAAAGATCCCTTGCAATGGATCTGATGGCCACTCTAAACTCATTTGGCTTCATTCAACACACATCTGCCCCTCACAGATGTCGCCATACGCTGGACCTTGTTTGCTCAAGGGGCATATCTATAACCAACCTGTCCGTCACTGATCCTGGTCTGTCTGATTATTCCACTGTGTGGTTTGATATTCATATACCATCACCCATTTTCATCACTAAGCACTAAATCCAATTCCGAAATGTTAACGTCATCACTCCATACGTATTCACTGCTGCAACACTTTATCACTTTCTGCCTCTGCTCACTCTGCCTCTGATGTGACAGTTGAAACTTACAACAGCTCGCGATCACGCATACTGGATGTTTTGACCCCAAATCAAATCACGCTGTGTCTCAGGTGGAAAATCATCCCCCTGCTATCATGTTGAACTTTGGGAGCTCAAGGTAAATGCACGCAGGGCCGAATCCACTTGAGAAAATCTGGCCTCACCGTCCACACTCAAATCTATAAAGACCGGCTAAATCACTACCAGAAGGCAATTGATTGCACCCCTACTAACCATTTTTCAAGCATCAAAGCTGATTCCTAGGATAAGCCTAATATCCTCTTATCCTCACCTCTCTTCAGTAATAAAAACTAGGCAGATCAGTTAATTCAGTTTGTCTCATAAAAAAAAACAAAGCCCACCGCATCTTTACCCAGTCTCAATCTCCAACCAATACCTCAACAATTGTTCATTATCCTACCCTGACCTCAAAACTCCTGGAATTTCCTAAGTTAACTGAATCTGGTGTCTCTTCATTAGTTATCAGATCTCGGCCTACAATCTGCTCCCTGGACCCCTCCCATCCAAACTTATACATACAAATTTCAAATCTCTTGCCACCTTCGTCACAAATCTCTTTAATAACTCACTTCGCTCTGGCATCTTTCCCCTAATATTCAAATGTGCTGCAACTACGCCTTTGCTAAAAAAAACCCTGACCTTTATTGCAACATCCCCGATAATTATCGCCCTATCTCAAATCTACCATTTGTCTCTAAGGTTCTTGAACCTGCAGTAACCGTGCAACTCCGGATACCATTGACCATCCTACCTTACTGGAGCGACTGGAGGGCATAAGTGTTTCTGGCTGTGACCTGCACAGGCTGAGTTACCTACCTCTTCGACCGGAAGCAGTTCATCAACCTCGAAGGATGTAACTTAGAGATCCATCCTGTATTGTCTGGAGTTCCCCAGGGTGCAGTCCTCGGCTCATTCCTCTTCAGCATCTACATAAAACAACTTGGCAATATCCTGTGCAGCCTCAATCTTAGTTAGCATTGCTATGCCGATGACATCCAAATCTATATCCACGCAAAGCCATCCATCAGTGCGTCTGTTCTTTGCATGGCACCCTCACTGTCAACTGTGAAGACCTGGCTCAATTCATATGTATTAAAACTTAATGGCGATAAAGCAGAAGTTTTGCTTGTCGGAGCCCTGTACCAATTGTCCAAGGCTGAACCCATCCAAATGATACCTGACGACCAGACCAATGAAGTTGCTAAGACAATCTGGAGTCTAGGAGTAATTTTTGACTCCTTGCTCATCTTCGAGACACACATCAACAAAGAGATGAAGGTAGCCTATTTCTATCTCAGAAACATAGTCAAACTGCGCAACATCCTCTCACCTTCCGATGCTCAGAAGCTAATCCACATATTCTTCTCTTCACGAATTGATTATAACAGTGCTCTACTCCCTGGCATCCCTGCCTATCTGATCAATCGTCTCCAAAATGTGCAGAATGCAGCTGCTAGAGTCCTCATCTGCACCCCCTCCTTGATCACATATCCCCAGTGTTGATGTCTCTCCACTGGCTACCAGTTAAATACAGGATTGAATTCACGATCCTCCTTCTCACCGACATGGCTCTCACTAGCGCTGCGCCAACATACACCCATGGCGTATTTCAGGTACCCTTCTCAACACGACAACTTTGATCCTCAAATACAGGCTTACTGCATGTGCCCGGGATTGCACCTCCATTCGATGTGTGACAGAGCCTTCTCACACACTGCTTCCAGACTCTGGAATGCCCTTCCATTAGAAATTTGGTCAGCTGAATCTCTGGGCATCTTCAAATCACGTCTTAAGACTCACTTTTTCTGTAAGGCATTGAAGTCCTCTGGCTGGGACTGTTGATGCGGCTCAATGTTATTGTCCTTGGATGATGGCTCGCTGTTGACCTGCACCTGCTCAGGAACACGTATTCCTTCCTTTATTTGTTTAACAATAATTTAATCTGGGCGGCGGTGGCCCAGTGGTTAGCGCTGACGCCTCACAGCAAGAAGGTCCCGGGTTCGAATCTCTCGGCTCGGGTGCCTTTCTGTGTGGAGTTTGCATGCTCTCCCCGTGTCCGCGTGGGTTTTCGCCGGGTACTCCGGTTTCCTCCCACAGTCCAAAAGTATGCTCCTGGATAGGTTGATTGGCTCGCAGACTAAAATTGTCCCGCAATGCCCGGCGATGGACTGGCGTCCCGTCGTCGGGTGTATTCCTGCCTTACGCCCTGTGTTTCCGGGATAGGCTCCGGCTCACCGTGACCCATATAGGATTCAGCGGTTTCAGATAATGAGATGAGATGAGATAATTTAATCTATTATTTACGTCCTTCTTTGATTTATAGCCATTGTTTTACTTTCGTTGATCTACACTAATGTTGTTGTTGACGTGCCGTTCTCTCCACAGCTTTGTGCAGTGCTTTGTAACCCTTGGGTGAAAAGCACTCTTGAAGTGCAAATATAATTATATTATTATGTGAAGCATACATATTTGAGGAAATTGTGCTTTTGTGGAGCGGGTTAGGTTACCCGAGGTAAAATTTGTACGGAAGGAAGGATGGCGATCAAAGCCGGATGTAAACGCCCTTTAACGGCTTCAAACATCATTCACCACAAGACATATGTGAGAGCATCCATGGACGAAACCAGTAACATTTGATTCCTCATTCCATCGGCAGCTGAAATTATTTGTATTAGTGATGTTTCTGGAGGCAGGTTGCATGCCCATTTTTCATGTGGATTCAGCCAAATCAATTGTATGGAAATTGACCCGCGTGACATGTGTGCTACACGTGGCGTGTGGAAAAACCAAACACAGGGTAGGGTGAAACAGCAACCCTTGCCAGTAATCACTGTGAGCCTTGGACGTTAAAAGGGTTAAAATAAATTGTGGGTCTGTTTTTCTGTGCGGGGAAACGGCATCTCGCTTGGTTTTATATTTTCGGTATTGATATCATCATCATATCTTCCAGCCACATTTTTCGTTTGATTCTGATAATGTAGTTTAGCTAACATTAATACTTGCGCAATGCTCAGTGAGCAGCAGCAAGACTTTGTCATTGGCTGTCATTAGATCGTGATGTCATGAAGCATTCTGTCACAGAAAATTCCACTGTCTAATTTAATTTCCTTCCTGTCAGAGATGAACATGCATAATTCCGGACGCGTTTATTCATTTATATATTCATTTACTGAAGATAAAAATGTTTTTACCATTATTATTTAACAGGGTGCATTTCGTTAATGAATTCTTTATTATGTTGGCTATGAGGTCACACCTAAATATGGGCAGTTGCATTTTGCTTTCATATATCTACCTATATTCTTCTGATAACTAATTCTGTGCAATATTTATGTCATATTTACTTCGGTAATAATTCATTATTTTTAATTGACAAATAAATACAAAAATATGACCTACATAGCAATTGTTAAAAAGGTTACACAAAGAAATATATCTTGAGCACCTAACTGATGGAAAAGATTACGTAGATTAATGTTATATAAGTGGTCAGTGTTGACATGTATATACTGTGTATTTCCATTACTCGGTTAAATGATTATTTTAACCACAAAGCTTTCTGTTCCCGTCTCTCATCGACAAACTGGTATCGCCAATGTGCAGAAGGCCATTATGCAAAACAAAACATTAAAATGACACTTGGAACCACAAACGTTGAGAAGCAAAATATGTTATTACTCTTTTGTTGGTGTGTCTGCTTTGATAAGACTATATCACCCCTCTCCTTTGTCAACGTAGCTCAGCTCCCGACAAAACAGAAGCCATAACTAATTACAGGAGGGCAGAAAAGCTAATTGAATGCCAGGACGCCACACAATGTATCACGGGGTAATTAGCTGCAGACATGGCGCAGTGATGTGGCTCGACATTAGGTGCTGTGTGCAAATGGATTTTCAACCATGACTAGCTATGGTTGAGACACAGGTCCACAGATATGCCCTCCTCACCTGCGCGCAGCCTATTAGATTTATGGCGTTTAAAACAAGAGAGAAAGAGAAGTCTTGCAAAAATTCCGTTTACACATTTCAAAATTAGTTTGTTTTACTGATTAAATTATAGTAACATGAAGCGACAGAATTTTTGTTGTTTTTTTCTGTATATGAGTACAGAAACGCCATCACGTGCCCATTTCCCTCATTCCATTTCAAATGTTCATTATCTTCACAAGGTTACTCTGTATACTGAACACGTATGAATGTACATTACTAAACATGTGCATATGTTATTCGTAGCAAAGCTATAAGAATTTAGGTAAATCAGAAAGCGAAACGCTTTCATGTCATTTTAAGGCTTTGTACATTATTATAATCGTATGTTGGGTGCCTTTGATCATTGCCTAGCTTGGTTTCAATTTTAGCACATGGTTGTGTGGTTCAACAAAGGTTTGTTGAGAAGGGTAGAAACTGAGAATTGCTTCCATACCGTGAGCTGTGCAAACCTACATCCGTACAAGGGTAGCGACTGCTGATTCACATGGGACAGCAGGTGGAGAACTATGCAAGTATTGAACTTAGGCAGCAGGTTGAGGATTATTTTAGGTCTATGTGGCAATGGTTTAATGCATGGTTAGGCCCAGGCGTCTACAAAGAGCATACAGCGTTCTCTGTAAGATACGGAGGGTATCATCGAGGTTATAAAGTGTGGTATTATTTTTGCATAGAAATTCTGTGGTTTCAATATATGTGGTCAATGTACCGTGGTTTTAATGGTTACTGGATTTGCATTCCAGTAGTTGCTTTTGTGGTGTGGAAGCAATGGTATAAGTTTCTTTATAAAATTCCTATCCACCTCTGTCCAACCAACAGTACAAACGGGATCACTACAGTGAGACGATCAGCAGATCATGTGTAGTGGCCAGCAGTGGTGCGAGCAAGTAATTGTAGGGCTTAATAATGCCTCCAAAAGAGAGCAGCTCCTTATGCATGGAGCCAAAAAAACCCACATCAATACAAGGCACCTTTCCATTCCACATGAAGACAACATAACTCAACTAAACTGCACACATGTAGATTTTCATGGTTCGATTAATTGTCGGGATAGACGTGTTGAGCACTCCCCCTTCTCCTTTGCGACGTTTCGTCTCTCACGTTGGATGAGGATGTCTCCAATGTGGGAGGCGAAATGTCGTGACGAGCTCTCCCAGAATGAACAGCCCTTGAAAGCAACTAACTTTCACAAAGTGATTGAACGAATGCAGGCAGACCCACACAACAGTTACATCGCACTCTTTGTTATTTAAGGGCAACGAACAAGGGCGCAGGGCG
>JAZEWT010000015.1:12190389-12249147 GCA_036362905.1 Mordacia mordax | reverse complement strand
CAAACAAATACCTTCGGAATTCAATGAATATGTGGCACGTGTTATAAATTGTATTTATATATTATATATCTACTTTTCTTTTGAGAGCTGTGGGATCATATGCAAAATAAACCATCAGCAGCGGCCATACTCTATCCACTGCTAGGTGAAGGCTTTCCAACAATAGGCATCAGGGGGGCACTCTTTACAAATTTGAAGTTAAGCACAAATTACAAGTCGGTGTCAGTTACTGGCAGATTCGCTAACCTGGTCTCTTGAGGTCTCACCTGATTAAACAAAACAAACGTGAACATTATTTCAACATTTTGATCCCAGTCCACTTTGAGTAATCGCCTCTTGATGTACTTTGTGTTTTTCCAGCTGTGTCCCTCCAACATTTTTGTGTTGTTGCTCAAAGAACACGTTGTGTGTCTTTGGGACCCTTTATGCTATTACCAGGCTAAGATAAAGGAATATCAAAAACAATCATACCTACCTTTTAAATACTATGAAAAGGCGTTTTAATCAAAAACCCAAGAATTAATTTTAAGCATACGGTAACACATTTGCTAATGTGAAACGCCAACAGTGAGGTTGCATGACGTGAGAGAGGGTAAATACAAACCATAGGAATACAAAACATAGGAGGAATTAAGCAAGGAGATAGACTCCCCAAGTCGACTAAAGATTCTAAGACATTGAGCAAAAAGTCTCATCTCATCTCTCATTGTCTGAAACCGCTTAATCCTATATAGGGTCACGGTGAAGCCGGAGCCTATCCCGGAAACACAGGGCGTAAGGCAGGAACACACCCGACGACGGGACGCCGGTCCATCGCCGGGCTGAGCAAAAAGTGGACTGAGGAAAAGAAAGCATAGACATATGAGTCTTTATAACAACTCAAGAATCCATTTGAACAAACGAAGCAAATATTGAAAGGACGATACAATGTAATGATGTAGGTTTTCACGGCTGGATGCATGATGATTGCTTCGAATAGCTGCTCTCTCGGGACAGCCGCGTCGATCACTTCCTCTCCGTCCATTGCTCCCTCTTCCTCCATCGAGAGAGACGCTTTTCGAAGCAATCATCAGAACTATACAATTACTGATTAAAAATTAGCTACGTTTAATCCTTGAAAGTTTGCACAGACACCAGAAATAGCTAGTCAGCAAAATCCGCAAAACACCATGGCTTTGGAAAACTGTGAAAACGGGAGGATTTTTTTGCACGTGAAAATTTAAATCCATAAACATTTTAATTGCATGTCTATATGCGGCCCACGTTTAGAACGTCCAATATTTATGACAAAGCATTCGTGGAATTATAACATCACCTTACCGCAATAGCATAGAGGGCCACAATAATTACAGCGGTAGAAGTATATAAAGACAGCTTTTAACCACTCACTTTTCCACGTATGATTAATGAGGTGGTGAGGTGGTTAATATTACATATAACCCGAATCGTTCTCGCCCTCCATTTCCTCTCTCAGCCGTGCTTTTTGAAAGGGCAATGCTGTACCCCCAGCCAAGCGGCAAGGTTAATTACAATGTGCCAGAAAGATGGGGGTGCTTCAAGTAGGGTGTTGCTGCTAGGGCTTGAAATTGATCGGGGTAATGGAATGTGCAGTTCAACCTCCGACGTGTCCACTGCAGCAATGAGACATTTTATGGGACCGGTCTGCTTTTTATCCATGCTTACAATCTTACTCTTCCTCTCCTTCCTGCGGTGAATTTTGTGATTTGTTTTTATAATGTAAAATATCTTACTCGGAGACCATTTTTAGAGCTTGAGACTGGCTGCTGCACTTATGGAAAATGTCATGGTTACAAATTCCAATGCTTCCTTTGTATTGAGTGATTGATCTCTTGCTTGATTGATGTCCTGTCTTTAACAAGGTGAGAGACCATTGAGGCCAACTCTGTCTTTTGTACAACAGACTTCAATTTTAACTGGCGCTACGGTTTGACAGTGTTCCGTGCCTTTTATTTTATTTGGAGTTTGATAGTTGAACTATTTAGACGTTGTGGAATTTTACATGGTTTGGAGTGATGCTTTTTGTAAAGTAAAGAGAACTGAAATAAAGAGTTTAGAATGGCAATGTTGTAAGAGGTGGGCCTGTGATAGCACATCATTCCTGTTAGGATGTGGCAGAAAAAAGAATGCAGCCAGGAATGAGGAAGTGATATGAAGAGATGTCACAATCACTACTCCTTATCTGCTTGCATAACGTATAACGTTAACAGTTGCCCTGTGTTTTTTGTTTTATCAGCGCTTTGTGACCCTCGGGTGAAAGGGACTTTAGAAATGAAAATATCTATGTAGGTTTTTCGGTTTGCGCCGCATTGCTTTGTGGTGTGGTTTTGGGTTGTGCCACGTGTTGTTTGGGTTGTGCCACGTGTTGTTTAGGTTGTACCACGTGTTGTATAGGTTGTGTCACGTGTTATTTGGCACGATGTCCGACGTTTCACTCTAGGTGCTGGGAGTTTCTTCAACAACATGGGGAACAACCCCGAAAACACACAAGGGAGAGCTATATAAGTACTGAAGTAAAATTTGGTTTATAAGACCATGTCTGCTTTGATAAACTACAAGCATGACAATTGAAACACAATGGCAATGTATCGGTTTATTTGACTCAATTGCTTCCATTAAAAACGTTACACTTTTAATACGTAATTTGTTTCTCGTAATTAGCTTTATAAAATGTATTAACAGCCACACAAGCCTAACAATCACGCAAAACATCAAATGGAGTACACGAAAAGCACGTGTTCGGTCATTCCGACAACTTACCACTCCCTTCAACTATGGTGACTCAGACGAGACCGTTTTCCATTCACGGCAAGCCTCGATAGTTCCTAACGTCAGTTTACACAGACGGGGAGAAACAACCTCAGAATACTTCAAATCGGGTAGCCAGAGCTTAAAGGCAACTGTTGGCGCTTAAAAGATAAAATTGTATGTCAAGGAAAGCTCTCCAGCTCCGTGAGTGGAGATGTGAGGTTGGTGCGCTGCGGGCTAATTGTTCACTGTGCTGTGTCTCGGGTGCTTGTGCATGTGGCTTTTATGTCATGAAAGCCCAAGGCAACTATTATGGAATCTCGAAATGTGACTGATGTGAGAGGGCTTTTGTCGCGGAGCGAGCAGAACAAAAGTAATGAGAAACGCGGTATTTTGTGGCGATCGGGAGAAAAAAGTGCTCTCCATGAACCTCAGGTCTTCGCTGTGCCAACATTTGTGTTCCGATTATAATTTGTACAGCGCGAAAATGGGGAATGTGAAAGAAGAATTACGTATTTGTAAAAAATAATTTTTTCAAAGTGCTCGCACTGATTGTATCCTGTATCCGGATTTAATATAGTCTGTAGTATTTACTAATCATACGAATGGATGTGCTTTCGTTTTCACGAAGCGTCTATCAAAGTGTATTTGAAGGTCGTTTCGGCTGCTTTGGATGCACATATGAAGGAGGCTACGGAGATGGCTTTGGTTGTCAGATAAATGTATTGTCATAAATTACGACACCGAGCAGAACGTGTGAAGATGACAAATTCCTCAAATGCAGAATAGCCAGCTTCTTCACAGCCAACGTAAACACCATATTTACAGCAGCAGCTGTTGCCCTTTGGGTTTAAAGTGGACGAAATTGAATGGCACAGGCAATACGCCATTATGGATGATTTGTGGGTTCTGTCGGGGGTTTTGTTTTGTTTTGGTCATCAAACCGTAGTAATTTGTGCGTTTACAATACAAACAGTTATGGAGAAAACAGTGAAGAAAAACAAGTTGTGGTAAATTATTGTTTAAAACATTAAGCTCTTTCCAACTCATGTGTCACGTTTATTGGCTTTATATCTGTGAAAAATCAACTACAAAATGGAATGTCCCAACACACGAGTCAGTCGGTGGTGATGTGGTGGGTTTCTCGAGGGCGAGAGAAGACAGCAACATCCATTTGTCACAGCTTGCTCCTCCACTATGATAATTTCTGAGGTAGACATCTAAACATTAATTTCCCAGCTGGAAGCTATTGACCAGTGTTTCACTGTGAAGGAAAAAAATGTAGTGCTCCTTTGATCTTGGAAAATAACTTTTCTTCAGCCAAAAAACCACAAACGTTACAAAGTACAGGAACTTGAATGTTTATGGTTCACATTTTTTTTCCGACGATAGAAGAGTGTCTCCTTTGGCATAAAAGCTGACAAACATTGTAACTCTACAGGCATAATGAAGGAATTAAAATGTTAATTACTATAATGTACCTTATTCAAAATATATATTCTTTTAAAATGTCATTTTTAGGGTATCTTCATCTCATCTCATTGCCGGAAACCGCTCAATCCTGCAGAGGGTCTCGGTGAGCCGGAGCCTATCCCGGCACACACAGGGCGCAAGGCAGGGACATATCCACGATGGGACGCCAGTCCATCACCAGGCACTGCGGGCAATTTAGTCTGCAAGCCAATTAACCTATGCACAGTATGTTTTTTGGACTGTGGGAGGAAACCGGAGTGCCCAGCAAAAACCTACACGGACACGGAGAGAACATGCAAACTCCACACAGAAAGGCACCCGAGCCGAGATTCTAACCCGGGACCTTCTTGCTGTGAGGCGACAGCGCTACCCGCTGGGCCACCGTGCCGCCCATTTTTAGGGCATTAAAAGTATATTTTATTCTACAGAAAACTAGCTTATGGACAAATCCCACAAGTGGTCAGTGTGGATATTATTGTACGTTACTTTTTTTCAAGTCACCATTAGCCATGCTTGTTGAAAGCTTCCTGTGGTTGTGATACAACAATCCATGCAACTCCAGCACACAACCTGATTTTATCCCTCTTCTCTGGGGTAGATGGCCTTCTTGGACGTTCTTCCATTTGCAACGCTTCCCAACAAAGGTTAATGCATCAATACAACGCGTATTCTGTCTGTGATGGAGGATCATAATGCTTGTAAAGATGACTCACTATTGTGGAATGGGTTTTATTAAAATGGTTATTATTAATGTTAGTATGAGTGCAGAACTGGGAAATGGTTTGAGCCATAAAAAAACCCCTCATGAAGTGCACAGGGGATAATGGTGTCATGCATATTGTGTAACTGGTTAGAGAGGACAATCTGAGGAAACTGTAGCAGCATTTTGAGGTGAGACGGGGGGGGGGCTTTGTAAAGGAAATATCCTATTGACATTTGGTTCTGTTCAACATGCCCACGCTTTGTGCAGAAGAAGCCAGTGGAAGATTGACTAGAAAGTGGATGAGCCTGTGACTAGAGTGTCATTTACGGCCATCAGGCCATGTGAAGGGAATTCAAGAGTGCTTCCCCTATTAACAGAGACTTCATGTTTATCTTCAAGATGCTGAAAGACCTATACCACTCATGACAATATAATAAACATTTGCATACATAATAGTTAAGACGAGACTACACATTATGTGCATGTCCCTGAAGGCAATTGGACCTTTCCTTGCAATGTTCACTTCCTTCTCTAATTTATAGCCATTATTTGACTTTCAATTCAACAGCTCTGATGTTGTTGCTGACATGTCGTTTTTCCCACAGCGCATTGTGACCTTCGGGTGAACAGCGCTCTAGAAGTACAAATATTATTACTACAAATGTACTGTTTGTTCTTGTAGGTCTTCAGGCTGGCCTAAATTATACTAGATAAACGGTGATGATTAACACCAACGCAGAAGTAGTGTCGACCATTCTGAGGAAACACCGCAATTTTTTTACAGTATGAATCTTCCATATTTATTACAACATGGGCAAAGAAGAATGACCGTGATACATTGTACAAAAAAGTAATCTTTTATTGAACTGCCTAATAATACAAGGCAAGTTTACAAAATGAAAAGTAAAACTTTTCATGTGCAATGTACATAAAATAAAACCAGAATACAGCTTGTCATGACGTCCAAAAACTGTACAGGTGTCTAGTGTAAACATTTTATATAATAACTACAGTTTCAAGTAACAAAACACACAAACCCTGACCCATGATTTACAGGTAACTGCCAAACTGTACTGAACACAGAAAATGCTCATTAAAACACACAAAGCCGGCTTGCTAAAAATGGACCTTGAGGAAACATTTACACCATGGTCCAAACAACGGATGTAAAATTCTCTATCGCAGCCACTTTCAAATTCACATTGCCAATATGCGAAAATATTAAGACAAGCAAGCGCATGTCTGGGCAAAGGTAAATTCACATCGGTTTTGAAGCAAATTTCTGAGCAGCCGTGATCACGGTCCTGACCACAGCACAGTGCTGTAGTTCTGGGCAAGGAAGTTATGCAGGTGTGCTACTGTACATTCAATGAGGCACAGCTTGGGGGCAATCTCACAAAACAGCGATAAAAGCACCATCAACCCCATATTTTTATTTCTACAGGTAGGCCTATTTTTTTTTAAGATTAGTTGCGCAAATGTGCAAACATTTCAGTTTTCTTTCTAGTATGCATTGTTATACAAAGTGCATGAATGGACATCTATGAGTAAACAAACGGGTTCAGAGGAACGGGTAATGATGACGCGGTTCAGTCGCTTATAAATTACATTTTACACGCGTTTCGAACATCTCATAGTATTTGAATGTTTTACGGTCAAGCGTGCTCTTGCTTGCAATGTGAAAGTAGTTCTGTTAATAAATTAGAGCGATACTGGTAGAAGGTAATGCGGGTTCAACTTGCGGGCACGTGTGCGTGATTAAATGGACAGTAGCGCAAGAGGATGTAGAAGAAAACTTTTACCAACTCTACCAACATACCGCCATTGTAAAACAACACATTTGTAATAAAACTAATTGGAAGGAACACTGAGCATATGTTTTTAATACAACATGGATTGTGAAGTTTTAAACGGACAATTCCATGTACTTTATTGACAAAATAAAATAAGGAGGGATTTTTTTCAAGGTTTGATATTGGCTAAAATGAACTCTAATCCACAGTAGTAAAATAATATCTTTATACAAAGCTGGAAAGGGAAAGAGTAAGGAAGGTTCGGGGTAATGGGTTTAATCTGCCAAGAGCAAGGCAAATACGAGTACACCATTGAACTGATGTGTCTAAAAGCAGCTAAAATTCCTTCATGTGATCAAATCACATGATACTGTAAAAGGCTTCATCAGTCCCTTTACACTCTGTTCTGCAGGAACAAAGAAAAACATATCCATTAGAACTGCTTGAATAACACACCAGTACATTTTGCACAAATGTATCTAAAAGTCACATCTACACACAGGTCAGGTTAACTAACTACCAACGTAGATATACAATACTCTACGTGCATGCATTAACTCTCCTAAAAATGTCTAACCGCATTTCATAGCGACAACAGCAGGGTGTGGTATTATTAATTTAAAAAGTGTCAAATACTACTCACTTTCTCACCTCTGTTGGGATGTAAATGAAGAGGAGGGGGTCTGGGCAGTGGCAGGAGGACCCGAGGGGACTCCTACTGACATGACAGGTGCACACAGAAGGTGTTGGGTGCCACATGTGAACACCGACCCCCACGATGCTAAAACTTTCATTAAAAAATGACAACTGCAGCATGCCAAATGGTCAGTGTTAATGTATTCCAAATCAATTATGAGCGATTCCAGTTAAATTTAGATGATGATGCTCAATTGCACTCTTTTCAAATGCATGATAGGTTTATCAATTGATCATCAATTAGGGTTGACTAGTCTCGGTTAAAAATCAATCATGGTCATTTGGGCTGGATTTGGATATACACTGCTTTAATTACAATTGTATGTTTGTTTGATAGTTGCAATTCGTTCTTTGTCGAAGTTTCAATAATTTATGATGCTTAATGCACGCTCCTTATTTCTTTGCAGAGCAAGTTTTGTTTTCTAGAATGCAGCCTCATGTTAATGGTTCATATGGATTGTTTGACGTCACTTATTCGATAACAGCATAAAGAACATATTGATTACATTTTGTAATGCAAATGTTATGTCACGCTATGTATATATGTAAAAACACAGCATTAATGGAAATATAGGAAGGTTAAAGAGTCATTGTTACACACAGGGATTTAATGACAGGAAAAGTATCTTACAATAATCTTCTCATCTCATTATCAGAAACCGCTTAGTACTGTACAGGGTCGTGGTGAGCCAGAGCCTATCCCGGCAGACACAGGAATATACCCACGATGGGACGCCAGTCCATTACCGGGCACTGTGGGCAATTTAGTCTGAAAGTCAATTAACCTATGCAGCAGCATATGTTTTGGACTGTGGGAGGAAACCGGAGTGCCCGGCAAAAACCCACGTGGATATGGGAAGAACATGCAAACTCCACACAGAAAGGTACCCCAGCCAAGATTCGAACCCAGGACTTATTGCTGTGAGGCGACAGTGCTACCCACTGGGCCACCATACCTCCCTACAATAAGCTTTTTGTAGTAAATTACATTGTCAAAGTTTTACAAACAGTGATGAATTTAATGTCTCACTGAGCAGCAACATGGATGGGTGATCGTGAGTTTGTCGCTAGTTGCAGAGGTTTATTTTTTGAGCCACATGAAAGCCCTGGTTAATAGTGTTGGCATGAGAACCATAAATCTGTGCCACCTGCTTTACAGTGGTCATTAAAGTTCCCGTGATGTTATTCGACAAAGGGTAGGTTAAAACTGCCAGCATCACGGACCACATTTTGAAAAGTTACCTACCAATTACCGAACTAGGAAACGTACAGCCGCATGACTGTATGGCCGCATGACTGTGGCTGACGGTGGAGAGGGTGGTACATTGGGCCTCACCTGGGTAGTGCTCGTACTGCGTGGAGAGGCCGGGGTAGCCCACCCCCGTGTGTGGAGAGTGATGAGAGTGCCTCTGTGGAGGCGGTGTTGGGCGCTTTTTACCCTTCTCGCCGCCACCCTCTTTGTCCTTCTCCAAGGTCGACTTATCACTCATCTAATGCAAGGAACGGATTATTAGGATTATGGATTTGTCTTTACCTTTCTCAAAGCCACCACTGAGTAATACTACACTAATTAAATAGTGTGCCTTTTATCCGTACACTTTGACACCTGAAATATGATAATAATTAATACTCATTAAATATAAATCAACTTCAGAAGGTATAATTTGGCCCTAATGCAGCAGGTCAAAACAATGATTGCTACACTCACTAAAAGTTAACATATCAGGATACCTACCGCAAGCAGTTTTTTTCCACGACGCTGCTGAAGAGGTTCATATAAAAAACATTTTTAAAACAGTAGCAAGTGTTTCATCAACTTGACACAAACTCTATTTTCCTATGGCGCTCGCAAATTAGGAGTAACATATAACCGTCTGGCCACTTTAATCCGCATTTACATATAACGGAAAGTTCAATTATTTACGTTTGGCGACTGCCTGGAAAGCTGCTGATCAGAAGTCTTGCCCTCCATGGACTTTCCTCCCGTTTGCCTCTCACATTCGCCTTCCTCTTGGCCAGACATCTTCCCATAGCCAGTGTAGTACAGGCTTGGAGAGAGATAGCCTCCTGGGGGCAGCAAAAAAAATCTCAATGAATTTTTACTGATGTAGGTTTTCACGATTGGATGCGTGATGACTGCTTTCCAAAGTTATTCTTTTGCGATAGCCATGTCGGCAGAGAGAGGAGAAGTGCTTGACATGGCTATCCTGAAAGAACAGCTTTGGAAAGCAATCATCAATTATTTTTTGTAGAGTTCTCACAATCATACATACCCTTTCAACATCCAGAATGTATTTATCACTAGTGTGGTTTCTGCTTGTCACGCGTACGGTCCAGCACCACTTTTGACATTTATATCTCCACAACCTTAAAGCTTCTTTCGGAATAATGATGCCGAACAATACACGACATAACCCAAACGATCCAATAGAGAGCTGTACAGCACAACTATGGACACAAATGCAGTAACTCAACATAACTAGAAGAGAATAGTAGAACTACAGCAGTCAAGCATGCATGTCACCACTATACACAATGTTGCAATTAACTCCATTTCAAACAAATTTCTTCCACATTTTGCACTTCCATATCTTGTTGGAAGTTACAAACGTATGTGCAAATACAACAGTTCGGGCATTAACCCACCAACTAAAAAAAACACATTTACGAACGACACGTACCTGCGTAGAAATGCATCATCATGGGGGGCACGCCACGGTATGCAGGATGGTTGGGGTCATACATCTGCGCATAAGGATTCTGCGACATGTATTGCAGGAAGGAGCCCGAAGCGTTGCCACCTGTCTGAGAGTCCTTTGATGCAGTGCTGGACTTCCCATCATCCTTGTCCTCCCCTGGGTCTGTCACGATTGAGCCTGACATGGGCCTCTTGCTCTCTCTCGTGTCTCCTTTGCTTTCACTCCTCTCGCCCTCTTTGTTTCCCTCCTTGTGCTTCTTCTCCATCTTCTTCCAGCGCTCCTCTTCGGCTCGGTGCTGCTCCAGGTACTGTGCATAGTACAGCTGCTGCCACTGGTTGACATCGAATTCCTGCAAAGAGGGAAACAAAGCTAGCTTTTCGTTAATCACACTCATCTGCCTTATCAGGCAACAGATTCCTGGAGCTGCCAAGTGGAAAACGTGGTCTACTTGTAGTAACGACTCAAGTTCAACCAAAATGAGTGCACTGTAAATTATGTATAAGCTTTAAAATGAAAACAAATAGTAAGCCTACACATGTAAATACTGTGAATATTGTTACACAATTCATACAAAATTTACAAATTCTTGTTGAAAAAAATCTCATATGACTGTACCTGTTTATAAAGTCCACTTTGATCCATTCCAGAGTGGTCAGCACATTCGCTTGTTGGCTTTAGTTCCTCTGTAATGGGGATGTGGTTTTGGGTTTGTCGTGCAGCAAGACCTTCCTCTTGTTGAGTAGACATCACTGGCAGCTCCTCAGAAAACACTGAGCTGCCTCCTTTCAGGACTTCAGAACTCGTGCCTTTGGCAGTGTCAAAGTTTAAGGCAGATTTTGGGGCACTTGCAGTAGCCGATGGGACAGACTTTCTCTTGCCCTCCCCAGATTTTGACAAGTCCTTGCCGCGATGCTTACTCTTTTTCTCGTTGTGTTTGATTGCTGATTGCGGGTCAGAGCTGGGGCTGCTGCAGCTGAACGGCTGGGTACGATACCTGGGATCATAGTAACCATAACCGTACGCATACTGTTGGTAGTAAAGTGACCGAGGAGAAAGCGGGGCACCCTGCTGGATGACAGACTGATGCTGTGAAGTGAGGTCAGATTTGTCACCCTCCACCGTTTGTCCATTACCACTTCCACAACCTGACCCCTCATCCTCCTTTTTAATTTGCCCGATTTGGGTGAGCATGCTGTCATTCGGAGCACTCACGTTCGACTGTAGCTTGGATGACGGTGAGTAGTAGGCATTGTAGTCAGAGTAAAACGATGTCTGATCATCACTCTGTATTGCACGAGTGTCCAGAGTCGTAAGCTCGGCATCATTGAAGCCAAGCACTTTGGTTGGTGGTACCTTTTTGACGTGCTCACCCTCCCGGTCTTCACCATCATCCGATATGTCCGAGTAAGCCGGGCTGTTAGTGTTCGAGGCCATAAGTCCCTCCAAACCGTTTTGAATAACAGCATGCAGTGGAGTCAGCCGCCCATTTGACAAGCTGGTCCGGGCACTCTCTACACGACATGCACTGCCAATGGAAGGGCTTGGAGCATTGTCTGTGAAATTGTATACCTTGGCAGCCTCCGCTTTGATACTTGCTATTCGTTTCTCTGGTACTTCCGCAGCTCCATTAAACATCCCTTCTGTCTTAACGACATAATCTTTTGTTAATGGATCTGAAAACTCTTTTCCATCTTTGCCATCATCTGATCTCCCAATTACTTTCAAACTCAATTTGAGGCTAACCGTCTCCTTACAGTCTCTGTCTTTGGATTTCTTTTTATCCTTTTTCTTTTTCTCTTTCGTGGGAGTAACATTTGGTGATGTAGCCACAATTTCCGGTATAGACGCTGGTTTTGGCTGTATAGGTTTTAGCGGTGGGCTTTTTGGTATTGTTTTGATAACGGTGGGTATCACAGTGGTGGCATGTATTCCAATTGATGCTGCATTTCCCACAGAGGGGGAATTTGAATAATTTGTCCCTGGCATGGCTACCAACTGGGGTGGCGGAGGTGCAGGGGCAATTGGTCTTGCTGCCTTGGGTTTTGGAGATGTTTTATTCTCGATTTTGATGCTGGTTACTCTCTTTGACTTTTCTGTAATTTCCTCTTTGGGTGATTTGCCACCGTAAGAGCCTTCCACTTCCAGTTTTGGCATTTCACCAAGCGGACTACCACTAGCATTGTCCTCACTCGGGTTTATATCTCCATTTACATTGGTCCCATTTTCTCGGATGCCTCTTTTGCTTAGGCCTCTTCCCTTAGAGTGGGATGTATGCAGAGTCTCAGGAGATGTGTCAAGTGGACTAACTGGCAGTGAACTTGGTTTCTCTTTCAGGAGGTCCAAGCACTGGCTGCCACTTGATAAGGAGGCAGAGCCACCATTCATATCGCAACCTTTTAGTTTCACAGGGCTGCTGTTGTGCTCCAACTCAGAGCTTTTGTCCTCATTCTCATTTCCATCCTCCTGCTTGTTTTCATTCTTTAAGTGAGCATGAGCTTGGTGATATTTCAAGCCATTGATGTGTCTGTATTTCTTGTTGCAGTTCGGGTGAGGACAGTCGATAAGGGCAGGTGATGAAGCTGACGAAGACAGAGTCTTGTAGCTCTGTGACTCCAGAGGGGTCAGCTCCAGCCTGGCCTGCGAGTTTATTACACTTGGTGTCATTAGATTGTTATTAGTAGTCCTTGGGCTTGGCCTTAACCTTTTGCCTGGCCTGCCTTCCTCCAACCCATGCTGGGGTGAAGGAAGGTCGGAGGCAGGCCGTCCTTTCCTCTTCCCATTGGGGCTGGCCTTCACATCGTCCCCAGTATTGATGTGCGAAGAGTTCCATTGCCCATTAGCAGTGAGGCTCCCACGGCGGCCCTTGCCACCGTTAGCGCCGCTCGTACCCCTACCCTTGCCGTGCAGGGCGCGGGGCTCGCCAGGATTGTTCACTTCGCCCTGGGAGGCGTTGGAGCCTGCACGAGCCCTCTTACCCCGGCCACGTCCACTCCGAGCCTCCAGGTCGCTCGTAGGAGAGTCGCAGAATCTAAAACAGCACGCAACGGGGAAATTATTAACATTGTGCACGTGTTGTAAGCCTAAACTGATGATAAACATTAACATGTGTGTGAAACATGCTGTTTTCAATCTTTTTCTGGAGAAAGTGACTGGCATAGATTCACAACATTTATGGTATGAAATTTTAAAAAGAATGTGCTTTATGGTACTACACTCCGCGTCACCCATTAAAATGCGTTTGGCAATATAAATATTTTAACATGCTGGATGTACTTTGTAAAAGTCAATAATACCTTGGGGGTGCCCACTCATGTTTTGTACAGTCCAACAAAGTCCCAACGTAAGACTTGTTACGCCATGTCACGTTAACAACCAGCATACCTGTTTAACAAAAAAAACATACAGATAACGTTAGCTTTTTAAAGTCTTTTATCAATTCTGATGTTAGGATTATCCCCATATGGGAAAGCATGAAATCAAATTACAAAAAATACTCCCTATTAATACAATTTACAACACCATATGTCATTAAACAACAAAAGACAGTAACAAAATCAGCTATCAATGTTCAACATGGAACATCCTTGGCTTAAAGTCATAAAATCAATGTGTGTATCCCAAGGTCGAGAATTATATAAATATGTCGTATTTGTCTGCAGACATGTTTAAGGTTATTATAATTTTGACATGCTATGCACTGTAGTTGTAACAGCCAGCTGCCAAGTGGCAGCACTTTTCTACTTCTGACCTAATTTACATTCTACCCCGTCACCACTACAGCTAAAAATTTCAATATCCAGTGTCAAACCTCTTATGAAAAATGCTTAGGGCTACTTTCAAAATTCAAACAGCTTGCATTTTAGTTAAAATGAACACAGCACGTATCTCGCGGAACAACTGAGCAGTATATTTTAAACCTCTTGAAATTCAGAGAAGTAATATGCAGGTTGAAATTAAAACTGTTTAAAAACAATGCTTGCCCTGCACTGAAAATTTGGTACAGTATATTGCATTCACATTGACCACTTTTATTCATCATTATAACTATCAGTACCCATTTAATCCTATGCCAGTTTGCAGGGGACTGGAGCCTATCCTGGCAGGCACACGATTATACCAAGAATAGGAATGAAGTCCATCACAGGGCACAGTGGTCAATTTAGAGACCGGAGTACCCAAAAAGATTTTTAAACATCTACGCAGATACGGATGGACTATGCGACCTCCTCTCGGAAAGGTAGCCAAGCCAGGCATCGAACCCGGGCTCTTCTGGCACTGACATGCAGCACTACGCCACCGTGGCGCCCCACGGTTGTGTTGAAATAATTGGTTGCAAAAAGAAGTAAAAGTGATATCGTGCTCAAATGAACATTGAGAGCTCGTGCTCGCCTCTTGTTTACAGCTTACTGGTGGAAATTACAAATTCACAACAGAGTATCTAACCAACATCGCTAAATGCATGCTACTGTAAGGTGAGGATAGTACGTGCTTCAACATACGTGTCCGTTCAATTGGTAACTTTGGTTATGTTTGTTAATGTTTGAGAAACAATGAACATTTTTTTAGAGCAGAAATACTATAAAAGTTCAATTTCATTTTGTTTGCGGTTCACATCTAAATTCTAAATTCACATGTTCTGTCTGAAATACCTGAAACATAATGCGAAACTGTAACATTGACACGTTTGCTTCTAACCTGTGATGCCTGTAAAACCGTGTAATTCGCAGACTGATTTATATAGCAGTGCCGGGTGAATCAAAAGCAGGTCGGCCAATCATAAATCATGATTTGACATATTTTCACGAAAGTTTTATGGTCAATTGGAAACTCATTAGTGAGACAGAAAACTATTTCGATTCACTAGCAAACAAAACATTATTTTTTTACATGGAAAAACCAACCGCACTTAAAAAAATTATTGTGTAACATAGTAACTAATGAACGTCGGATTGATATTAAATAACAATAAAGGTCTGGTTATATTTTGTCATTTCTTCCTGGTGAAAGAATCAATCAATAGCCAAGGGCAGAACATTGTCAGAGTGAAATGCAAAAAGAGAGGCTTTTGTTACAGAAAACTAACCCTATTAGTTTCACAAGCTTGGTCCTTATGAAACCCAACTGGGAGTGTGCTTAAGATGCCGTGCTATACGAGAGGGGAAATGCGCATTGTCAGCAGTCTTAGCAGATCTTGAATGGTGACCTTTTAAACAAGTGAGGCCAAATAGTCTGGCACGAAGATTGCTTGCCGTGCTTTTTTCAATTAAATGTCAAGCAGTTTTGGTAACGAAAAAAAAACACTGCATCTTGTTTCACTTGAGTTGCCATCATGTTAAACAACTGTTGAAAAATACCAATGGAAGTAGAAAAAAAGGAACTTCATTGCGGCCCTTACACAAATAAAGAGTATTGTTTTAACCAATCGCTTGCTTATTAGAACACTTAGGCACATAGGGCAACATTTAAGAATGTTTAGGCTTAACACAAATTAAGGAGCAGAGGGGGCACATTAATGGATAGCAAACCCCTTTGCCATCGCAGTGACCAAGTCTGGAATCCAGTTCCTACATCCGGCTTCGGTCAGCTCAGCCTAAAACAACATACATTCTAACTATACACCTAGAAGGCTAGCAATTTCCTCACACTGTAGTAAAATTATTTAAATAATACAATTCAAAAGCAAAACAAAAGATTTCACTGCTCTTGTTATGTGCTGCTATTTTTTTCTAGCAATGCAAGATGTGGAAAACACTAATGCACTACTCTAAAAGCCAATACGTATACTGCATATATGCATGTTGTGGCTTTGAAATAGATTGATATAAACAATCAGTGTCAATGCTCAACTGAGAAGCGTATGAGTGCAGCTGCCGTGTACCTATAAAACCGTCTGATGAACGGAGACAGACAAACGACAGATGTTAGCTTCATGAATTCCACATATTTCATGGAGCAATACAAATGTTTAAAAACTTGCGGTAGAAAATAAATGAGCACAGCGCAGTATTATACATGAAGTAAATAAAGTCCAATCCTGCTGAAATTTCCGTTCAATTTGGACATGAAAAGAAATGTATATCTGTGCTCTAAAAAAATATCTCCCTTTAACTAATACTTCAATAGATGAACTGAATATTTTGTCCACATATTTTACAGTAGCCGATGGTGCCGTGTAGCCATTTGAAGATTAATGCAACATTCTCTAACATGGTAACTAAGCAGTCGTTGGAGTTAACACGCATTTTTTTTAAGTGCACTTTTCAAGAACTGAAATAACCAAAGACTTATAGGGGATTTCATAACCACAGGATAAACAATTCTTACATGTGAAAGCACAGTAGTCAGAATACGAGGTAAACTGGAGGAACCAAGACCTCATCGAATGCTTGCTTCAACAAATGACTGAATTTGTGGTCTTGACTTTAAGCTTAAGGAAGATGTATATTGACTCACTAACCATATTCAAAGTACGTAATTCATTACGGCTATAACAAATGTAATTGTCATTTTTTTATGCGTTTGCTATGGGCAAACGGAAATTATGTTTCACCACTGAACACCGAGTAATCTGGCTTTGTGAAGAAGACACAAACACGAGGATTAGACTGCCTTGCTGTGTTAAGTGCATCCCTACAGATACACTGTCATGACGGGTGCCTGCTTAAAGCACCAGCAGGGATTGCAAGGGGATTACGTGGAGGCCTATCATTGGCCCACCATCATGTCACGCAACCCATGTGTATGGTATGCCTTGTTAACGCTGACAAAAATGCGCACAATGACTTATTTAAAAGACGGATGCTCTCTTCTGCGCATCACACCATCACAACACCACATTTATATCTTCATACACTGCGTCAATTATAAATTTAAGTAGTACGCTTTTTGGCATATCATCACTCATATTTTTTAATGAGCTGAAATTGTAAAAGTAAATAGCTCCAGGAGACTCTTCACTTGCAGCAGAGTAAATCAGTCGGTATGGTTTTGCATTGAGGACATATGAACTCATTAAATATGCAGCAATAATAAAAAATGGCTCGAAACGGCTTTAACAATAAAAATACTCACAAGTACGTTCCGTACACAGATTTATACAGGACATTGGTTGTTAGTGAACCAAAGGAAAGGTTATATAAACACGACTTATTCTATCGTGACCTACTGCCAGGTTCCTAACCCCTTACCAAGTTACCCAGGCATATTTTTCCTTCTTCTTTTAAAACCCTCAAGGCAGTTAACGTCGAGGAAATACTGCGACACATTCTGTCTACTTCTGTGTGCAATAAATGTAAACACTTGACACTTCCAGTCTAATGTTATGGTAAGAAGCCAATGAAATATTTACAACACAGCTCTGAGAAATTTTTTAAAATGTGCACATTCTCTCCCACTCAAGATAGCAAAGCTTTTGGAAATATTGCCCGTTCATTATTAATACAATTTGCACTTGTGCGTTCCATTCCACAAGAATTACTGCTTAACCATCTCCAGCCTTCACATAGCGCTCTGCATGCTTTATGTAGCAGAACGCGGCACCGCTGAAACACATACTGTTTCTTGAAACTCTTCAGGGACCTAAATGCCAGGCCACAGTAACTCATTCGCCACACACGGACTCCTAAATGCAAAATATGAAAATGCAATGGTATCCATCAATTTTACACCCCGCATTCAATACCCCAATTGAATAGCAATATAAATTGTAGACATATTGACACGATTGTGACAGGAATTATATGGCACTGTCATGCAACAATCCCGCATGGCTTTGAGAATTGCAACGAGGTATCTCAAGTGCCATTATACAAATCAAATTTGACAGCAGGTTCGTGTCTACGTTTCCGTGTCACACGATCATTCGCAAGCAGAAGTACGGCGATGGTAGAATACCTTTTAGGGTATTTGCCCTGTCCACTGAATAAAATCCAATGAAAAATCTACTCCCCAATATGAACGCAATTGGAATTTACATTTAAAGGTGGTGAAACTGAATAACGTAAGGTACAGTAAATGCTGCTGTATGCTTTGAGGAATGGCAGATCTTAGTTTTATTTTAATTTTGAGAATAAACCCTTGTTTTACTTCTTTCTAAAACAAATATTGCTCAAACGTGGAATTCCCATATTTAATAGCGGTAGTTCTGTGATGTGACCACGCCTTTCATGAGTGTTATTTTCGAGTCAGTTGTATACACGTCAGTGTTCGTTAAAGTAAACAATAACGAATTATTATTTTCTTTATTTTCTGCATCACAGCGGCTATTATGAAAATAGACAATAGTCTGAAATGACGTGATGTGTTCTTACCTTAATTACAGGGCCGCAGTTTGTTTTTGCATTAGTGTTTACAGTCTATTCGATGTTACATTTAATATAACTACTGATTCATAGCCAATATAAAAATATTAATGACATTTTTTAAAACGCTATATATTACTATAAATACTGCGTTACATACTTTGAATGATGCATTCAGACATAATTAGTTGAATTCGTACTTGTGGACTTGTAGAATTGGCACACCACAGCACAAAATATATTTTTTGCATGAGTATTGGGACAGTGATTGCTCAATCATTTTTGGACTGAGTATTCAGGAAAACTCTCGACGCTATCTAAATCCTACTGACTCCCACTAGTGTGATTATTGTACGCATAGATCTGAATATGCTATTTAGTGCATATACTTTATAATATTGCAGATAATGACGCACTCCACTCTCACCATAGCCATATCAGCACTCTGTGAGCTAAGCAAAGGAATATTTACAGGTGTAAATGTCTTCACATGGCTGCAGATAAGTGCAGGGAAAACTTCACAAATTTACAAATCCTTCATTTCGTTTCAGCAACGCAAACACCACAAATGCGCAAAGACGATAAAATGAATATCTTGGCACGATTAAAGTCGTTAAAAACTTGCTAGGTGGAGCACATAGATCTACCAGAAAGGTCGTAATTGACAAATTAAATTGACCCCTGTGGTCAATTGACCCATGTGGTTAATTTAGCACTTTCAAAACATGAATTTGTTTCCTCAGAACAAGCAAAGTTTCTTTAGTTTGTGATATTACTTCTAGTTCCAGTTTCACATCTTTTTTAAATAGCCAAAGCAGCTAACTGATTTGCACTGATAGCAAAGGGGCAATTGAAAAAAACAGTGTGCCGAACAAGGTAATGTGAAAAGAAACACCGTACAGTACATCGGTATATTATAGCAAGAGGTTAATGGAGCTATAGACAGCTTCTCTCGAGGGCATTTGGGATACTCTTCCACACTGGCCTCAGAACATGTGGAAGTATCCACAATTTTGTCCACCACATACCACCTGCCAATCGACGAGCTATGGGTGAACCCATTTATACTGCTGGACGGACACAAGCGTGGAGATTGACGAAACGTTCCCATTGATATCATCTGCCGTGCCGGGAGATAGGAAATGGTGAACTTTGTATCCCGTGTTCTAACCATTGCACCAGAGCAGCATCCAATATAGTTCAGTACTGTATATATTTTAGTGGAGTACATATTTAAATCCGTATGACCTGCACTATAAAATCAGTGAAAAGTCCTATGCAAATGCAATTCTTTGCATGGATGATTTTAAGAGACATTGTGAACCAGTGGTTTAATGTACAGATAAAACAGAATAAAGATGTGCATTCTGTCAAGCTAATTCTATGGCTATAGACAGTCAGACTGCATTAACGGCAGAATTCCTGAAGCAAACAAGTAACCAAAACAGGCACACACTAGGCTTTTGAGCTCTTCCAACAAACATATGACATGAAAAGCAGCCAACTTCTAGGAGTTAAGCCCAACAGTGACCAAGCAGTGAAAATATACGCCCAAGACAAACAATGGTTAACAGTCTCCAGTGATGCACTGTCAAGCCAAAGACTGTGGGGGGGGGCTTTGCCTCTTGGGCAGGAGGAAAACGAATTGTGATGAGTATTGTGTGCAAAACCACCAAAGCGCCCAAAGAAACAATGGGCTGAGCTGAAGTTGTGTTCACGTTTCTAGAATACATTTGCAGGTGCACAAGATATGTATGATGTACAAGTATAAAAGGAGCAAAAGAAACGTATTATGTTGAACAATAATAAAACAAATATTAAACACTATTTAGTTGCCGAAAGGTGAAAGAGCCAAAAAACAAGCAGGTAATGATTCTCAGCCATCTGTGAACCGACTGCTAGATTGGGGCCTTCTCTCTACCTTTGCAGGTGCATGGTCAAGCGTCACCATGCCGCTCGGTGTGTGCTGGTGAAGAGGGCGATGGGGAGACCACAACCTATTCATACCTCATTTGCAACTGCTGTTAGCAGTAACTGTGAATCGAACTCAGGACAGCTGGTTCATTGTGTGATGGAATAACTGCTGCACCATCATTCTAGCAACTGCTTTCAAGAAACAACTGATGAAATTACTTCATAGAGGGAGCCCTAGAAAACCCCGATAGCGCACATTTAAAAATCGGTGAGAATACCCAAACTTTACTCCCCCGAGCATGACCTGCTGGTCGATCATGGCATACCCATTAACACTGCTGGATAGACCGAGGTGAGGTGGGGGATTCAAGAAAACGGTGCGATGCTGCGACGTGAGCAAGCTCAAAGCGAGTCTTTAAGGCGATGTAATAAATGTCTGCTAAATAACAACATTGGCGTGACACTGCTTAGCTGTGTGGTAGGCACAACTAAGGGGAGCAAGGGGTGGGAAATGAGTAAGAACAACATACTCTCAGTCTCATGCCAGACAATGCCCTCCAGGTTGATGCAGGTGCCCGGCTCGCAAGGTCCCAGGCAGTCGGGTTCGGTGACGCTGGCCGCCTCGCACGTGCTCACGCCCACCGTGCGCGTGCGGATCAGGATCTGCTCTTCCGGCTCGGCTTCCACCAGCGTTGAGGAGCATACCCCCACAGCGGAGCAAGCCATGGAGCATAGAGTGGAGGAGCTACCTCCTCCTCCTCCTCCCACTGGCCCGGCCAAAGTCTGTTGTTGCTGCTGAGGCCGCATTAGCAGAGGGTCCTCTATCTCAGAGTCCACAAGAGCGGGTGTGCAGGGCGGTGACGAGGGCAGCAGCATTGTGGGAGGTGGTGGTGGTGCTGGCATGACGAATTGTGAATCGGCCTGCAACCAAAACAAATAAAGGATCACAATGGGATTGTTGAACAAACAATTGCCATCAGCAAACTGATGTCATGCTTGATCTAGCCGTGCCTTAACTTAGACAAATGAGTACAATGTGCTATTTCAGTAGCGGGCACGTAAAGAAACAAGTGTTTTTTGGGTTAATTATTATGACAGTTTAGCATTTTCAAATTGACTTCAGCCACCTAAGCCTCACAGTCCACAAGACACACATGTAAGGACATTTTTAGGTATATAAGTTAGTAAACAAAACTATACAAATGAGTAAAGGAAATGCACCTTGAGTTTTAGTAAACTGTGAAAAGCAAGGTAGATTACCTAAATGTGTGTTTGCAAGTTTTAAAAAAACCTTTCGAGACTTTTTTTCACATAAAGAGCATTGGTCTGATTTAGAATACCACCCACTGACAAAATATATGTAAAAAGGGGGTGAGGTGATACATGATAAAATAACATACTAAACTAAAATGAATTAATATTTAGCAGGTCGCACTTCCTTCAACACAAGGTTAGAATGGTGCAGCAGACCAATAGGTCACTCAAACTAATGATTGAGGCACCCTCAGTCCTCCAACATGTGAGGCTAAACGTCGCGAAGGAGAGAGAAGTAAGTGATCGACTTGGCTATCCCGAAACAGCATTTTTTGGAAGGAAGGAATCATCATACAGGGAGCCGTGAAAACCTACATGAGTGCAAACTAATGATTGTACTTAGTATATTTGTAAAGCGGCAATTAAAAGTAAAATATTGTTGTAAAATACATTTGCTTCATTAACACAACGACACAGCTGAAATCCATTCCCGAACCTGAAAATGTTTAATGATAACAACCAACACCGTTCTAACATTTTCAAAAGCCTAAATACGTACTCCATAACACCAAAACATAGTTCTCTTAACATTCTTTACAAAAGTATAGTTGCTTGCTCTCGGTGATGTTTTTGAACATCCCTGTAAAAGTTCAATACAGTGAACAAGGATCGACTCAGCATCCACAAAGGCAGGGAAAGAAGGAGAAATAGAGGTGGCATTTTGCAATTTTAATTTCCATTCATTAAAACCAACATCAGATTACAAAATCCCCCACCTCCCCGAGTCATGCATCCCAAAGGTTTACTATTCACGCGGCCAAGTGGGGCGGGTGCCGGATTAAGGGAGTAGGCACCCAGAGATTTAGCATTTAAATAGTGGATGACTGAAGAGGCCTTATCGAGTACAAATTACAGAGTCCGCACTGAAAAGCGCAGACAAGCTACCCACAGCCATTTAAGGGGCTCAAGCCATCAATAATCATCCATTACAAAGCATTTGTTTAGAAAACTCATATCCGTTCAACGGTACCGAATTCCCATATTCTCCAGAATATAAGACACCCCCCCTCCCACACACACTTTCCTCTATATTCAGTTTGGGATACATTCTGTACACCAGGCAAAAGTTTGAGGTCCATATTACTTTCCATAGAAGCTTATAATCCACAGAATATAAGACCATTTGTAGCTAAGAATGTCATTAAAAACGGTCTGTGTGTACTCAGGCAAATTAATTAATGATAGTTTAGTTTATTTATTGCAGTTTAGTTTGTTTATTTATCGAGCTATTTATGATACATTAACTGCCACCCACACTCCCAGGAGTGGTGTGCTGTTTTCGTGTTAACTTGGGTTTAATATAACGTAGCTATTTTCCTTATGTTATGAAAACTTGCTTTTTAAACTGACAGCGTTTTAAAAACGTATAAAAGGTTCTTAGCAAAAAACAAAGTCCGCACATCGGCCACTTTATTTTACTTGCTGTAAACTTCAGAGAAATAAAAGATATATATGTTTTTCAGCATAAACAGCTAGCATAAGCAAGATTGCTGTCCATTAAAAATACGGCAATGAATTATAATTCAGTAGTTGGTACTGAACGTGTTAATTTCTAGGAAATTGAAGGGCACTTAGAACGTGTTTACTTAGCCTTCGATTGTTCTACAAGCAAGATGTAGCCCAGTTCTGGCCGTGGAGCATGCCCAGGCCTAATGGCCTTCAGAACAAACACATGCCAGACCCAACTTTTAACAGGTCACTTGCTCCACAACGCTTGCTTGGCTTTTCACAAAGAAGCGGGTATGCATGTTAAACAGACCATTCTATCCATAAAGCCACCAAAGACCTGATTATCATTAATCAGAATGGTTGTTTTAACAGCTGATTAATCGATAGCCAACATAAACGTTGGGCTTGAAAAGTGCACATATGCTCACTAGCATATACCCACACTGGCATACACCCACGCACACAACATAAAGGCAGGCAGGTTAGAATGGAAAATATTCCCTTAGCCGTGTTGCAAAGCTGTAATTTGAAGATTACTTTAAATGATGAATGCAGGTTAGAGAATACTCTCATCATCGAGCAATGTCCATCTCTTGCTGGATGAAAGCTTCCCCGTTGCTCACAGTGCACTGCTGCTGCTACAAATACATCGCAGTCTTAAGGACTAATCTCTCCATCTCCACGATGGTGGTCCTTTTGTATGCATTTGCCTCCTGTCATCAATTTCGTTCACCGATCACCACATTGTCTAACAACGTGTCCAATCGAAACCCATTTACGTTTCGTAATACAGTATTTCAATTGTTGCCTCTGATTTGTGCTTGTTCCCTGATGCGTTTCTCTGCCTCTCATGATCGTTCCGAGAATGCACATTGAGTATGCTCGTTTTTATTATACTTTTCAACCTTTCAAAGGCACCTTCTTATCCTCTATTTCTCCCATTTGATATCGTTTCTGATCCACGATTCCCTTTTAACTGCCCTAGATATAAATGGATTTGTTTTCACGTTGTGTCCCTACATCGTTTAAAAATTGTTCGGAAACATATACTTTACGATATTTTTTGCTTTACTAATTTATGTTAAGTTCAACTTTTCAGCATTCTTTGTGAAGTACTTCAATATCGTTTTGGACATTTTCAATGATTGTCGCTAACTTTACTAACTTAACGCTTTTATTTCTGCTATACAATTGTAAGATATATTTTGTTGCTTTAACCTTGCTGAGAGCACGTATTTTTGTCCTATTCCTTCATTTTTATTGTACATCTCTCATTGTGCAATCTCAACATGCTCGTTCCTTCTTTGTAAATAGTTTTCATAATGTTCAGATATATAATTTTTATCCATTGGCTATGTTTCAAGAATTTGGATGACGGCATCTATATTCAATAAATAAAATGCCCTTTTTTATAATCGAGAAAAAGCAAACAATATGGTATTGGGTTATTTTTATCTCTTCTATTATTTAATCGATGCCCTTGATGTGGCTAATGGTGGCATATAATAATACTTTATTTCAATAATTGTATTACTCAATTATGCTGAACAGAACCTGGATTGAATATTCAGCAAATTATAGAAGACCAGCGTCCATACAACTTACGGAGATGACGGCAGCTACAGTAAACATATAAGTAAAAACAACAAAAAAGCACGAAACAAATGTTATTGTTATTGATATGTCGTTCAAATGTTGCTTTGACATGCCGTTCTCTCCGCAGGTCTGTGCAGCGTGTTGTGATTCTCGGGTGAAAAGCGCAATTATTATTATTATATATGGGCAGGATGACTAAATAAGAGTTAAAGCCCGTGTGGATGTGCTGTGAATAGAGATGCCAGCACTGTGATATATTATGTAATAATTAAACAGAACGGCTGACGACAATTACGATTTACACATTATTCCACATCAGCCAATCAATTAGAGATAAAATAATAAGACGGTAAACCATCATACAGCCTTATCGTCGTAAAATTAGCACACGGTCAAAACAAAGAATCAGATAGGCTAGGCAGAGTACGGCCAAAAAACATCACACGGCACAGTTGACACATTTAAACAAAAACTGAGATTGAAAAATGAGCTCACATTGTATAAAAGGAACAGGCTTGAAAACACAGACATGCCAATACCCGCCATCTCGGGCTCTGTGGAGACTCAGTCTGGTGCGGGACAGCTGTGGATTACACCAGTGACGTATGAATAACCCACCCCCAGTGAACAAAGAGGGCTTTGATATAATTTGTCACAGCCATTAACGGTGGCCTGGACTCAGTGCTGTGGACAAAGCTGGTAACGCACACTTTTCCAGCGATCACTGCGATTTATTGAACCATGGTGCGCGTCACTATAAATCAATGGGATTACCACAGTTTGTCCGCAGCGCACTGATTTTCCATCGTTGCTTATAATTTACAATTAATTTCATCTTGCTAAGAGCCGCCTTATACGGTGCTATTTTGCACCTGTGCTTTTGAATTAAATGTCATTATAACAGGGCAGAGTAATTGATCTGACTTCATACACCCGCACGATTGCTTCTGGGCACAAGCCATTACACTTTATAGCTTCTCTTCTCAGGCAACGCCGCGTAATTGCTTCTCTGTGTAACCCTGCGCGCACTGTACGCATTGTGATCCCGGGTAATGAAAGCAAGATTTCAGTTTTTGCCTCACGAGACACCTATTTATTAGTGCCTAATAGTACTAAGAATCTATTAGACGCCAATAAATAACAATCATGTAACTATAGTAAGGTACAATATTGTGTTTGCATGTATTGTAAACACCGTATGACAAAACATATATTAGTGGCAATGACAATGAATGAAATATATTAATTATGCACCCTATTACATGTTCTTATTCTGAATAGCATTCACAATTCAATTTGTACACCAAACACTCACAATGTAATGACAGTGAACAAAATGGAAGCGCACTTCTCAACCGAGGATCTGCAGCATTTTAATTCATTAACGTAAAATGATTGTCATGTAACAGCTGTCATAACTGCCGAGTTGGCCCAGCGGGTGAGTAAGTGGCACGCTATCAGAATGGTGCAAGTTAAAAAAAATATATATATGCTTAGGGGTTGCCTCAGCCCATCAACCCTCTGAGGTAAATAAAATAAGTACCACTTTGTGGGGGAATCAACAATGGTTCTCCTTTGAACAGATCTGCCCCTGTCACGGTGTGCCAACCTGCTTCAACACTCATTAGCACGAGAAATCAATTTCACTGTTTGAAGGAGAGCTCTTTTTACGTAATGAAAGCAACAATGCTTTGACACTCCACAAGCAGCCAGGCCACCCACAGGATGCAGATTTATCACAAAAACGTCCATGCGACGAGTCAAGTATCTGCTTTGAAATTCTATTTGGTAATGATGTAAACGAGAACAAAGTATGGCTAATCTGGACGCTTTCAGGGCAAGATATGAATCTGTATGGGTAAACATGCAAATATTCACTGTGGTATTTCTTCGCCATTCCAAGTGATGCTTCAGTTTGTAAACATTTAATATCCTTTACTTTTATTTTTAAATATCATCAAAAGGCAGCTTTTAGGTGACTACACACATCATGTAATTTAGTAGAGAAAATGCATGTATTATTAATTTTACACATCTGTGGTTTATAACGTGTGGAATGTATGAAACGACGATGTCCATAATTCATTTACATTTGAATGTCCTGTTCCAGGAGAAGTGAATGTTAAAAGGAAGTTATTAGCCTATCAAAACATGAATATTTTACTTTGACTTATGAAAAAAGCATTGTTTTTCCACAGCCACAAATGTCATCCATCCTTCCGCTTGCACCCCATACAACCACTCAAAACGTATTACTATGAAGCTCGTTAGCATATTCTGTACAATGAGCAAGCATGTCAACAGAACTCAACTTCCAAGATGATTTCTTGTCAAACGCTAAACATTTCTACACAACTGTCGCCTTTAGCTTGAGTGAAACAAATATTGTTATTGCAGCTCGCTTTTCAACCTCATCTGGATAAAAGCCTTTGACAATCGAATGGGAGGCGTTAAGGAAGTGACAGTAGACTGGGGAAAGCAGACACCAGTGAACTAGCGAATGAATCACAAAGAGCCCCCATTCTCAAGCCTTTACAGGCCCCACGCGAATTCCAAGCAGGACAAAAGCTCTTTAAAGTCCTCATCCTGTTAGATACGTCCAAAACACAAACTAGGTTCAAACATAAACACTGGGGAAATGAAATGGATAAAGACAAAAAAAAACCCTGTATAGCCTTAACTGCTCAGACAAATGCTGTTAGCGAGCAACTATGACCACTGATGTGGCACACAAGGATCTGGGTGGCCAGCACGATGCCCCACTGCCTTTGTTTCCCAAGTGGCGACGTTTACACATTGCAGAAGGACAAGTTCAGATAATGGTCCCTGGCAGCCAAATGAATGGATATCGAACTTAAGTTGCCAGGTTCGAGGTGCAGCGTACGAACACATAAATAACTTCGGCAGATATAACACAACAACGTGCAATACTATGTTTCTGGAACACAATACCAAAATTTATAAAACATGTGATAGGCAGTATGACAATGTTTGTTTACAATACTGTATTGAATAGTACACTGTGAAATGTAACACAATGTTTGTGTTTAATATGGTACGCGGCAAAGGAAGGAAACGTGTCCTGTAGAACATCCACCGAGGAGATGGAGTGATGAAATCAGCTCGTATGCTCGTGCAAGATGAATTATTGTATCGCAGTATCGTGAGCCATGGTGGCAGATTGGAGGGCCTTCATCAAGAAATAGACTGATGGGCGAGGGAGAGAGAGTAACCCTCTTTCAAATATCCGTTGTCCCAAACAGGGATACACTCATTTATGCAAGAGCGTGACCACGGATAACGTCAGCTAATTGGAAAAATTTGCCAAATCTCTCCCTTTAACCCTGCTCTGGACCGCAGATATTTGGATGGTCGCGGAAAAACGGATTCGTGGATTATTGATAAAACAGCGTTTGTACATGAATGTACATTTTACGTAGAGGATTTTTTATTTAAAAAGATGCCTTCAATATCAGACTTCAGTACTGCAAAACATTCTGTTCTCCAATCTCACGAGTACAGTTTGAAAGAAACCACATTGTACTGAATTATAATAGTGCTTATATGCCTAACACCATGGTATAAACTTGCAACCACAACACATCCATGGCTGTATTGGTGATATGAGCAAGTAATTAGATATATATATTTAAAATTAATCAACCTTCCAACCACCCAAACCTCAGGTGTCCTTTGACCAACATCTTGTCTGGAAAGTGAAGCAAAGAGATTTACACAAAGGAAAACCACACAGAGGACTGCAAATGGTGCCAATGGTTGGAAAGAACAGAGTGCTAGAGGGACCCCCAGCTGGCCTTTATGTTTGGCTAGGGGACTGCAAACGAGCTTAAAACAAATGCTTTGTTATAAGCAAAACTATCAGGCATGGCCATCTCTTCAGGCATTCTTCTGGCTTGCTGCACACCAGCTCCTGCCAAACCTCACTCTCCCTGTGAACTACAAAGTTAAAACAATGAAGGGATTCTGAACAAATGCCCCAGTGGAATGTTTTGTAAATACTGTACTGTGCAGTATTGTAACCGTACAGATAAGCAGTTTGTACGTGTGCACTTTGATCAAAATATTCGTTATCAAGCGTCAATTGATCATTGTTGCCAAAACACTACTGCATTACCAGTGTAAACTGACTCTAAAGAGGCAATAACAATTTCTTAAGTTACAGACCATCCACCACACCGTTTTACCACACGTCTAAAACTATTCAATTTAAAGACGTATCAGTTGAAAGTTTTGCCTAAGAGTGAAGGAACACTTTATTTTTAAAATGCGCGTTACTTCAGAGAAAAAAAAATACAATCTTGGGTGTGGATGAAGACTGTACCGTAAACCCATTTTTTAAAGTGCACCTGAACACAAAACATTGCACGGTATTGTCCTTCGACTCATTTACTGCACAACCACTCCTCAAAAACAATACGAGGTTTATTTGTTGTTTTTATTTCATTTCGTCTTATTGTAACAAAGGGTTGATGTTTCTGGCCCACCGGCTTTTTCTAGATGCCCTATTGTCCAAACAAGAGTGGACTCCCCCACTAACTCTCAAAATGATAGATGGCTCAAGCCGATAAAACAGCCCACAAAGGGCTATGACTGCTTAAGGCAAGCAACATGTTTTAACATGACAATACCTTGAGACTTTACAGAGTGCATAAAACATAAATGACTTATTCCTGTGTGACGTGCAACCATTGGGTTTAAGTTTTAAAAAAATCTGCGTAATTTCAACCACAGCAATTAATACTTTTGAAACGTTAACGTGACTACAGTAAAATCATTTAAAATCAGGGCTCCACATAAAAGTACATTCAGCACTACACTGTAGTTGTGACGTTAATCTTTGCCTTTTCCTTCTACCACTTCATTTTCCCCTACGACTTTTTGAATGCATACATATTTTGGTTTCTACAGATACATAATTCTTATCTGGAGATGATTAGATTTGTTTTCCCTCCGAAAGATGCAAGCAAAAAGTCTTGGGAACAACTAGCAGATTATGTCTACATTTTAAAAAGTTGGCCAATTGCTCGAATATGAAGAGGTTGTTTATGCCAATCCGAAGCTATGTTTAACTTTAGTGCCATTCCCACTTAAGTAAACGGTTGAAAATATTTCTGAAAGTTCATGGAGGTATAATCTGTAGTCAAGTTAGAGATGCTTAACAAGCAAATCGGCAAGTCTTGTTTTTTTCTGCCGTAAAACGGTTTTCATTGTATTTTTCAGAAAAAGGGTCAAATAGCACATCAACATTTACACTGATCATGTCGTGATAGTAAAAATGTTGCTGGTTTTAAAATCGTTTGTGATGCGTTAGCTTTGTAATTATTGTGCTGGTTCTAGCATGTTGATGTGCGCTTTCGGCATGCAAACCCTGACCATGTACAGTTGTTTATTGACCATTAACTTCTCGTATTTTTGCTATAATCAGGTTTCTATGGTGTAACCAGCCCACGTAGAAAATTAGCATAAAGGGCCCAACGAGTTTTACCTGTGCCAAATTAAAATTCCAACCATTAAAATTCAAAACAACCATTTTTAACACGTTTCTCTAAGGACCCAAGGCTTGGAATTGAGTCTGAGGACATGTTTGCTGAAGCCTTAAAGTCCAAAGACGACAACAATCTATCCATCTTAGGGATCTCCAAACATGCCCCCCAAAAATGACGTGGACAAAGAGTGCCTTTCAGGGCCAGAGTAACATTATCGAGATGCCTGCTTCCAATCAATAGCAATCTACTCAGTGCTTAGTCAGGCATGAAGGCTTTCCTCCCTGCTGGCTATGCCATTATCTGCCGCAGCCCTTGCTTTGCCATTGAGTTCCTAGCTTTTATTTTAACATGCTTTTTGACACCAGACCACCGAATTCTGTTCCATTACAGGATTAGCAGCTGTGACAGGCTGCACTTTGGTAGCGTGGCGCTCAAAGCATTATAATTGCTTCGATGTCTTCAGTAAAATTCTTTGTTGTTTCTGAAATGAGATCATTCTACCAAGCAACACACTAGCATTAATGTCCACATTCTGGCTTCAACGACCTACTAATCATAATTCTTGGAGACGCATCAAATGAACGAGTCACCATGGTTCGTCACAATTTTAAATAATACAATTCACTATTTTGCATATTAACTATTTTGTTAGGACTTGTGGTTTATTGTATACAAAATACAATGCATGAAATGCACAGTACCAACATTCCCCCATAAATGTGTAAATACTACTATCCTGGTCTTTCGAGTTTTGACCTCATTAAATAAAATAAACGTTGACTGCACACAATGCAGTGCGCTCTGAAATTGTAACCCAAATTGTTTTATCGTAAAATGCAGTATCTTCAGGTTGAAATATCATTGGAGACAAAGTGGGTTGTGATTGATATTAATGGCTCAGTAAGGCAAAACTGCCTTGACAAATATAAGCAATGACCGTGCATTATTTAACAGATGTTTCGCCACATTTGAATAATGCGGCAAAGTAACATTGCAGAAAGATTGCACCCATTTCTCTTCAGCGTTACTGCTGCGAAAACAAAACAAGCTGGAGCCACATTTTTACTTTAGTTTGATGAGCTGTTCCAAGCTTAAACGAAACACTGGTTAAACGAAAATGAGAATTAGCGTTGAACGATGAAAGCAGGAATGTAAGGGATCTATTTTGAGGAGCCAATCTTTTTAAACTACAGTATTATGTGGTCATGATAACCTTGACGACTGATCTAGATGGTGCGATCAACTTTACACCTCCTTTCACAGGAGTGGCAAGTCTTAACGTGACCTGAACAAAACAGACGGAAATGACAACCTCATTAGGACAGGATGTCTGGATATAAGCTCACTAAATTGTGCTGCAACTTCATGAGTGAGCCATGCAAAAAAATAAAACACAGCTTTTTTTGCTTTAGAGTGCATCTGGCAGCTGGATAATGGAACTATTAAATCAATGGCTAATTGTGTTTAAACCGTACAAAAAGCAACTGCACAGTTTAAATAAAAGAGAATAAAAGAAAACGTGTTCAATGGCGATAAAATGCTCGAATTTTACTTACACTGACGGAACTATGTAAATCATGGCACTTTACGGCGCAGTCCAGACCTTCCTCTGTCCACTGCTGGACATGGCAAAAAATGGACCTCCGCATGCTTTAAGTTCATGGGCTTTGTTTAACTATACTTCTTAACGCTTGTCAGAATGAGTTAAAGGGTGGATGAGCAGGATACTCAGTCATCACTTGCCACTGATGTTCGTCGTGGCTGCGATAAGAACTTGAGTTTCGAGATTCATTTCGCAGTGCACCTACCGCTGCACCCCACATTATACATTACATTATAATAAACCATATAGTGCGCTGTATTACCATGGACACTAATCAACAATACATGCCATGTGATTGTGCAGATGCTAGGTTGCAAAAAACCCCATTTCTAATCCGCATTCCCAGTGCAGCTTAAACTGCAAGCATAGAATTACCTCGTGGCATGTTTGCCGCAATTAATTTCCTGCAGAGCAATAGGGTACAGTGTTTAAATTAAATACTGTAGTCGGAATGTCTGCCGATAATGGGTTTAGTCAACGAAACCGAGTTTGAGCATCAACCTATACACAGCCATCCACAACTTAAGGGGAGATGCAACGTTGGTTTTTAACATCACGTGGTTCCACTAATAATAATGTACAGTCCTCGGTCAATCCGTAAGCATAGATGCTGCACTATAAACGTGCCGTAATCTGTAATGATGTGGGGGATGTTATTCGTGGATCCTTTACTGCATGATTTACAGCGATAAAAACTCAATTCAATGAAATAAATTGGCGGAAAATCGCAAAGAGGGAAATGTTGCCGATTGACTGCTCAGATCCGCGGTTACAAACGTCTCTGGTTAATATTTGCTTTTTTTTACAATCGAGTATTTGGATTACATGTTTAGAGATGGTAGATTCCGCCCCCCTCCCCCAGGTTTTTTAGGAGATCTTAAATACCACAAAATAGGATTGTAAATTTTAGGATTCGCAAACACACCAAATGGGGCATCGAAAAAAAAGGTGACAGCATACCGGCACACTAAAAACTGACGAGATGAAACGAACTCCGATCAGAATACTGTGCACAGCTAAAGTGTACAAGAAAGCACATCAAGCCCCCTTGTGTGCGTGGAAACAATCATCATACATTTTATGTTGCTTAACAAGTCAGACTGCAAACTTGTAATCAAGTCAAATCCAATTATAGCAAAACAATACCAAGAACGCATTCACGCAAACAAAGGGAAAAGCCCCGCGTTTAAAATGATCATTAAAAGGTCAAGGATAAAAAAACTAACAGGAAGAGAACAAAAACAAAAGCCTTAAGCAAGGCCGTCCCGGACGAGCGGGGATGTGTGTCCATGACACGGTACCCACGTTCCCCCTCCTCCACTCACACCATCGCAGATTTCCTGCGCCTGGCACTTGTGGCCTTTCACCATGCACACTATTCACTCACTGAAATGACTAAGCTCTTCTCGTCGACAACAGTGGCCTTTAGCAATAGCACAACCTATTTTGAGCACTGCAAAGGCTACGTTACCAAGGGGGAAAAAAACACCTTTGAAAAATGAGCCAAGATATATTAGTGCCATATATCTTAAGCATAGCAGTGTGCAGCAGAAAGTCTAAACGGAGTTGGTTCGATGCCACCTTGGCTGTATGTGGAATTGACGTGCTCTCTTCTCCTGTTCTGCGTATTTTTTTCCTGTTTCCTCCCACAACTAAAAAAACCCACTCATTAATTGGCCGATAACATTACATTATATGACCAGTTGACGCTAATTGTTGGGAGACAACTGGAAACGATATCAGAGGACCTATGTTGAGTGCAGTCACTGAAGATGGACTGGGATGGAAACGATGAAAACGCAGATGAGCATGTTCGAGTGCTTTTGTAAAACTGAACTCGGTAATGCAAAGCAAGATCTCATCTCATCTCATTATCTGAAACCGCTTAATCCTATATAGGGTCACGGTGAGCCGGAGCCTATCCCGGAAACACAGAGCGTAAGGCAGGAATACACCCGACGAAGGGACGCCAGTCCATCGCCGGGCATTGCGGGACAATTTTAGTCTGCGAGCCAATCAACCTATCCAGGAGCATGATTTTGGACTGTGGGAGGAAACCGGAGTACCCGGCGAAAACCCACGCGGACACGGGGAGAGCATGCAAACTCCACACAGAAAGGCACCCGAGCCGAGAGATTCGAACCCGGGACCTTCTTGCTGTGAGGCGACAGCGCTAACTACTGGGCCACCGCGCCGCCCCCAAAGCAAGATCTCAATGTGCCGAAAGGACACTGCTTTTAATCAGTCTAAATGTGTGAGCTGCTATGACGATTGGACAAATTGGACAATGGCAAATAATATGGAACAAAAGCTGAAACGTGCAGAAAGAATTAGTAAAAGGTGCGTGCTTGGAATGTAGAAAACACATAGTGATACACTGATCAAAGCACACACTGCACTGAAGGACATCACAATGAGTGTTAAGAAATGTAAGTGGGCTTTGGGCAGAGCACATTGAACTTAACCACGGAACGGCAGCTAACGGAAGAAATCCAATAAGGTGTCAAAATAAGACAGCCGTAAACTCAGATCATGTGCTTGAATTGCATGGACTGCATGTAAATCGTGGTGTATTGATATAAAAAAATTCCATGTTACAAAATCAGTAACGACCTTAGTTATTTGGATGCCATGGGATATAAGTAATATGTTGTTCTAGTTTATTAAACGTGAAAAACTAAACAGGATACATGATGATTGCTTCGAAAAGCTGCTCTCTCGGGACAGCCGCGTCGATCGCTTCCTCTCCTCTCGACGTTTCGCCTCACACGTGAGAGGCATCCACAGGCGTCTGAGGGAGCGATCGACGCGGCTGTCCCGAGAGAGCAGCTTTTGGAAGCAATCATCATGCATCGAGCCGTGAAAACCTACATCATAAACAGGATACAGTTGTTTCATTGCTTGGCAATAACTGACCAAACTTCAAGATGATGCACTACGTACATATATCTTTGGCAAATAATGAATAATTAATTGCCGTCGATATGAAAAGCCATGCAGTCAAAATTAAATGGCTCAAATGTACTAAACAGTTGCTATGTCAACAGTGTGCAGCTCAACGCTCAGATCTTCTCCCCACAAAAAAACAAACTGACAGCGCTGATGAGGTCACTGGCAGTTCAACCACAGAAAGTTTGTTTGACCCACAGGGCAAGAGAACGAGCATACAGAGTGGGCTTCGGCAAGCACTATGGCAAGCAAGCATTGTGAACGCCGCACAAAAGACTTGCCGGGGACTTTGGCTGGACGCTTCCCACACTAATTTTGTTTCCAGTCACACCCCACCACATCTGAACACTCGTGTTCCACTCCACTGGCTATAAATACTTCATCAGTGTCACCTGTCTGTAATGTCAACACAGCTGAGGATGTGCTTAGGGAGACAACTCTATGGGGATAGGCATTATAACAGTGGTATAATTTTCAATTAAATCCAAATGCAACCAACATTCTACTTTGCAATTTACATACTTTAAACCACACTTAGAATACCTGTACAAACAAATGAGGAGCATACAAGTATAGAGCAACTGCCCTATTAAGATACATACACTACAACACTAAGCACGTGTGAATACACTAATACAATAACAAATTGCCCTCTAAACACATGGCCATGAAGATGTGCTATTGGGAGATAAGAACTGCATATCATTTTTTGAAGGAGGGGGGGGTACATGATCAGGAAAGCATTTCAAAACATGGCCTTTAAAATATTTTGATTTCACAAAATATTCCGTGAAAGAAAAGTTCTACAGTACAGCAACGGCACTCATTGGTGTTGCCTTGGCTGCCCCTGGGCTAACTAATCATGTTGCACTGGGGCCACACGCTGCTCTGAGTGCCCTGGGTAGCTTGCTGACCATGGGGCTTGGTGTTGCTCCTTCCTGTTACTGTGCCTCTTGGAATTAATGGTGCTGCCCTGGTGTCTGGACAGATCAGCACTGCCCTAGCTGCCCCATTGTCCACGGGACTCATTGATGCGGCCCCCAGTGACTGTGCCGACCCTAGACTTGGCCTCGTTGGCCAAGGGTTACGCCACGGCATTGCAGTCTTTCCTGTGAGCCTCCACATGGATTTCCCATGTGGAGTCTTCTAGCCCAACAGTAAAGTGTCTTAAGCTGTTGTGCCTCGAGTTTCAGGGCTGGCTACTGGCTGGGCTCTTTTTACACCCGAACAATAACTACTGTAACTATTGACAGTTGCCACCGAAAATTAGGTAGGTAAATGGCTAAACAGGATTTTCCCGTCCAACAAATATTATGTAGAGTTCAAATGGTGGAACTTCGTATAATAGGACAGCGACACAGAAAAGGTGGAGGAACATTTGTGTGACTAACATAATTAATAACAAAATTTGCTCTAAAGTTTCAATTTGTGCTTCTATTGATGTAATTCACGAGAACATTCCCGATCTCTTAGAGAATATTATCATATAACTATTAACACTCCGACCACAAGATTGTGGAAAGGGTATGAAAATGACAGGCCTCTTATTTTCCATTGCACAGCAAGGGATTATTTACGAATTACTACAATGATTAAAATACCCTGCTCCATACTGCCATGTATTTTTCCATTACAGTTAATGAGTGGATACTGAACTTTGCCAGGACACATTGCTAGAGGCGATTGTGGCCGATAGTCAAGAAAATAATGGCATGGCAACCGAGATATGAAACGCATCCAGATAAACGTCCACGAAAGAGATAGAGCAATAAAATAGGTTCTTGTACATATGCCAGCCAGCATCGTGAAAGATGTCAGTGCGCTTGAGGAAGCCTTTATCCAGTGGTGGATTTACCAAACTTCACGATGATGAAATTGCAAACGGCAGCAATTTTTCCAACTCAAACTTAAGTAACTGGTTTGCATTGACATTAAATCAAGGGCAAGATCTACTGGAATGTGTCACAATGTTGTGCTTCTGTTTGTAGCTGCAACTTAATTCTGCTTACTTAATTATCGTTAACTTATTTACATCAGGATTAGCTTGCTGTGCTCTCACTGTAACAAATGACTTAACGCTCTTTTGCGTTCAACAAACATTACTTGCAAGATTTAATTAAACATGAACCCCTGATGCTAGTTGGCAACATTTTTCGTATGGAATAACTTCCATTTGCTAAATGATTTAGTATTTTCACGTGAACATTTTAGCCCATAGAAATATTCACAAACATGTCGTTTACTCTATCACTTGGATTTGTTTATATGATGGAGATACAAATATTGCATATTAAAGTAATCAAATGCTGTGAATGATGTAGATAAGAATTGTATTTAATCTAAGTTATAAACTGGACATTCAATGCAGTGCTGAAAATATAAGAATAATACAAGGCTTGACTGTTTTTTACACACTTTGTCAAAATTAATTTAGTGAACAAGCTGAGTATTCCAACAAAAATAAAGCTTTTACACGGATATTCGGGTAAACAACAGATACTCGTGTGGACTTTAACATGAAAAACCTAATGGAAACAGTTTAAGCCGCTGCTGAAAAATAATCCAATGACTTCTGCCTAAAGGGAAAAAGTTCTGAGCTAAACATGGTTAATAACCCTAAATGTGCAACATTATTTTCAAACACCCACCTTCCAACGTTATTGAAAATACATGCACTTGTCCCAAGGCAATTAATGAACAATTGCTAACCCTTCTAAAACTACATCCCAGGTCAGTTGTAACTAGGGCCTCATGCAGATCAAGAGGTAAATGTTTTTAATTTCGTGGGGCTGTTGTGGGAACAGTGCCAAAGTTCCTGGGTGCACAATTTGACCTCATTTACAGCGTATGGCTGCGTCACAATAAACCACATGGACGCAACATGTAATGCTCTTTAGACCGCTTTACAAAAGTGCCTGTTTTAGTAACACGTTTTAATTATTATTTTATATGTATAGAGTCTAAAGTAAATTACTGAATTTGTTAACTTTTAGTGTGATATCATGCGTGTGGTTTAATTATCATGCACTTTTTCGTATTGTACAGTGAAAATGAGGTTATACCACTTTAAATGGGGGAAAAAAGAGCTGTAATACCACGGTATGAATGTGACGTGTAATTCTGTAATTTAGATGCACAAGTGTGAGAATACAGTGATACAACAGAGCCCCTGTCAAGTCAGTCATGCAGCGGAATACATAGCACGAGGATAAACATATCAACATGTGTGTTAAGTCATTATAACAAGATGCAAATTTGTTCATCCTTGACGCACAAAACATTTGTATATTTTTTACTTCAGTTGTGGTGTGTATATATGTATATTTGCGGAAAATAATATAATAATTGGCTGGACAGTGTAAGAGGACTTTTTTATCAACCAATCAATGGTTGTTTATTAGACGAAAAGCAAGGTCTATCCAGGTACCCAGCTAGTTTACTATAAAGATCTGTAACGCACCGGCACAGAACAAGAACAACATCGTGATCGGTGCAGAGAAACAGTGAGAAACACAATCTGTCAGACATGCAGGGCAAACATTGTACTTAAAGAACAAAAAATAAATAGGCACAATGCACCCCGAACAGACATATTTCACCAAAAATAAAGATGAGGCATGGCTGGAATATGTGCACATGAGCGCGAGGCGAATCAAAAACGATCAATCGAATAAAATATCACATCAGTTCAGAGATATGAAAAAGCACTGCTGTACGTTTTCACGGCTCCCACGTTGGAGGCAAAACGTCAGGAAGGGAAAAGGAGAAGCGATCGACGCAGCTATCCTGAAGAGCAGCTTTTGGAAACGAACATCAACGTGAAAAAGTAACACCTCAGGCGGGTAGATACAGGTGCAGCCGAACTGCCCATTGTGAGCCAGGAGTAATTGTAAATGGAGCGGAGGCAGCCAAGCTTAAGCTGAGGCAAGGGAACTCCAGTAAGATAGGGGCAGCAGCAAGGAAGGACTTGTCGCTAAACCTTAGCTTAATAGCTGGCATTTTAGTAAGAACGGAGAGGCATTTCTGCGGTTGAAGCTGGGAATTTGCCAAGTTAGGAGGTGCTTTAAAATGTTTGGCAGATTAGTTTAAAAGGACTTTGAGGATGAAGACAGCCTAGTGGCGGCCTCTTTGGATGTGAAGGGGAGGACAAATTGGAGGTGACAGACGTTGCAATGACACGTTCTATAGGGAACATCAAGGGGAAAGTGGAGGGCACAGTGGTATACTGGAACAAGAAATTTCAGAGTGGTTTTAGAGGCTAGGTGGTTGATAATTTCGCAAGTTAAAATTGGAAAGAACTGTGACTTTGAAAATATCAATTAATGTGGAGAAGTGTTTACTGCTAGAGGATTCCAATATTTAAAAAATCATATTGGCGCTTTGATCAACGTCGGCCTTGAAGTACAGTTTTGAATCCAAAATAGCACCTACATGCGTTATCGAGCTGTTCAATAGCATGCGAGTCTATGGACACAATACGCAGGTAGGGTTAATAGGTTTGGAGTAGGTTTTAAACGACACAACTTTCATCTCTTTAACGTTGAGAATTAACTTTAAGATATTATGCTGAAGTTGTAGATTATAAAGGGTCTGCTGTAGCTATACATCAGCCATCGACGTCAAGAGACCATCAGGGCTGTGTCATCAGCAAATAGATTACTACCAGAGTCCAGGCTTAAGATACCTAGATTGTTCAGGTACAGGGAGAACAGCACAGGGCTAAGCAGGGAGCCTAATGAAACTCACTTAGTAATGGAGCTATTTTAATGAAGACCAGTTGGAACTGGTCAGAAACGTATCTGTGGATCCAGCGTATTGCAACATTTGAACATATTTGGTGCTTTTGATCCTTGTAACATGTCATATTGCACAGGTCGAAGAAGATAATTGCAGAATGGCAACAAGATTCAAGGTGGGCGATGATATGAGCAAGTCAAGAGTATTGAGTAACACAGATCCAACTTAGAACAATGGGATGAGTAAAATTGTATGCTGTTTAACTATGCACACGTTGAAATATCTGATTATAAGAAGAATGACAGTACAGAACCATAATCTCACATGGTTTCCGATTGCAACGAATATTATGTGGACAATACAAAGTTTGGGAAAAAAAACATTAAGACAAATCGATCAATAAACCATGTTGATATGAGGAGACCATATCATGGATCCAGTAGATCCACAGTGCACCACGGAGGATTGTTTAATAATCTGTTACATTTTCTCGGCAACGCGGTATGCCGCGGACTATGGCAGGAAACATCTGTGCAATTTCATTGATCTGCAAATAATTCACAGATTACAGCAGAAGCGGAGGAACGTGACTCGCCTAAATGAATCCACGATAAATTAGTGGAATTCAGGATTCTGCATTTCTCTAAGGCCGAAATGCAGCAAATCTGCAAAGTGATTTTTTCCCCATTGTATTTACTTGTTATGCAAGTATAACAAGTTAAATTCTTCTCTACGAAATAAAATAAAAACCTTTATCTCCCACGCTTCCCTTCAGATCTACTTTTGCAGCTCCCCTCTAGTCCCACCTAATTTTATATATCACGGTTTGTGGTCTCCAGAAGTGTTTTCAATCTGCCGCGGATTATAAGAGGCATCAGGAATCACCAATAATCCACACATTACAGCTACTCAAGTATTATTGGCGTTCCGTTGTAACCTGTAGTACATCACTTATCAGTACTGGAAAATCAGACCGAGCAATAACTGATGATCACGGAGCACCATTCAAACACGGTCTTTAGTGTGCAAAATCAAACATGTGAACCACTCAGGCGGATCAAGAGCTTTAATACTGTTCGCATCACGGTTACTTTGCCCAAGAATTTGAAGGGATGGTGGATTTGCAAAAAAAAACAACTCAACATCCATGAAAATGAGTTCTGCCAAATAACACGGTTTGGCTCTGAGCCATGGAACGTGTTTAAAAACATAACATGAAAGTGAAGGACTTTGTGGTGTGGGCACACTTTTATTAGAAAGCAAAACGTGGTTTATGTGGGAGGAATAGTTAAATTCTTCGGCTAAAAACAATGACATCCCTGCTGAAAAATATACGTTTAACGTTAAGTACTGTACAGTACTTAATCTAAATCAAATTACAGAACGTCTGCGACGGAATGTGTTGGAAAGTAAGATGGTCATAATCATTTAAAGTACAATTACAAACGTTATGAATGTGCCATCCAAATATTATCCATAACCTGAATGTAATGGTCTATATAAAATCTGATTTGTTTATTTGTTCATTATCAGTGCCCACTTAATCCTGTAGATCATGTAGGGGGAGGGCAGCGGAGACTCTCAGCAGACACTGGGCGCAAGCCAGGACTATACCCATGATGGGACGATAGTCCATCAGACGGGGAAAATCAGTTAGATCAATTGACCTACACAGCATGTCATCTGAGTGTGAGTAACCGGAAAACCTTGCGAAAAATAAAACCGTAAATAAATGTTCATTAATATGTATTGGACGCCCACTTTTGATGTCTTCTAATGAACAGGCAGACTTTCCATTATTTGAAATACTGCCACAGAAATGCTGTGTGAACCTGCCACGACTGCTTCCAGATTGGTTTCAGAAACCGGATGTAATAAAAAGTGACGCATGTGTAAACACAGCCAGAGTTAATAAGGAGTCAAGTTCTCCACGTTATTGTCACCAACCTTATGTAAAAGAGACAGAATTTGATCACCACCACAGTTCCAGCCCTGTTCAAGTTAATAAAAACTGAGCCGGTGAAAACACCTTCTTGCTTGTTTACTCATTCAGTATACCCTTCCACACTGACATTCCCAATAAAGACATACAAATTACACAATGACTGCACAGTATAACGTTCTGCCCTTACTGCTGACTTCATTATTGGTGAAAATTTGCGGACAAACCGTACAGTACACATCAAAACCGCTACTAAAAGTATAAAATACATATTTCCTATAAAGCTTTGTCATCTGTATTGAAATTGTCGATTGTGCATTGTCACATTGGCTATCTTGAATTGAGTCCTTAGTGTTGTCAAGGTAATCACAAAATCGGGTGTAGTACTAAAATAATGACTAATATATTTAATGGAATCTTTCCTAAGCGCCAGGCATTGCCTTTTATAGCTCATTAGCGCTGAACTAGTGTCCAATTCATTCTACGTGACCGATATTGAACTGCTGCGTTTAATCTGACCAACAGAGAGCATACTTTATTGGCTTCCGTACCATTGCAGCACTGCTCCAATAAGAAATATCATTACCTGTAGTTGGAGTGATGGCGCAGTGGTTAGCGAGCTGTGCAATGAACTTAGCAGGACACCCGTGTTTTGAGTCATTTCCAGCAACAATGATAAACATGTCCTTTCAACCCCCCCCACCCTTTCCGTTCACAAAACTTCTCCACTGACCAATGTGGTGAGGTATAGTTAAACAATCATTTTGCATTATGATGACCGACATGGCAGTAAAAGGCCTTCTTCGAGCAGTGTCGTGAAACAGTAGTGCACATTAAAAATCGCACAAGACTGAATACCCTAAGCCTGCCATTCTCAACCGGTGGGTCAAAACCCATCAATGGGCCGTGAGGGCCACCTAATGTTCCGTGGAGACCATACCCAAGTGAGCCAAGTGGGCCTTGCGATGCCAAATGTTGAGAACCCCTGCCCGAAGCAATGTGGGAAAGTGAACCAAAAAAAGTCCTACACTTAACTGTGGGTTTGTTTGTGAAATTTCTTGCAAATCTTGAAAAAGTGGTTCGTGAGTTACTTTATATTAACGTAAACATGTAAACGCCCATAATGTAAATTTAATTACGACACGGGAAACAAATAAGCTGAAGGATGATTCTATCAACATTTGAGGGGGAAAAGTTAACTTACATTTCTAGTCAACAACAGATGGTGGACCGAGCAGCAGCTTTCATCAGTTTTCAAGCCTTTCTGTTGAGTAATTTCCTCAAATTTGTCACTTGTTGTGCCAGTTAGTCTCACCTACCCGTATTACCAGTCCTTTTGCACAAGAATTGCAATGCCCCCATTTACTAGTGTGTCTGCTTATCCTGTGAATACACACTGGGGGTATTTAAATGTTTATTTTGTTTACTCCAGGCCATATTCCCACTTTTTAAATGGCCCTAATCTTACTGTAAAATTCTTATTCTAGATCACCGCCAAAATGTTTTACATTCAGCAGAAAAAATATAAAACGAATTTTTATCACCCAGTTAAGGCTACATACATTACCGCCCTGTAAACCTTCAGTCTGCGATGCAGGACCATAATTGTACGGGCAATTCAATCAGAGGGCAGTACTGTAACATTGGTGTATACTGCAGTACAGTACATGATTCAGTATTACATACTTCAACAGTAAATAAGTGGCAATACGGTTCCGTATCATGTACCGTGTACAGTCATCTAGTAATTACACGTTGCAACCCTGTTTATGGCTGCATTACAATCATAACCACTAATTAAATATGTAAATTTTATTTTAATATTAAAACGTTATTCCGGACCTCATAACAGCTGCTTAATAAAAGGGGTGTTTTACATCATCTATGAGAAACACGTATGCTTGAGCTGAAAATGAAATTATGCCTTGAATGTGAAATTTGCTAACAATAAGTGGTAAAGCAAAGTCTGAAAGTGCTCGTTGTCTAAGTGGCTCAAGGGCCGAGTACCCTTATCAAGCAGATCAAGGACAGAAGAGTTTCACAGGACAGCCAGCATCCTCAACATTCCACTGCAACTGAAAGGTGCTCTTCAAACGAACACCCCAGTGAGTGCCGCACTAAATGCCCCACTCTTCCACTCCATCAACCGAAAACCCTCATACACGATGCAATCTCATTTCGTTTACCTTAAACTTGTAGGGTATGCAGTTCAATTGGGGCATTTTACAAGCAGCTTTTAAAAGGTTCATAAAGTCAAATGAACGAGAAGCAAGATAGAAATTAGAGAACACTTGAGATGTACTGCTGCATAGACTGTAGAGTAATAGATTTATTTCCGCATGCAGTAATGGTAAAATACTCCATGTATGGTCAGCTGTTAAATTATTAACTGACATTTAATGGATAATATAGTAAAGGCATGGATGGAAAGTAAAAAGCAGGCACAGAACAACTTTGTTAAACACTTACAGAAAGTACTTTGCCAGACAAAATAACACACACTTTTCTGAGACACAGGGGCATGTTTTTCATGACCTTAACATGCCTTTTTCCACTCTCTGGAACCATGTGACAGCATGTCTGAAATTGCTTAAGCCCTGCAAATACTATTGGCAGTTTAGGAAACAGACTTCAGCCAACAGAATTGTAACGCTGAGGCTACTGTGCCAGGAGAAAATATTTTTATAAGCAAAACGAATTTCCAAAGTTTAAAAAGTTGCGTAAGGGAAGAGGAAACCAGAAAATGTTTTACGCTTTTAGCTGTGTTTTGATGTTGTTACTATAAGTGGAACTGAAGCTGCTGACCTCAGCATGTTCTAAACATCCAGTTGACTATAACATTGTTTGACAACATGTGTACAAAAGTCCAAATCCATGTTTGGCACCGCAAAACAACAAACATTAGCAGGACACGTTTGCAATTACTTTTTAAACTTTCAAAGAGTTCATTATTCAACATGATTCTAGTTACCATCCGCATTTTACATTTCCATTAACATGACAGCATACTTCGGACCAAGAAAATAGTTTGCATGGTGAACATTAAAATTTCCGTTCTCTTTATCCAGACATTCCAACATGATTAAACAATTCCCAGATTACCTGCCATTTCCTCAAGCATTATGACTTTCAAGTCAAAAGCAAAGTACATTTTCAAAAGTACTGTACTGTTTTCAGAAAATATACATTAAGTATTCTACTGTATCTAGGTCATATAACCCAAGTGCCTCGTATGACAAACCAAAAAGTCTTCATTTGGTAAATGGGACAAAACTATGGGGCTTTTAATAAAGAGGGCTTTTATAACACGGGTAATCTCGCCCTTGAAATTTAAAGCTGTTAACCAGTGACATTTTCCAATTAATTTAATTAAACTCATTCCCATCGGCAGTGTGTTCGCTGAAGGACTGTAGACCACCAGGCAGCTAGAGGAGAAAGTCAATGTGAGCACCACACGTCCTTGGTTTCCTAAAATGGGTCTCTCCAGTTATTACACAACTCGCATGTGTTAGTGTAATAACAATAGCATTTTAAAGAGCTTTTCATTCCGAGGATCACAAAACGCCGTACAGAGCTGTACGCCACTGAATGCTGATGTAAATCTCTCGATTAGATACACATCCCATTAGGTATGCACACAGCATCAATATTTGCCCATGTCCAACGCACTGGTCGTTAAGGCAAAACAATTACACAGCATTATTCAAAGAAGGCATGCTACATTCACAAAACTTGGTGACATTCAAACGTCACAGCTCACTTAATAAATCTCTGATTGAAACTTTATAATCAACACTTGACAATTACTGAAGCTGCCACTTGGGAGCACTCACTTGCAGAACAAAAAGAACTTTCCTCTAACTTTTACAATTGCATACAGTATATAGTACTGTCCAGTACTGGAGAGCGTCTGCGGACGAGCCCAGGTAATAGACGTTACCCCTCCACACCGGGAGACTGCGTCTGTGAGAGCTGCGCTCTGGGTCGGTGATCACCTCCACCGCACAACTCATGCAAGTCGCTAATCAGCTGAGCGCAGATATCCACACAGGCTGGCTGATGACGACCGGTCACCCAGGTACAATCATCGAATCGTGACCTCCGAGCGCCAAAACAATGCAGCAAACAGGGCAACGGCAACGGCAGCAGCGGATAAAAGTTCAACACAAGTAAACAAATCGTTCACCTTTTCACTTTTGACTTTCTTGGCTGCCGGCTGAGGCACGTCTTCACTGTCCGCGTCGCCTTCTTGCTTGACAATGATGCAGTTGCCCAGCAGGCCCGAGTCAAGGGTCGCCTTGCCGAAGTCGGAGAGTCGGCATGACACCTCCTTGCTCAGGCCACTGTTGCCCTGGAGACTGTCGCTGTGGCAAGGACCTCCCTTTGATCCCAGCCGAAACTGAGGGTTGCTGCTGCTGCTGCCGCCGCCGCTTAACGCCCCTCCTCCAGACACGCATTGCAGCACATCCTCCTTCTCCTTCTTCGCCTTCTTGGAGCTTCCTCGACCCGCTCGGGTCGGCTTGTCCTCCTTGCTGCTGCGGCTGGCAACGCCGCCGCCGCCGCCGCTGTTGCTGACACTGCTGCTGCCCAAGGAGGCGGCGGTGGCATTCGCCAAAGTCAGAGACGAGGCATTGGCATCTCCGGATCGCACCGGCTGCGCCTCCACCACCACCACCTTCTTGCCACCGCCACGTTCCGCTGCACCACCATACGCAGCCGACGGCGACCTCCGCCCGTTTTTGGAGTTTTTGCTGCGCTTCACTTTGGATTTGCCGCCTTTTTCGGGGCTCGCCTGGGTTGGCTGCATGACTGCAGCCGCGAGCTTCATGCTCTCCGTCAGAGATGTCCCAGCTGCTGTGTCGGGATTAATATTCCCAGAACACTCGGCAGCAGCTACACAATCAGCCGCCGCCGCCGCCGCTGATGCCGCCTCTTTACGATTGCCACCAGCAGTTGCAGTAGCACTCCCCACCAGGGTTCCTGCACCACCAAGTTCCAATTTCTGTCGGTCTTTCTCGAGATCGGCGTCCAGGTCAATGATCAGATCTCCGACGCCAATTTCCCAGTCGTCGCCACTATCGTACGCATCGACTGGGTTCGGTTCCCCTATTGCAGCACTGCTCACCACGGACATGCTGGTATCCAACACAGTCGCAACCCCGGCACCATGAAGGTCTGCTGTCTATTAGTCGCACGTCAACGCTGAATAGTACAGTTTAAGCGAACGCCTCTGCGCGCACATCAATCCACAAAAGCTGACAAATGAGATCGGGCAGAAGTGGACCGACATACACACAGACACGCACCGAGGAACGAGCTTTTATCGAGTGCGATCAAGCCTCATAGCACTTGCGGTGCCCACCGAAACGTAACATGTCACCGCCGTTAAACGCATTAACAAGTTTTTTGCTGCTCCGCCGCCGCCGCCGCCGCCGCAACCGCCGCTCGCTTTAACTCCATGGTTCTTCCATTCACAGCAGCGTCGGCAGTAGTTGCGACCCCCGGCTGCGAGAGACGGATTCTTCAGTCGCCGCTGGCAGAGCGCGGCGACAGCAGCAGCAGCAGCACCGCCGCCAGCAGCAGCAGCAGCAGACAACACCGCGGCGGTCGTAGTAGTGGAAGGTGTGGACAAACATAACCAGACGCGGTTGTGTCTCCACGCCGGTCCGGCAGCCCCCCCACACAAGCAACAACAATAAAATCAAAGTATCAACTCTTCTTACCGCGGTTGGCTAATCCAGCGCGCAAATGAAGATTATTAAATAAGACCTTCCGTCAGTTGCAATCCCATGAAAACGCGACGGGCGATGGAACTATTATGATCATCGCAGAGCCGCTGTCAAGCACGGTTCAAATCCTGGCGGTTTCTTCTTGCTGGTTGAAACACAAAGTTCTTGTAAATGTCTGTCTGGCTCCGTGCCACTCGCGACCGTGCGGTGAAAATCTATTGTTCAACTGTTACCTTGTTCATCGCCTGTCTTCGCAAGAGCAATGCCACATCAAACGGCGACATCGAGAAATAGAGGGGAAAGGAGGGGACAAAGGGGGGGGGGGTAAGAAAGACGCCACTAAAAACCGGCGTCTGCGTGTGAAGGCAATAACTGTTGTTTTAAGATACACACGCGCAGACACACGTGTGTGTTGAAAAAAAAAGAGAAAAACGACAGCGGCGAAGTAAAATAGGTCGGAATGTTGACACCCGGGCCCGTCAGACGCTCAAAAGTTGCTGAGGTGAGTTCATTTTACATCCACGGCCGCGTCAGTCTGAGCAACGCGTATCACTGGGCATCCCGCTCAGTGATAATTGTATCCGCTAATAATGCATTACACGGGCCACGTTCTGTGCGAAGCTAAACTGTTTTCCCATCAGTCAGGGCTGGCCTAACCCTCCCCTCCCCCATCCCCGCCACCCGCTCCGCTCCATTCGAGGGCGCTTGTGTGAGTCGTCTCTTTTCACACGAGCTTCTCCCGAAGGCGAGGGGGGGGCGCGCGTCGGGGCTATGTGGGGGGGGGGTGTGAGGAGGGAGAAGCAAGAGAGGGAACGAGCTGGGGAGAAGGTTGTGATGGTGGTGGTGGTGGCAGGGAAGGAAAGACCCTAATCAAATGACACAGCAACTATTCCGCTGGAACACACGCGTAATCGTTAAAGCGCCGATGTATAAGTATAGCCAGATTCGTTACGAGCCACTGCAGTAGCAGTGGTGGTGCCCGTGTATAGAATGTATCCGCTGGCGTCTTCCGTGTTTGCGTAGACGAGCTTCGCTTTAACATCAGGTGGGTTTTCTTTTCTAAATATGCGGCAATGAATGATGAGACGACGAAGATTGTGTCGGAACGCGATGTGTTTCGTGCTGTCCGTGACTCTTCCGTGCGAATGCTGTCACCCCGCGTAGAAGCTCTGCTACAGTCTATATAAAACATCAGTCTAAGAGTTAAATGGGGGGAAGAGGGAGGAAAAAACAGTCCTCATTGCTTCTTTGTATTGCCTACAAAGATACATTGCCCAAGCATTTATGTTTAAACAGACCGTCGCCAGTGACTGAAAGCATGGGGGGGGGATGTCTGCAAACGCAGCACATGTTTAACTGTTCCGCGTCTTGTTTCTGTTCTTTTAACTATAACAAAAAAATTAAAACAAAACACACCGCGTGCCATATCCGCCAGCATTTTTCCTTACCTTGCAGCAATGACCACATTACAACCTCGTATCTAACGCAAGACAACTGGTTTGTTTCCTAGAAGCACTTTGTTGAATCCACCGTAAATACTCACCAACACCAACTCGCGACATCCACTCCTCCTCCTCCTCCTCCTCTCGTTCATTCAATCACTCCAGCAAACTACCTCGCTTCCTGTCATCAAACCCCAACAGCACGGCCGACACGCCACTGCACATATTTGCGTGCGTTTTATTTTCAAATTAACGTTTACGTTTTTAATTCACTCCAATATGCAGCCATCGAACTCCCCACTCCTCACCAGCACCGCGGTCTCATCCCTCGCCCCCATTCAATCATCCACCCCCCCCGCGCGCGCTCCCCCCACGAAACTCTCCGACCCCCCCGTTCCCCCCACCCCCCGCAGAGCAAAGAGCACCAAGAACCGAGGCGATGAGGGCCAATAAGCTTCGGCCAAGGGGCAGAGTCGGGAGCCCATTGGCTGCCGGACCGCTGCCTTTGATGTTTGCCGCCGCGCTCTGTTGACACGCGGAGCTCACACGTCAAATGCGTCACAAGCACGCGGTTTTTTTTTTTAACCCTGGCTAGGCACACGCTCCATGTGCTACGGCCCGGTGGCTGCCACTGCAACGTGGGGGCCCCCTTGAACGCTACCGCTGCTGCTGCTGCTGCTGCAGTGACCGCGCACACATCACCTGCTGCTGCTGCTGCTGCTCACTTGAACGGTTTAGGTTTTTGACCGAAAGAAAATGGCCTGACTGGTCTGAGTGAGTCTGAGTGAGTGGGATTTTGCAATAAAAAAAAAGTACGAGAACTAACTCGAGTCAAAATGACTCTGTGTTTATTCGCAGTGGGTTAAGAAGCTTTATCACTAAAGCCATTGCTCGCAAGTAAGGGGTATTGCCTGAAAGGTCGCCCGTTATGTAATGCTCTTATTTAGAGGCAATTCTATTGACATATGTGTTCATTTTGCGCTATTTGGGTTTGTGCGCACCACGGCCACTGGGGTACCAACACACTTTTTTCGATTTGCCATAAAGCCCAATCTATTGTAAATTATTTTTAGGGTCATTGTTGGCGGAATTTCCCGTGATTAATGTGTTAGAACTGTATTTGGATAAAGTCCGTTACATGTATTGTATGTTGATAAAAACGCATTAACTGCACATAATTGCAACTAAATATAAACGATGTCTTTAGTTTTTTTTTCTGTATGCAAGACGTAACATTTTTAATATGTTCAGAGTATATATTTCTGTGCCGCCTACTGATTTTTGAAATTACTTAGCCTTGTTCAAATACAAACGTATATTGAATCACGGGCATATTCTGTACTCGTGTATTTTCATTAGAATATGAAGCTTCTTTTCAGATTCATGAGTAATAAATACGTAAATTAACATTGTGTTCCATATCACCATATTTAACTAATATATACTTAGTTTATCGCATTTGCAGCCTTTTATGTTGTTCTTTGAAACTCAGCAGTTTTACAGCCCGGTTTCAACTTTATGGGTCTCATCAGGAGTCAAGCATGTTAACCACAGAATACCATCTATAAAATATAGGTGTTTGGTTCATGTTGCCAATGGTTCTTAAGATTTGATATAATGCCATGTTTTACATAACGCTACTTGGCAGCTGTAGATGTGCCTAAAAGCTGTAAATCTTTACCTGGCATCATTGAATATTCTTACTTGGTAAGTCATATCCGCAGTCCATGCATTCTTAGGATGGCGGTAAGTCCTTTGACCCTTCTTGCATTTGGTCCCTTCATACATGCAACCCAAGTTTTCCGCGTGTATTGGGTCATTAAATTACAATCTAAATTACTGTGGATTCCTGCATGAAAACCCCACTCAATTTTGCTGTTTCCATTCCCCCCTGCGGAGCTTTGTTGCAGAACAGAGCAATTCCTGCAGACGAGTGCGAGAGTCCCGTTGGTACACGTGTTTACAATTTATACCTACCGACAGCCCACACGGCCACATGCTTTTATGGTACCAACTGCATCATACACAATATAGATACTTCCACACAATCACTTGCTGTGTATGCCGTTTATAATGCAGAACGCACGGTACAATATTATTTATGAATTGTATAGAATGTGATTGCTGGTATCAAGAAAAATTAAAAACACCAATTTTGTCCAAAGAAAGTCATGCCTCACTGATTTCATACATCCACTGAGAAAGAAGTACTTCCATGCAAGATTCATTTAAATCCAAATTGTATTCTAAATGCCATATGTTACGACTGAAATTATGCATAATGTAAATAATTATATATTTTTTCAATCACATTAAGTTTTACATATTTGACCTACAGAACAGTGATGTGTATTTTTGGTACAGTTTTGAAATGGCAGGCAGCAGTGCATAAGAAAAATAACATTAAACGTGAAACAGCGTTAAAAATCACAATGGCACAAATAATAACCTCAAATAAGCCAAGTTATATGTGAAGAATAGTCACTGCATACAGAATTGCGTATTATATGAATAGCTGAGAGTTCTAAAACTGTGAAGCCCTATTTACCATGTAACTCGAAACACTATGTTCGACGAGCATTTTAAGTTGTGGATACAAATTTTTGTATCAAAAATCTGAAGTAATGTTCTCATCCTACATTGGAAACAACTGTGACAGCAGCGAGTATGTTTCCTTACGACAATTTGCCAGAATAGTTTAACATTGTACTGCAGAGATGCCATTAACAGCCAAAGCCATCGTGACCTAGTCAAAAGTGAAAGTGTTCGAGTGTTGTTTTTAAATTGCAGTTCCATGGATTTGTAATATTTAATGACAACCTAGGCGGTTAGTGGAGGTTTCAATTGAGAAGCCGATAATTACAATGCTGGGAGCAAGCAGACGCTAACATGATTGCAGCCACTGCCGCCCCCCATTGTGAGCAAACAGGGGGGAGGTTACTCCACATCCCCCACCGCACACACACACACCCAGAATCCCTCCCTCCCATCCCTGCGCCAAGACCATATTCACGCTCCGTCCGTCATCCATGCTCCCCACACCCACCTAAAGCTACTACTTCCCCGTTAACACGCAACTCCCCACCCGCCCATACTCTTCAGCCCACGTGCTGCTCGTTGCCGCCGCTGCAGTGCAAATTCGAGAGCCGACATCCTTTTCAGATGCCTTAAAGATGCTCTTTGTGTTTGGGGCAGAAAACTCTTTGATGCCGTACAATTTATCAATTAGACACAGTACAGTACATTTTCTCCTTTCGGTTTTTCTGCAGCTGTTTGGTATTAGGATGTAGAGCTGGAAACAATTTCACACACTCTGTTGTGGCTCTTTTGACTTATCCAAAAGTATTACTGAGAAGAGGGTCACATGATTGATTTTGAAGATGTATTATAATCCCATAAACGTAAAAACGATATTGTACATATTTTATAAAGCACAGACATTATGTTAGCTTATCTTTTTTTTATTATAATAGAAACACGAGTCTACAGTCTCCATTGACAAATGTATTTTCCCCAGAAAAGAAAACCATTATGATAACATTTGTGGAAGTATCTTACAAAACTAACCCTAAGTCCCAAAACTCACTGTGGGTAACAGATGTGAACATTTTTTTTGTTAAAAGCACGCCCTTTCTTTTGTACAAAGCATTCTTCTTTTAAAGCGGCATGGGGCTAACTGGAGCCTTATTGGTTAAGAGGCCCATATTCTTTTCCTGCCACCACCTGCCCTTAATTCCACCCCAACTAGCGCCCCACACCCTCCACACAGACGTCTGGTATGTCACTCCTGGCTATGCCACTCAGTCAAAAGGTTCATTATCTCACAAAGGCCGCATCCACATTTCTGTCACAATCATTTTTACACTTGGCTGTAGAGTAACAGACATCGTCAATCCCACTGAGCGAGACCGCTGCACTTACATAGTAGAGGGGTGTCAGCTGCCTTGAGAACGATACGCAGAAAACGCTAGTAGCCTAATTAAACTACATATTTTTGTGATATTGCATTTGTAGTTTTGCGCAAGCACAAATAACAAAATGTTCGACAATAACACTGCACTAAAGGAAGAATAAATTTTGTGACTTTGTGAGCAATGGCTTTGTTTAAATGCAGAGAGATGGACATGTAACGCCTGTTATGTATTCTCTTTAGGGCAGTATTATTGACAAAAACTTGAGTGTTTCATAAAGTACTTTTTTCTCATTAGGAAAAAAGCATCACTGTTTAGGCCAGCTAATGTAAAAGATGAAGACATTTTACCAAAAATAAATTTCTGCCACAAAGTCAATGCTCGAAGCAGGAAAAAAAATCAATTTTGCGATACTTTGGACATATGAAAAGTGGTTTTAAAAAGTTATAATGCGAGATATTAAAAGTACAGACTGACACCTAATGCTTCTACTATTATGTATATCTATTTGAAAACTTAGTGGTCCTCGTTTATTATATGATTAGTACGTAAAAAAAATGGGACTATAATAAGCCTAATGCTAGGTTGGTGTGGCATTCTTAAAATATCATTCTCAAAACTTTTTGACGGAGCCACACGTGACCAATCCTAGGCGACAAGGTGGTGCAACGGTAACATCAGCGCTGACGCCTCACAGCAAGAAGGTCCCGGGTTCGAATCTCTCGGCTCGGGTGCCTTTCTGTGTGGAGTTTGCATGCTCTCCCCGTGTCCGCGTGGGTTTTCGCCAGGTACTCCGGTTTCCTCCCACAGTCCAAAAGCATGCTCCTGGATAGGTTGATTGGCTCGCAGACTAAAATTGTCCCGCAATGCCCGGCGATGGACTGGCGTCCCGTCGTCGGGTGTATTCCTGCCTTACGCCCTGTGTTTCCGGGATAGGCTCCGGCTCAACGTGACCCTATATAGGATTAAGCGGTTTCAGAAAATGAGATGAGATGAGGACCTGCCAGAGGCTGTTCGATACCTGTCTCGGTTGTCTTTCTGCGCTGAGTCTGGGTATTCTCCCCATGTTTTGCGTGGGTTTCCTCCCTCCGATTTCCTCTCACAAAAAAAAACTCATTCGTTAATCGGCCAATAGCAATATATGGGAAGCAGTACCCAGCAGGCTGGCACCACCAGTTAACCCCCCGAGTGTTCTCGCACTTCTGAATCCGTGTGTCGTCTATGACCAGGCATTACATTTGCACGCGTTACAAATATGTTATTATTAGTATATCTGCTAAGAATGCCTCCCATATTAGGTCAAACCGAGAAAATTATACGCAATAAACTACAGGCCTTTCTCAATCCACTGCTGGATGAAGGCCTCTCCATGTCATGTTTTTCGTGGGGTTGTTTGACCAGACTTGACGACGCTGGGCAGTTTGGGTTGGTGAAGGAGCCTAGATTGATTCACATGTCACTCGCCACTAATGTTAACCGTAGCCAAGACTCAAACCCCGGTACTGGGTTCATATGGCAGTGCACGAATCACACACACAGCCCCTACTCCACTGCCTGTAGAAATATGGCATAAAGACATTTTTTGTCAACATTACCATGATGAAAAAATAATTCGGTTGCTAGTTTCCTATAAATAAATCAATACAGAAGCCATAAAGGAGAAAATGAATAAAGTGCTTATATTGGGCGTGTGTGTGCAGCTTTGCTACTTGTTTTATATAATACACTACTTAATAAGTGATACATCAAGTGTGATTCCTCAATAAATCTGTCATAACCACTGGAGCTGATCACTAAATCCTCTGAACTGGAAAAAAAACCAGCCTTAGCCCATAGCAACTGGGCAAATATTTTGGCATTCAAGGAGAACCACTAGGAGAGGAAAGAAACCAACCGTGACTCGCAGTACGATCTTGCCCCGTATTAATAATTAAACCACATTAGCCGCGGATAGAAGCGGATGCCATATGGAAATTCCTGTACAAATGTTTCACCTCGTAACAACTGACAATATATATGTATAAATAGATTCCTATCAATCATCTTCATTTTTGTTTGTGTGTTGAACGTCTCGAATTAACTGGCAAGTTAAAAATAAATTCAGTATAAATCTATGTAAAACAAATCTAGGAGCAATTGAAAAAGACCGCTAAATATTAGCGTAACTTAAAATTGCGTGAAATAAGTAACATTATTTTGTGGGGAACTAACGGCGGCAAAAGCAATTGGAAAATAAACAAATGACTGCGTGTATTCTTAAAATGTTCATGCTGTCTTGTAAATGGTTGCACTCTGTCTACAACAGCCACCAATGAGCCATACTGGCCATCACATGCATGGGCAGAGGGACATGGCTCTTGGCTGCACCAGTGCTGCTATCGACTGTTCCACCTCATCACAGTTGGAACGTCGGCAGCTGTGAACGTATTCCTCCAGTACAGTGGACTGAGTGGAAGTCAGGTGTTTCAAGGTCAGGTCTGCATGGAGGGGGTGGTCAGAACCCAGGGCGGTGTTAACAGCTGCGACTTTACGTTGGTTACTGTCGTCGTCTTCAGCTCCGGCCAGCTCTGTTAGGATGCTCAGTTGTAGCCCATGAATGGGGCGTCATGACACGACTGCCATGGCAGCTGCTTGGTCTTTTGAACAGAGACGTGATGACATATACTCGGGTTTATGACAACATTGCTTTGGAATATGGCTCATTGATATGGTAACGAAAACGACAGGTACGTTGTTATCAGTTTTGATAACAAAATGTGAATATTTTAATACAACTTTGTGATGTGCAAATGACTTGCATTTTTGGTAGATGTACTATTTTTTTGTTGAACGTGGACATTATTAGCATTTGTATTCTCCTTTATTTAAATACAATACATACGAATGTAATCTAAAAAAACGCCAGTTTGAAGTGGGCATTGTGCGATTAGGAAAATTATCATATTTTATATTCGTATAATTTGTGTGTAATATGCTTGCTACCCACGGACACCTTATTAGCCTTAACAACACATTTTTCTGGAAAGCACTCTGGTATGATCAAGCTGTCCTTTCACTGAAAGCAGTGATCAGGACAGCCCTTAATCTCTGCTGCAACGCTCCCCCTCCAAGCATCATAGCACAGCGAATCAGGGAGCGTCCATAAAAAAGCCATTACACAGCCTTTCGACCGGGTGCACCTGCACCGCTGGTGGCTGGGAATTGGGCCCACACACTCGCTCAGCAAGTCATGCATTATACATCATTCCCTCCTCATGCAAACCTCTGGGGGCAGTGTGGTGGGTGTGGGTAGAAGGCAGTCAGCTTCGTGCAGCATCGACTCTGCACACACATGTACCCTGACCCAGGCGGAAGCCCTCCGGTCTTAGCCGCCTGCTTTAAGATCCCTGTCTCCCTTTGTTATCTTCATAATGACGTGTATCAGTGTTGTCTTGTTGCCTGTTGTTTACGCGCCCGTGTGTACTGTGTGATCAGGCGCGGGCGTAATTTAATCGTGCATTTATTGCCACTCGGCACACTCGCAGCACAAACGTATAGGTTTACAAAGAAATATAAACGCCGTGAATAAATATTGCATCCTTTTTTATATTTTGCCATTTATTATGGAACGCATCTCAGAAGGTGCTCACGGAGAAGATGGAATAATAAAATCACTGCGCAGGCAAGATGTTCATTGTTATTACATATCAGGATTATGACAGGTGTTTGCTTTGGGATGCTTTCACCCAGCGATGGATTGAACATGGCTGATGATTATGCATGCGTTTGGCAATATAAAAACAAGAGATTAAATATATAAGATAATAATCCCTTTCTGTTCGCCGCGTGACTTATATAGTTTGTATATTTTGAACACAGAGGCTTGCTATGCACCACACACCGAACAAGAGATGTATGAGTGGTGCCCCACACACATTTGTCAGCAAGGTATTATGAGAATGGATGGTCAGCTTTGCCCCAAATTTGATGTATGGGTACCTCAGCTGGGCCCTTTAGAAATTATTAAGTAGCCAAGACTATAGTTAAAGGTCAAGGTTTGGCTTACATCATAAGAAACGTGAGAAAAGGAACAGAGTAAAACTACGGATCATACATGAAAATATTGACGTGGAGCAGCGGAGAGTGCTGGGGTATTCTGAGGATTGTCGACCATTTCAGCAATGCATTTCTCATGAGTTCCTACGTCTTGACACTTTGTTTGATTAGAGTGCCTTTGTTTCCGAGCCAAAGGCATTTGTTCTGAAGACTCAAAAACTGCTATTTGGCGTCTTATATAACATAACAGAATAAAGTCGGGCAGCAGAATCTGAAGGAGTCTTGTCACAGTCACCAGTGGGTATGGGCAGGAGTGACCAATATAGATGGGAGGGAAAGGTTTGGTAAGATTGTCAAGGGTGGCCTCGCCCTGGAGCTCGACTGGGGCCAGCTGTGCAGGGAAGCGTTTCGGCTTTGCCGCGCGAGAGTCAACCAACGACACAAAACATTTGCCTTAACACAGTGTCAATTTAAGAACCGGTTTTACAACTTGCATCATGGTCAAAATGGTACACTCCATCGCTTCCCGCTTACTGTCCAATCGCACTGTGCCATTACCCAGAAACCAGTATGCCCATGCGTATGAGTATGTGTAACTGTATGTATGTACTGAAGTCTGTACACTGATCACCAGTCCTCACACGCCTATGTGTCTGAATGTGCATTTACACGACCTGGCAAGGTCTTAACCTGGAACTGTAGAGCACGCAGTCAACCCTTGCTCCCTCACACCTTCCCGCTGGTGGCGTAAAATGCCTATGGCGGTTTCCACACCCGGCATAGAGGTGATGCTCTGTCCTCGTACTCGGCGAGTCCATACGTTCACCCTTGTAACCACCGCAGACGCATTTGCACTCAGCACCACTCAGCTGAGCCAAGCTCAGCCGACCACACCATCGGCTTACGGTGTCGCTGAGACAATCGCCACTATTTCATTCGCCACCTCTTCAACTGTGCTGTACACTCCTGTAGGCTGTGGTGGCTTATACGCTCCACCCCACACCGTTCACCTCAATCACGCTCGGTCTACTGCTAGCTTGTGCAGGCTCGACCTGCAGTCAGAGCTTCTGCTACCTTGCACTGCATTTACAACTTTGCACTCTCGTACAGCCATCGTAACTGGCTGATGCAGTTTTCTAATGCATCGCACTCGGGATGTATTGTGCTACGGGCGGTGCTTATGTGCTGCTGCATCAAACCGGTGCATCGCTTCCTCTGTGTTTGCTGCTGCGGGTGGTCACCGCCCCGCGTTGCACACCTGAAAATTGTCTCGGTATACTACTGGTTTGCATTGCCTCGATGAGACAGTTGTCGCCACCCTTTCACACGCTGCTCCGAGAGCCATGCTTGACATCCACAGGATTGAATTCAAGATCCTCCTTCTCACCTACAAGGCTCTCACTGGTGCTGCTCCAACACACATCCGTCACCTACTTCAGGCAACGTCCTCAATGTCTCATCTCATCTCATTATCTGAAACCGCTTTATCCTATATAGGGTCACGGTGAAGCCGGAGCCTATCCCGGAAACACAGGGCGTAAGGCAGGAATACACCCGACGACGGGACGCCGGTCCATCGTCGGGCATTGCGGGACAATTTTAGTCTGCGAGCCAATCAACCTATCCAGGAGCATGCTTTTGGACTGTGGGAGGAAACCGGAGTACCCGGCGAAAACCCACGCGGACACGGGGAGAGCATGCAAACTCCACACAGAAAGGCACCCGAGCCGAGAGATTCGAACCCGGGACCTTCTTGCTGTGAGGCGTCAGCGCTAACCACTGCGCCACCGCGCCGCCCACGTCCTCAATGCGACAACATCAATGCTCCAATACGGGCTAGATGCGTGTGCCCAGATCGCACCTCCATTCGATGGGTGACAGAGCCTTCTCACGCACTGCTCCCAGACTCTGGAATGCCCTTCCATTGGAGATTCGATCAGCCGAGTCCCTCGGCATCTTCAAATCTCGTCTCAAGACTCACTTGTTCTGTAAGGCTTTCAAGCCCTCTAGCTTGGACTGTTGATGCGGCTCAATGTTGCCATGCCTGGATGATGGCTTTCTGCCGACGTGCGCCTGCTCGGAAACATTTATTCCTTCTGTGTTTGTTGAAGAATTATTCTTTTTCTTTGCTTACTTTATGTCCTATAATTTATTGCTACCGTTTTACTTTCAGTTGAACTGTCCTGACGTTGTTGTTGAC
>JAZEWT010000015.1:12172095-12185980 GCA_036362905.1 Mordacia mordax | reverse complement strand
TTCCGGGATAGGCTCCGGCTCACCGTGACCCTATATAGGATTAAGCGGTTTCAGATAATGAGATGAGATGAGATTACAACAACAACGCAATATTTTTAGGGGGGTATTTTTTATCAAACATATTTTGCTTCATAAATTATTAAACACCGTTGGAGGTGAAATAATAGTTTAAGTATTAATTTAAAACAAATCACAATAAATATCGGAAAACCCTCGGTTGAAAAGCAAATAAGAGCTTAATGCAAACTGTAAATGTTTAGCAAGTTCAAGGACATTACACGGCAACTGGTTATAAGCAAAATTATCTTACAAAAACTATTTAGAATAATATATCGGATGACATAATAAACACTTTCATGTGTCCCATTCCATACTAATCTACGCAGATTGTTTTTTGTTTAAAGCCAGCCTCCGTACCTTCCAAGGCAAGCCAGCGGCTGCATCTGTTATTAATTCCCGTGCATTAGCCGTGCATTAAGTGGGTTATTTAAAACACTGGCCTCCCCTCTCACCGAGCACGCAGACGCAAGAGGAAATGGCCGTCGCTGGCTCACTCGCCCCCCTCCCCCCTCCCAACACAAGTCGATGACAGATTAGCACCTTTAACTTGTACAAACAGCCCCGTCTGAGTGGGCTCATTTGTGCCATAATCACTTTGCCACCACCACCAGCTCACACAAACCAACAGCCCTTGTCCCCCGTCCCCCCAATTTTTGTTCTATATCACTCCCCGCGGCCCATCTTCTCACTTTTACGTTTCAAACCCAACGGCTTTCATTGGGATGCTGCCATAGTATAATGGCTGGCATATTGGACTTGTAATCCAGAGGTTACCGGTTCGATTCCACGTCATTGCCGCGTCAGTGGAAACAATGGTGGCAAGTTTCTTACATAGCGCCCCAACATTCACCTGGCCATCAGTATCAGATTCGAACGGCAGGTCACGTGTGTTAAGATAAAATGTGGGTAACTTCTTGTTTTTCCAAGCGTGGAAGAGTAGGGAAAATAACATCTGGAGAGCTCCCTTTTCAGTGGAGGGCCCTCCTACTAGCAAATAATTAGCTTCCCACCCCCAGCATCCGTTGGTGGGTAAATATAGCCTAGTTGGTAGGCAAAGCATTACCGATTAAACAACGTGAACCCTAATGGTCACGGTTCGTTAGGCTTAGTATGTTTTGTTAACATGATAATTATAATTGCACTTCTAGAGCGCTTTTTTTACCCAAGGGTCACAAAGCGCTGCACAGAGCTGTGTAGAGAACGGCATGTCAACAACAGAGACATAAAGAACAGAAAATCAGCAACAATAACGTTTTTTGTTACGTGTGTTTCACACATAGTTTAATTAATTTGTGTTGCATTTATATGTACCAGTCCGAAAATGTATATGATTGCATAATGAGATACATTAACCACGTTCCCGAGCAACTCGGCACAATATTTAAATAGAAAAGGAAAAGCAATTAAGTACTGTATATTATGACTGTGCGAATATTGAGCACATAAATAATACAACAAAGTGTGAGGGGGGTGGCGAAGGCACAAAATTAAAGATGTGTATTTACATTCTGCACTCATATTCGGGGCAGCAAATAAAAACAACGCTTGTGCGGGTGAAATTAGTCCGACACTGTTTACAGTCTCGCATGCAATGAAGTAATCCCTGGCAGATGTTGGGTTTCATGCCGTTAATACGAATCCAAATGGCTGGGGCAAAAAAATTGCTCTTTTCATACGCAAGCCTCCCCCAGCCTTTGCGCACGCAAATCAATATGCCATCGAGCCCAGTGGGATAAGAGTCTGAATGTAATCAGCATGCGGCTGGGCTGTGGCCAATGAAAGCTGTTTCTTTTGTCTGATCTCACGCTCCTCAAAATGTCTCACAGATGCACACCAACCTGCCTGCCAAAATAATAGCTCAATTGCTTTTTTATTTGATCCTTCGGTATAGCATAACCTGCTTTGCTTTTCAATATACCCCCCCTCCCCCGTTATTGAATTAAGTATTGAGTCAAATTAAGTTAAACGAGGTTTTGTATTGGATAACATTCTAAGTATTTCCAGCAAAGCGTAATGTGCGTGTGTGTGTGTGTTTGATCGTACATTTTTTTGTTAATTTGTACCAGCTATTTCAGGGGCATCTTGGGGAATTTTGTGCAATGGTTTTACAAAATCGGTTCATCACGTTAAGCTCAACACCATATAAACAGTCGTGATCCAAATGCTGTCAGCCGAATTGTATTGTTTTTTTTTAAGCTAGTCACAATGAAATGTAAAAAATTTGATTTTGTTTAAGAGTGAGGCATTATAACGATGTTTTGCATGTAGGTTATCGTGGATTGTTCTATGAGAATTTCTCTTCAGAGCTGGTCTTTCTGGATAGCTATGTCGCGCGATCCTCCTCTCTCCATCACGAAGTTTCGGCTTCACTGGCACGTTTGGGAAGGGAAGCGTTACCCATAAGGGAAGCTTTGTTCACTTTCAATGGTAGATTTGCCCCCAGTGCTAGGAGGGTCGAAACGTCGCAGCGAGGGAGGAGGAACGCTCGACGTGACTATCTGGAAAGAGCAACTCTCAAGTGCTATTCTAACGCTGTACAAATAAATAATCATTAAATAGTATTATCTTGTTATAAACTACAAGTGGCATAATTACCTTGCGACTGCCAATGCAGCACACTATTGTGCATAGCACAGAGCAAAATAAGGAATGTAAATATGCCAGAACTGTAAATAAAGGCAATAATTGAATTCTATTTTGCGAAGGATGTCGTTATGTAAAGGGGATGTGCACCATCAATAGAGAGAATGGCTGTGAAGCCCCGATGTCATGGGTACAATAGCTGCTCAAATACTATGGCACATTTGTTTGTGGTCGCTAAATGGAAGCCATCTGTGCCATTAGCCAGGGCTGTCTGAACGGTCTGCAGTGAAGCGCACACATCTGAGAGATTAGTGTTGCATTATATCTGCTTCTTTGGTGCATTTAAAAAAGGACAAAATGAGATGTTACCATCAATGTCTTTTGATCCATACAACTAATGACATACAAGACATTTACACTGAAGCTTTGTTGGCACGATTGTTGTAATGCTAACGATTTGGTTTGGAATTAACATAAACTAAATATTTCTTCCTGGCGATGGACCGGCGTCCCGTCGTCGGGTGTATTCCTGCCTTACGCCCTGTGTTTCCGGGATAGGCTCCGGCTTCACCGTGACCCTATATAGGATTAAGCGGTTTCAGATAATGAGATGAGAAATATTTCTTCTTCGGTATTTTCCTGAAATTATGGGTTGTTTATTATATACACATGCGTTGAAATATATTAAATATGATGCTATTCATTTTTCAATTTAAAAGTGCCTATGAAGTGTTCACATAAATCCCATTACCTTCAATACATTGAATGTACTCCACAGAATTGATGTTCTAAAATAAATTGAAAAATGTACATTAAAACTGAGAATTGCTTTACAAAGCCGCTCTTTCGGGAGGGCTGTGTCGAGCGATCCTCCCCTCTCCTTCACGACGTTTCACCTCCCACGTTAGAGACATCCTCAGGCATTCTGATACGACATGAAAACCTACATGAGCATTTTATAAAATAATATTTGATTTGAAAATGTACAGTACCACTAATACATATACAATTTGTATATAGAATATGTATACACATTTTTATTGTACTGCAGTGCCTTGTCTATATATTCATCGTCATTATCAATATCTGTTTAATCCTGTACAAGGTCGCGGGTTGCCTGAGTCTATCCTGGCAGACACAGGGCGCAAGGCAGAGCTATACCCAGGATGTAACGCCAGCACATCGCAGGGAAGATTGGGGCAATTTATTCATTAGGCCAATTAACCTCGACAGCAGCGTGTTTTTAGCGAAAACTCACGCAGACATGGCGTGAACACGCAAACTCCACATAGAAAGGCACGCGAGCCGGGAACCGAACTGAGCCACCGTGTCACCTGCCTATACATTGAATATATTTAATGTATACAAAGCAAACTGCGCAATATCTGTTTGATAATGGATTTAAAACATCAATACCGAAATTATATTTGTATTTGTTTTAAATAGCCAATATAAATGTATATAAGACTAATGTGTTGATTCGCCAACGCTGGGGATCACGTTGCCATTTTTAAAACGAGTGGAAAAAACACTACATTAAATATGCAAGGTCAATTGGACAGCATAAACATTGATGCAAAGACCTAAATTCATCGGCCGGTTGAGCCTGATGTAAGATGCTGTGCAGCATTTTATGCAAATAGATTACTTTGAAACAGAAACATATATATTTTGCAGCTCATTAAGTTAGCCACAGGGACAAAAGCAGCATTATTGCTAATTGCAAATAGATTTTCCGTGCAGATTTTTTAAATTCACAGTGTGGCACGAGGTGCTGCATGCTGAAGAGCACATATTAACGAAATTTAATCTAGTGCCTCTGTCAGCAATCATGACCCCATTAACTCAGGGAAACATTTATTTTTCCTTGCCACATGGAGAGGGCTGTAGCTTTAGTCGTTGATATTCCATCTTCCTCTGCAGGGAATGATCTATAGGCCATCCTGCCCTGACCACAATCCCACACTGCGTCTCTTAAGGATGATATCCGCTGGCGATAGTCAAGCAGACTACAACACCACGTATGGCATTTAAAACAATTTGATTATATGAAATCATTCTTGCGTAAAACTATTCGACTGTGAGATTTATTGTGTGTGAGCGCTCGATAATGAAATCTCTCCTTTAAAAGCCCTTTCTATTTTATCGCTACCCATTAAGAAGTTTTTAAATATAATGTGGATTTGTGCCTGTATAAATTCTCTTTTTCATAACTACATACTTGCCGTACAAATTAATCACAACTGAGTCATATCTTGACGCACATCTTCGAATCTGATAAACATTGAAAAACACGCCTGCAGTAGAAGCGCAGATAGACTTTGATAAATGTTCATACCAGGCAATCTCCCCTAACTGTACATTGAATGGTTTATACATAGATTAACTAGGTTTGTGTTGAATTGCCCAGTTGTGTAATAGTCGGTTGAGAAAATACAACAATAAGCCGTTATCTTGATCTTTGTTTGCAAAGAGGTTAGATGCATAATACTAGCCAAGAAGACACGTCAACATAATCTGATGCAAGCAAACGTGTAAAGATGGTTACACAGGTTGTATGGTAAAACTGCTCTTTCAAAACCTGCATAAGTGACTCTCACCTTGCATTTTAATGATTGTGCCAAACACAACTCAACCGAACATCAACTCAGTGACAATTGTAAAACTATTATTGAATTGTAAATTCAGCTTCAATCCACCAACTCACTCCATGACTCACAAATGCACTTTAAACTCCGATCGAATGCAGCTTCTATGCTTCCAGCCACATTGCGTACAATGTACCCGTGATGAACTCTGGTTTATTCCGCTAAAGCTGATCTTATAAAATTAATGAAGTCTCAACTGTGGTGCCCAGTATTCCGCCAAATACTCTTCCTCACTTATAAAATCGATGGGAAAAAACGCTGATGCTTAATAACAGAGATATATGCTGCTTTGAATAAAATAATGTTAGTCAGTCTCCCGAATATGTGTTCACGGTTGTTATGTATAGCCCTTTGGCACAGTTTTTGTTTGTATTGTGTTGCTCGGCGTGACGACTGCCGTTTTGGTCCATGTTGTTGGGAGCTTCTTCAGGAACACAAGCATTTTATTTCCTGAATTCAGTTCCTGAAGCTGCTCGCAGCAGTACGTGGAGCTTAACGCTCCACATAGTGCCAAACAATGCGCAGACCAACTCAAAACAACAGAAAGCAAATCTATACCTAGCAAGAGATTAAGCAAAATATATATATATATTTATTGCTAGGGTCGTCTTGTTAATATGCTGGATAGACCCAACAGGTAAAATGCAATGTAAAATGTCAAATGGCTATGGGAACAATTGATTCGGCATTGAATTCTGCATGGCTACATTTTCTTCACACTTGCAGCACACTCGTTTATGGGATTCGCTAACTGTCCCAAATGAGAGTCTTCATGAATTAGGGTGTTTTTACGTGGTTAAGCTTTTTGTGGTTAATACAATACCATCACAAATTTCAGTATCATTCCTGTCAACGATAGTAAACTGGTCATATGAGCTTGAGTATCATTTTCCAAATGTTCTGCTTTTTCAGTAATTGCAGGAAGCAGGAAGACAATTTCTGGTGGCCTTATGCCTTGCAGAAGCCGGGCTGATTATTGCCTTGACCATCGCTCTGAAACCACAGCACGGCCACACACAGCACACTCTGTAATGCCCGATCTTCCCTCACCAAGACAAAGTGGCTCTATTGAACCATCAGTGCTGTATCAGAAATCCATTCAGCTTTCAAGACAGTCTTGGCAAAAAAAATACACCGTGCGCACCCATTTCCAGCCAAAGGGACAAATGCTCTTTGTCCATCAATTGACTTTTTTTTACAGTCTTAATTCAGGTCACTTAAAATGCTAAACAAATTATTATGTCCAATACAAAGAAAGAACTAATGTCTGAAATGCATTGTTAGGCTTACAAGAGCCCTTTATATTTGAAAAACCCGAGACAACATTTTACTCTTGTTAAAGTACCATTCATCATTAGCAATGCAATGAATTGGACCACGTGGTTTTTGGTACTCATGTTCCAAGGGGCAACAGGTTTCCCAGTCAAACTCATTATCATTCGTCATGGTCAATCCATGTCTGGATGAAATCCTCTCCAAGCAAATGCCAAATCGCTCATGATCCTGAGATGCTATATTGTATTTTCTCAAAAGACATCCTCTTGTCCATATTTCATTCAAACGTAATTTGATCGAAAACTACACTGCTAATTACTCAATTGCAAAATACGTAGTAATCGTTGCCCCCTGTTGGCAGACCCACACTCCGCATCACCATTGCTACTGAGACTCATGATCATTATCAATAACTGCTTAATCCTGTACAGGGTCGCAGGTGGCCGAAGCCTATTCCATCAGACAGAGGGCACAAGGCGATGCTATACCCCAAGGTATAACGCTAGTACATCGCAGGGCACTGGGGGCAATTTACTCAGCAGGCGCATTAATCTAGGCAGCAGCGTGTCTTTGAATTGTGGGAGGAAACCGGAGTACCCAGCAACAACCCACGCGGATGCGGGAGAGAGGACGCGCAAACGCCACATAGAAAGGCACTCGAGCCACGAATCGAACCCGGGATTTATTGCTGTGAGGCACTCCTGAGACTCATCCTAGTCTCTTGAGTTCTAACCTGATAAAACAATATACAATTTTTTAATGTCTTGCAACTCCATTATTATTCCTAGTGACAAATCATGAGATCAAACCTCAAGCAATCAACTCAGTCCTATCGGCGCTCCAGGATCACTAGCATGATCACCATATGGTAAAGAGCGAACAGTGTTTGTACTATAGTACATCCTAGGCTATATCCTCGTGGAATGGGGAATTTCCATCACTTGACTCAAGATGTTCTGGTGCCTTGAGACACATGGCATGGGAAGCGCAGTATTGAACACAAATGATGATAATGATGAGTAGACCAACAAATGCAATGAACACTCATTAATCAGAAGCCCATATTTTCAGTGGGACAGTTTGTGTATGTACACAGACACGCATTATAAAAAAAATCTAATATGAAACACCCATCTCTATGGCACACGTTGCCTGCAAATAAATGTTGAGGATAATGCTTTGGTGCTGTAATAGTCAAAAAAATAGATAGCTCCAGGAAATACAAAGGACGCTAATTGGCTTACATTCTACGTACAGCCTCGTTTTGCACCCTCTGTCTGCTGGGATAGACTCCGGTCCCCTGCGACCCTGTACAGGATTAAGTGGTTATTCATAATGATGACTATCAAAACAGATTATTCGTATTCGTAACAACGGATCCTGAGATCAGGGTGCAAATCTAAAGCTTTTAGCCAAATGCGGTTCCAACAAATCTCGCCGTCGGTTATTGACTGGATGAGCCTTCTATCACAATGTGTGCTCCAGCCACTAACAGCTGCGATTATTCCAATTATAACGTTGAAGGTCACTTTCCTGATGGTGACCTCTTAACCAAAACACTAGCTGACCTGTAGTCTGTTTTACGGCATAATATCCCATGGCTTGCCATTACAGTAATGCATATATTATTGTGGCACCGCTAGCCTTCAATATGACTGTTTAAAAATTAATTTTAGCATTTGTGACGTCAAATGAATCCCATCATTCTTTTACACCTGACAGAGAGCAGCTGAATAAACAACCATCTGGCAAAATTACAATATGTGTTTTTTAAAGTGTTTTTTTGTATGATTATAGTCTACAATAATTCAGCATTGCAATGTTAATTCTCGGTTGGTGTTTGTATTCATCTCCCCAACAATATATACTGAATAATGCATACGTTAGATTTTTGTGCGTGTATTACTATATTCCTAATACAAAATATGCATACATATGCCAGGACTGTTTGATGTGTTTTTTTTTTTCAAAATGAAAGGGACCTCAGAATGCAATAATATTCAAACAAAACATATGCTGCCATACCAACTGACCACAGAAAATTCCCATATTCAAACAGCAGATGCAAGAAATGTAGGCTTGGTCTTGAGGATAGTCAAAATACAATGCTTCACGTTTCTTTGAAAAAAATTTCACAACTTTATAAAAAGCAATTTGTTTAAATGTCAGGTGTGATCTTGTACAACACTTCTACACTGCGCGGGGTTTCACCTCCTGGGTCAAATAACAACAATGCAGTCTTTACGAAGCATGAAGAGGTATCCTCGTAGAATCCACTTAAGTAAAGTATTGCTATAAAACAAACAACCGACAATTGCTACCATCAACAATATCACGGTGCAGCCATCAGCGGAAGGCTTGAGCGGCGAGCAAAACACATTTTATGAGAAATTCTTTAGCCAACAACCCTGTTTATCATTCGTCATGTAATCACGGTGAGCTGCTTGAAGGTGAGATTGTGAGATTACTGCTTTAAGCCAGTCCCGTTGACTCTCTCCATCGGGCAGATTGGGTGTTTACGCACCGAATACCTTGACCATGTATGTCAGACACAGGCAGGCAAATGTGACAAATACTCTGCCTTGTGAGCGTGTTTGAAATGTAAACTTCACTGACATTTCCTGAATTTTTATTTCAGTTTGGTAAACATGGGTGAAAATATATTAGTATTTATTTATTTGGTTAACGCATTTCGCACATTTTTTATTTTCTTTAAAGTTCAGTGGTTTAACGCAAAAAAATTACATAAAATTATAGCATTTGCTTGCCTTATGCGGTACTTTTAAGAGTTTGATCATTAGCATTGTTTGTAAGATTCGAGTAATAAGTCATGACTTATTTACTATTTTAATCAAAAATATCACACTCTTTACACTCACGTGGTTTTTTTTCGTTAAAGTATATTCCTACTCTTTCAAACGTGACACACTAACGTTTTTGTCATTCATTTTTTCAAAATAAAAACTAGGACATTTTAAAAAAAGCCTATGTCATATAAATCGCACGCTAACGATGTAAATATATCTATCTTATTAAAAACGTGTCTTTATTTGCCCACACACATACAAGAACGGTGGTCTTACAATTTTTAATCTGGGCAAACTGTTGGCACATATACGCACTCTCCTTAACACGTACACTCCACATTCTTTAAACTTTACACCAAGGTGTAAATTGTGCAGGATTTTGTTCAAGCGTTAATACACATTTCAGTTAACAACTCCAGTCAATCTAAATTGAGTCTTTTTAACATCTCTGTTAAAACATAGCATTGGTTGACTGTGTAAAATGTAAATTTAATTTCCCATCCAGGATTTGGGGACGAATGAGCATTACTCAATTCTGCTCCTAGCAAAGACATTCTCCATGTCACGTTTAACAGAGAACACGGCAGCAGCAGCTTCTCCCATTCCTTGGAGGAACCCTGGTGTGCGAGGTATGGGAGCACGAGGTGCGAGGTGAGTTGAAGATTGACTTCAGTAGATCGAGGGCAAAGTTACCAAGGTCATGGGTAGAAATGGACCCTAGCCGCAGCGCATCATCGCAAATCCCTTCTGAAACCCGACCAGTGCAATCAAATAAAGAGCAACTGTTTGAAGAAGTTGCAAGTGCGGCTGCGTGTTTTTCTGGCCGTGGCCAGATGGACTATCGGCCTTGGCAGAAAGAAGCAGGTCGGTTGTTTCCGAGGGGCTTGTTGTTATCCGCGAGCACTCAGCAGTTGGGGAGGAACTAAATTACCGGCAAGAAAAGTGCATATGTGTTTACTGTCAAGAGCTGTGAAAACCATTCCGACCGCACACATTAGTGTCCTTTGTCAAATGTCATTTCAGAAACTGAAAAAGATAATGCGGTATGTGTTTGTAAATAATTGGTAAAATTACTTAGACTAGATTAATTTTGTTAATGCTTAATCTGGGGAAAACCCCGTCATAATTTTACACTCTAATTACAGTTAATTGTTATTCTGGTCCATGGCTACAGTTAATTTACAACTTGATAAAACACGAGCCCTTCTACATATGTCGAAATTGCTTTATATATCACTGGTAAGATCTGAAGCTCGAGCAGTATGATACTGTATGAGGCTTTCCAGTGCGTTTAAAAAGCTGCTGTTTTAGTGATATCCTGGCACCACAGCTACTTGTCATGTCTCTCACGTAGGGGGAAGACATACCAACTGCTGTAATTACATTATATATCTCATTTCGTACTGTAGGCATATTTCAGATTGAGTTGTCATACATTTGATTTATACAAATGGAATATGCTAAAAGGAGCTATTATTTGAATATGAATGACATTGGTGAATTTGCTCGTTGGTTAAATAAAATTAAATCGTTTATGGCAGTTTTATTTGCCAGATTCACTTAGGTCGCCAACATCTTAATAGTCGTCGATAAACAGAAGCATAATATAAAAATATTTTAAAATCATTGTCATTGCTAAAAGTAGTTACTTAAATAATTTCAATAGTTTTTATTTTATTTTATGGTATTAATTTGCTCAGTCGTTTCGTTATGCTATACTCAATCGTCAGATTTATTTATGGGGAAATTGGTGATTTGAGCATGGACTGGCATCTTAAAATGTCAGCATTGAGCTCAAACCACTGACAAATTGCTTAATAACAATACAATCTGTCACTCGTAATACTGGCATTTGCGAGCTTAGATAAAAAAAACGCAATTTGCCAGGAAAGGATCGGCGGTTAACAGCTAATGCAGAAAGATTACATAAACAGCGTTTTCTTATTTAATTTTTTTCCTGGATCTCAAAATAGAAATATACATTTTAAAAGTCAGCTACAACATATTTATAAACAGATAAATAATATGCTAAAACAAATATACAACCGAGTTTAGATTAAACAAATGAAACTGCAATGACCGATAACATGGCAACAATTACCAGTGGAAAAGACAATCCTTAAACTTGTAATATGCAATTCATAACCCTTCTTCCAATGTGCTACAGAAAATGACAACGTCTTCTGCCAATACACGATTTTCTTCGCAGTTTATGTGGTGGGATGGGGGGAGGGGTCGGTGTTGTGTGGGTTGAAGGTGGATTTGGTCAGAAGGTTTACCAGTAGAGGGGATAATGTCCAGTTGAGTTGAACTTGAATTTAAAGTCGATAACACACCAGGGTTTAAATCAATTGTCACCATGGTGTTTATGCCAAAAATCGGTCTGCTTGCACCGTAAGCCTTTTAAAAACACCAGAAGAGCAGTTCCTGTTGTGAAGTCAGCTGACACTGCAGGGACGTCGGTTGGGAAAGTGGCTGAGTTATGTTGGACCACTATGATAATAATGTGTGCATGGAAATCTACTGCTAAGCGATCCATCCAATGCTAACATCCACAATGTCACTCGCAAAAGGCGACATCTGTTTAATACATTTTTCACAACGGCATGTTTTATAATATTCACATAATGTGATTTTTAAACTTGTTAAATTAATAACGAATAGATTTAATGTAGTGTTTAGGCCACTCTTACGAAGGTTTATGGTGCAGTAATGAAATGGATTTTTATTGCAATGAAATATTACAGTAAATTGCAATTAATGTTTGATATATTTTAAACACAAATACAAATGTTTTTATGAACTGTTAATAGCATAATTACATATTTTTCTATTCTCAGTAAATCCACCGCTGAATGAAGGCTCATTCACATCATATCAAACGGAGGGATTGTTTGACCATACCTTAGTGCCGGCTGGTTAGGCAGAGGGTTGCCAAGACTGAGCTATCACTCACCACTCACGTTTTCCGTAGCTGGATATTAAAGTCAGGTCACTGGGTTCACAGTGCAAAGTGCTAACCACTGCACCCTCCTCCCCAGTGTGCCTAGGAGACAATGTCACACCTTGGCCCTGACCAACTAACCGTCCACATCCAGTGTAGTGCAGTGTTTGTGTATGGTGCAAAAAATACAAGCAGCCTTTTGTGCATCATACAAAGAAAAAATCCGCTGCTCCCGAGGAAGATCATTGTAGTCCACTTGTCTTACGTCACTATCAAAATAAATTTGAGCGAATGAGACTACAACTGTAGACTGATTTCATTCTCATTAAGACTCATCAGCATAGTACAGTTACCAATGCTCACTGATGCAGTCTGCCTCATGTGTCGAGTCTCTTTTTACACTATTGAACCACTGAGCCATTTAGCCTGGCTAATGCTAGCAATAGTCAGATCTGTAAATAACAAGAAAAACTCATCATAACGGATATATAGCGCAGGCTCTGAATCCGATATTTTTGTTAGGTTAAATTTCCAGTTCAGGTGCCACCTTGTCTGTGTGGCGTCTGCATGTTCTCCCCGTGTCAGTGTGGGTTTTCACTGCGTACTCTGCTTTTCTCCCAACAGTCCAAAGTCATGCTGTCTAGGTTAATTGTCCTGACTAAATTGCCCACTGTGCACTATGATGCTGTTAGTTACTTACCCCTGGATAACTCTTAACAATAGCAATATAGCTCAACGTTTCCACCCAGCTTCAATAAAAACTAACTGACTTATCATTTACCGATTTTATTTGTGCACAGTATAGCGATCATTTTCTACAGACATCCACAAGTCCAGCCTCTTCACATGCAGTGATCTACAGTAAAACTTCAAGTACATTCACTAACCTTGAAAGTACAACACAGCATTGTGCCATATTTATAATAATTTGTGCTTCATTTTCAGCCGGTAGCCATTTCTTGCATTGCTGTCCAAAGTTCTTCTTTCTGGTTAACCCGGAAACATACCTTTGAAAAACTATTCTGATGAATATATGTTCACATATCTGCCTATACCCAGTCTCGAACGAGAAGCATACAGCAAACATTTCCTCTGTATTTGTTAAAAGTGTAAATACAGTATATAGGCATTCACAACAGGAGTATATTTATGTTCACTTGACATACTGTAAAATGTACGAACAAAATCTGAATTCAGTTTATGCTAATATCAAGAGCCCAACTAACATCAACTTTATAGCCACTCTGTGAATATATGTGCACAGCTTTTTCGCTTGAATTTCAGAAAATATTACTTACTCAAGACCAGACTAAACCAAGTTTGTTTTCTTTTCTTTTTGGTGAATATATGAAAGGGTAAGAGAAAAGCACAATGTGCTTCGGAGTACAAACACCAGCACTTAACAACAGCTAACCCACAAACTCAAAAACCAGAGCCAGTCACATGCACTCCCACTTCCTGTGTGCATGAACTTCTTAAGGCTGTGGATGCCAAGTCGACTTTAAAGAAAGGTTTTTCTTCCTCAATAAATCCTCAGAGAAATGCCTCCAAACAAAGGTATGTCGAGT
>JAZEWT010000015.1:12145388-12160474 GCA_036362905.1 Mordacia mordax | reverse complement strand
TGAACAATTAATGTGTTACTTGATGTCCTTTTTTGGTTTATAATCATTATTTTACTTTAATTGATCTATTCTGATGTTGTTGTTGACATGCTGTTCTCTCCACAGCTCTGTGCAGCGCTTTGTGACCCTCGGGTGAAACGCGCTCTAGAAGTGCAAATATTATTATTGTCATTCGCAATAGTGGACTATTATTGTGTATCATACTCCAAATCACAACACTGAAATCTATCCCCATCCAAAATCACATATCACGGCCATACCTACATATCAGCTTTGGTTGGTCATAGGTGTTTCTAGCAGAGAAAAAAGATAATACATCTCAATGGGCTCTCACAAAGTTAATTAAGGAGCTTTCATTGATGTAGTGCCCTAAATTGCAAGCCAATGTAATTAAGATTCAAAGTGCTCTAACTTTACATGCTATGTGAAATGATGCTTTACACAAGCAAAACGCTTTAGTCTTAGCACATTTAGTGCATTTTAAATCAGCCTTGACGCTAGTCTGTAAACACAGCATGCACAACTTTTTTAGCGCACACTTTACTATCGACACCATTATTACTTAGCGCTAACACTCACAGAAATTGTTCTCAGCGTTGAACAAAACAATCTCCTTTTCTACTGGAAACATTTACATTTTGGGGGTTATTCTCTCACAATTCAAATGCTGTTATACGGTCTTTGATAACTATTTAAACACTAAACAGGAGTACCAATAGCAACAAAAGAAATAAAAATGTGAAACTATACTGCGATAGGTATTCATGGCTCGATGTATGAAAACTCCTCTTCATAGCTGTTCTTTCGAGATGGATATCCTGAAAGAACAGAAATGTAAAAATGCCTTAAATAATGAGTTAAAAACATTAAATATAAAAAATGCCCTATTTCATTACATCAGCGATATGCGCGTGGGAATGCTTTTTTTTCATTTTGTTCAATGCCAGACAGAACGCAGAAATTGGATTTTCACTCAGTTGTGTTCGCTGACAAGTCTGCGTTGACCCATCGGGCCTGAAAACAGTTTACAAATACCACTTCTGCATCAGCAGCAGTAGCCACCACAGTGCTTGATTTAATGCATAAAATTTACATTTCTGGAAAAGCTATGATATTAATTTCAGTTGTGCTTCAACAGCAATACATTTACAATGGATAAGGGAGGTGAAATAAAGTCATTTATAAGCATAGCCAAAGCCACTCTTACTTTCAAACATGGAAAGCTATTGCTTCGGGCAAGCATAATGACATGTAAGACTGTCTGAACGGGTGATCCGATAGCCCGCAATTACATCGAGAATCACTGTCATGATTGTATTCTGCTTGCCACATGCCGTATTATTGGATATCTTTATGCAGGCTGCTTCCATTGGGACCGAGTGACTTGTTTATGAGGCTCGGCTCTTTTTATTGAAATAATATCTCTATATAGGCGAGCGTCACTAAGTATCACACACATGGTTTTTACACGGAGACCTTGGGGTATATTGTAGCAAGTGCAAATTACAGTAGATATTTATTTGACCATGACAATGGCATGCATTGGCCTTCTCCCTGTTGTGGAGAGACGCGTGACATATTTAACTTTCACCAGGGGATGCTGTAACCACAATGCAGCCTCCACAGAAATATCAGGGGAACCAAGCATACATCGCTAAGGGGCTTCGGAGGTATCTTTAACACTGGGGACACGAGGGATTCAGAGATAAGCAGTTTCACAACCGAATTTAACCAGAATGAATGTCGAGTTAAACAGTAGAACTCCAGCACGCTGTGGTCCTTGGGTGAAAAACGCTCTCAGAAGTGTAATTATTATTATAATACCGAAGTTACCTCCATTATGCAACATCGTAACAAAAGGTTAATGTTGGACAATCCTGCCGTGGTCACCGGTTAAATATTTGTGCATTTAACCACACCAACGTCTTATAAATACGCACTAACCGCCAGAAGCTAAACATGCATTTGCCATGGTGTAATTGATTTTATTTGAAATCCACAAAATCCTTTGCGACTAGACGTTTTGCGACAGTGTGTAGGTGAAATCTGTCCTCATTACTAAACATTGTTTATACTCCTCGGCGGGTTTTTCGAGGCGTTTTTGTATTCAGACGCATGGTAAAGTGAGTTTCCTTTTTTTTAATGTACTTTGCAGGGCGTCTCTACAGTCTCCTATTCCATCCATGCATCTCGCAAATAATCCGCCACATCCTTCGTGCTCCCGACGACCACCCTTCCCTTCCCCCCGTCCAGCAGCGGCGCCCCGGTGTAGACTGTGTCTGGCCCAAGAAAAGAGCAGGCTTCCTTCCTGCGAGCGATTCACGGTGCCGTGCTTGGCTGGTTAGAGCCCCCCCCCTTCCCATTTTACTGCTACACAGTTCATTCTCGTGAAATGAAGCAGAAAGAAACACTATAGCCAAACATATCCCACCCCAACCCTCGCTGCACCCAGCACCCGTCCCATCCCCCCCCCCCTTTGTGAGAAAAGTGGGGGAGAGACTGCGTTTAAATTAACAAACGCCTTTCATAGACGACAGACTAGGAATGTGACAGACTGAAATGAAAAGGCTCTGGCGGTTCTTTCTCCTTTATTAAACTGGCAAAGGCTTGCGCTTTGAAAGTGGAATCTGCTTACTCATTTTTTTTAAGCGGAGCACGGTGAGAGGGATGGGAACTGTACTACACTCTATTACAGATACTGTAAAGCAGCTCGGACTTGTCGTCTTGCAGACCCAAGCCTTTGTTCTGTGAAAGGAATAAAGTAATGGCGAATTAAAGAGGCTTCGCGTTCGTCAGGCTCAACTGATAAGGGATTGCAATACTCTGATGAATCTTCGCAACATTACGTTTAATGCAATCCGATATAACTTGGCATTTGCGAAACCAATTCTGAGAATGTTATGTAATGTCAATAACACTGCGTGTTGTTACGTGGCGAACATTAATGTCTCTGTACTCGTGTTAGAATTTGGAGGTGGGCCACTAGCCGCTGGAACTGACCAAGGAACAGAGATCATAGTGAGGAGATTGTGTTTGCGGGGAATAGCATTCCCAAATGCCATGAGTGTTTTGGCGAGAACAATTGAACTTGTTACTTTTCGCTGAGGAAGTTTGCAGTGGTTGCAATATATTTAGGAGTTGCCCCAAACACATCGTCATAACCACTTGCTTTCAATAGTGGAACAACATTAAGTCGTGATGTATCTTTAGCTTTAGAATGGCTGTGGTCAAATTATATTGTCCGCAGGAGTGTCGCCAGAACATTCGCCTGTAGAGCACAGATTAAAATATATTTCTGTATTCCACACATGACCGTTACTTGATTGCTTTTACCATAAAACACATGTACACCAGCAGGCAGCCTTCCTCCAGCCTCGGACATTAATTGTGGTTGGCCCAGACAATGATTCCATAATATTGTTAAATCTCGATTAAATATTCAGCCCCATCCGCTCTCTGCCCTGCAGCCAATCACTAGCCAACCAGAGGGCATGGCTTATTTTCAAGTATGGATGAATCACAGTGCTATTCTCTTTGCCAGTCTCACCCACTGAGCGTGCAGCAAGATGTCTCTGGGAACAAGGGGGATGCCCAGCGGGCTCCTCTACCACCAGCAACTTTAATGGATGGAGGGGGGTTAGATTGTGATTATTGATTTTCATGTGAATGTGTAGCGTAGTGGCCTTTTTTGTAAAGCAGCTTGGACACATTACCAATTAGCAGCCGAATACTAAATGTTGAAAAGATAACATAGTAATTATTCTGCCACCAATCTTCGACAGCCAACAAGACCACAGCCGCTACCTCTCCTGCCGTCCACAATACCAAACGCGTTCTCGTCATTTCACTGACAACACCGGTGTCTCCCGGTGGGTTGTTATAACAACAGCTTCATGCCAAGAATGGTTGTTTGCTCAGCCGAAAAATTGTTTCCCTAAAGACCAGAATCAAACACTGTCTGTCAGGACTCAATAGGCTAACATAATGAAGGACCTTCTGCACAATTTTCAGAGGTTTATGAATATTTTGTTGTGAAATCCTGGTGTTCAGCTGCCACCATTTATTAGAGTAATTTTCACATCTCCATGGGAGTGACAGGGCTGCAAAAGATCAGTGAAATTAGGTCTCGCACGTATCTCTGCCAGCGAAACAGTATCGTAAAATAATAAAGAGTGCTGATGTGTGTGTGTACTTCACTAAAATATGAACTCTGTCGATACCCTTTTTGAATGCCATATTTCTAATTTAACTCAGTACTAATGTTAGCAATAACGGGTGACTTAGCAACAGTGAATACATTAAATGGCCTACTAGTAATGTCACTGCAACCTATACATTAAATATGTAGCTGTTTAAAAGACTTTCTATAGATTTCTCACTAGCGGATTTCAAAGTGACGAAATGATTATCACACTATGATATAAACCTGGTGAGAGTTAAATTTATAGCCACGGCTGTTTTCACTGGGGAATGGTCATCTGAATTGACCAGAGGCTAAATTCCCTGAACACTTAGGTCACAATGACTGACCAGTGTGGTGATGTGTGGTCACAAACTGTGTGAGTGAAACGGTTTGGGGAGCCGTTAATCCTGCAGTGAAAAGACACAAGGGCTGTAAATAATGATAATAATGATTGTACTGATCGATGCTTTCACAGCTCGATGTATGCAAGTCACTTTCCAAAGCTTCTTTCAGGATAGCCGTGTCGAGCATTACATCTCTCCCGTTCGTGACGTTTCGCTTAGCACGTTGGAGGCATCCTCAGGCGATTGCGTTCGCAGAATTCAAAGCAAATGTGAGAGTAGGAATGCTTAGTCAGTCAATATCAGTACACGCTTAATCCTGTACAAGGTCGCGGATGGCCGGAGCCTATCCCCGCAGACAGAGGGCACAAGACGAGTTATACCCAGAATATTCCACCAGTGCATCGCAGAGCCCTTTATTTTGGGGCAACTTACTCATCAGGCGAATTAACCTAAACAGCAGCGTGTCTTTGGACAGTAGGAGGAAACCAGAGTGCCCGGCGAAAACCCACGCGAACACGGGCAGAACACGAAAACTCCACACACATAGGCACCCGAGCTGGGAATCCAACCCAGGAGATTCTTGCTGTGAAGCAACAGCGCTACTCACTGCGCCACCAAGAGCGAACGCTCTATAGGGCTATCTCGAAAAATCAGCTTCGGAAAGCAGTTCTTACTAAAAACTATGTCTGATCCAACACATTTCAGAATTTACTTATCGATGGAGCAAGCTGTGAATGTTCCGTTGCTTGTCAGCGTAAGTATATTGACAACGTGTAGTGGGTGTATATCAATTACTGTGTAAAGCTATATGCAATCTCTTGACAGCAAGCTCTTGTGAAAATCTCCGGTAATCAAACATAATGGTAAACACTGCGCTGTTATACCTGGCAGTGATCTCCACTAATACTGATATTTTTGTCGTTATATGACTCTACACTTAAAATGTATCGGTAAAAAATAGACTAGAACAATATTGTTTCTATTGCGGGCTGTGGTCAGATTTCCTGTGAGATGTAGTCCCATAACGTTGTCAACGTTATGGGTGAGTGGTGAACTGCTTTTTAAAGCCAAAGCAATAGCAAGACCAAGAATCTTCTTTCTTTTTTCCAATAGACAATACTGAATTCATTAGGAGGCTCCAAATTATTGATACACATGTGTGAATATGTAAAATAGTTTCACCACTCTTTGAGTTTTATAAAACAATACAAAATGATATGGGATGGAGCGGTAGTGCAGTGGCTATAGGCATTAACTTGGCGACCTGCTTAATTCCCAGCCACAACTAACACAATTGGTGGTTGACATCTGCCCCAGTCCTGGACGTTCTCTTACCGAATGTAACACAAATAATAAACATCTATTCAATAACCCAACTTTTACTAAACAACGTAGTAACGTTGTGTAGTGTGGTCAATGTCCATAATCCACCCAGCATGGGAAGGTTTCTACCCTGAAATAGAATAATTGTACAACATTCTGCCGTTTTCCATCACATAGTGGTGACGTCACCACGGCGCCTGTGCCAGGCCAAGTGCACTTCGATTGTACAATACTCATCATAACTATCATGAACCGTGTTCCTTCCACCGCTAGATGAGGGCCTCCCAATATCATCAGTGTCCCTCTACTTTCCTGTACAACTTCTATGCATGTGGCTCCTGTGCATAAGCTGGTATTGTCACGCCACCTCTCTGGTGGTTGGGCTGTTGGGCATGTTCTGCTTTGGCTGAAATTTAATCATCAGTCTCATCCTTCAGATATTGCAAACTTCTAACCATTTTGTATTGTGCCGAAGCCACCTGCTTTGCTTTACATTATATCTGTAGGTTTTATTTGGTCGCTGATCCACGGGTCAAATTTCGGTCTCTCAATTTAATTCCCAGCATGCATCTCTCCATGCTATCAGTAATTGTCAGAGTGATACAGTGCCATATTGTGCTTTTCAATTTTCCTGCTCTAGCAATGATTTCCTTTTGTGCATAATGTACACTGATAAAGTACAGACCTTTTTCAATCCACTGCTGGATGCAGGCCTCTCCACGCTATGTTGTTTATACGGTTTAAATACGTGTACCTTTATGAGAGTACACAAATTATTTGAAAAGAGAGAACTTTTACCTTTCTGGCGATAAGAGAAGTGTTAACATCTTAAAACACCAAGTAGACACCTTTGTGACCCTCGGGTGAAAAGGGCTCTATAAATGCAATTATTATGATTTCGCAAAGTGTCAAGTTTACAAAAAGCCACACACGTTTGAGGAAAAAAATGCAAACAAAATGTTTGGAAAACATATGCATTGATTGCTTGCCAAAGCTGTTCTATCGTAAGATGCATCTTCAGGCGTTCTGTGACCGAGTGCCTGTGACTGGGTGACCTCTAGTATGACTTTGCTGTGCCATATGTGTCCGCACGGTCACACAGAGATCACTCAGTCACGCAGGCCTGCTGTCATTCGCCTCTCGTGCGAGCCATGACTGTGAACACAGCACAGCTCGCCGTGTTCGTGGCGCAGTTAACAGTAACTTCACACTGGCGAAACACCATGGTACAGTACCTCAGGACCATTGTTCGTGGCGCAGTTAACAGTAACTTCACACTGGCTAAACACCATTGTACAATACCTCAGGACCATTGTTCGTGGCGCAGTTAACAGTAACTTCACACTGGCGAAACACCATGGTACAGTACCTCAGGACCATTGTTCAGTACCGCAATATCATTGTACAATACCTCGACACCATTGTACAGTGCAGCAACACAGTTTTACAGTATCTCGACACCATTATAAAGTACCTCCACACAATTGTACGGTACCTAAACACCATTGTACAGTACCTGATTACTATTGTACACTGCCTCATCACCATTGTACAGTACCTCGACACCATAGTACAGTAGATCAAAACCATTGTACAGTACCGAAACACCATTGTACATTACCTGAATACCATTGTAGAGTACAACGCCATTGTATAGTGCCCCTACACCATTGTACAGTACCACAGCCCTATTGTACAGTGCCCCTACACCATTCTACAGTTCCTCGAACCATTGTACAGTGCCCCTACACCATTGTACAGTTCCTCGACACCATTGTACAGTTCCTCGACACCATTGTACAGTACCTGAATACCATTGTAGAGTACAACGCCATTGTAAGTGCCCCTACACCATTGTACAGTACCACAGCCCTATTGTACAGTGCCCCTACACCATTGTACAGTTCCTCGACACCATTGTACAGTACCACAGCCCTATTGTACAGTTCCTCGACACCATTGTACAGTGCCCCTACACCATTGTACAGTTCCTCGACACCATTGTACTGTTCCTCGACACCATTGTACAGTACCTGAATACCATTGTAGAGTACAATGCCATTGTAAGTGCCCCTACACCATTGTACAGTACCACAGCCCTATTGTACAGTTCATCGACACCATTGTACAGTTCCTCAACACCATTGTACAGTTCCTCGACACCATTGTACAGTATCGAGACACCATTGTACAGTACCTCGACGTATCCAGCAAAGTTAACGTCGTGTGGCACTCGATGTGTTGTAGATGGCTTGTAGTTTTATCAGAATGTTTGCATGGCTCCATTAAATTTAGTTGTACTTGTTGCGGTATAGGGCGGCGCGGTGGCCCAATGGTTAGCGCTGACGCCTCACAGCAAGAAGGTCCCGGGTTCGAATCTCTCGGCTCGGGTGCCTTTCTGTGTGGAGTTTGCATGCTCTCCCCGTGTCCGCGTGGGTTTTCGCCGGGTACTCCGGTTTCCTCCCACAGTCCAAAAGCATGCTCCTGGATAGGTTGATTGGCTCGCAGACTAAAATTGTCCCGCAATGCCCGGCGATGGACCGGCGTCCCGTCGTCGGGTGTATTCCTGCCTTACGCCCTGTGTTTCCGGGATAGGCTCCGGCTCACCGTGACCCTATATAGAATCAAGCGGTTTCAGATAATGAGATGAGATGTTGCGGTATAAGTAGTAAATGTGCGACATGTAGACAGTTGGGAGCACTCTTCATTACGAGCATCCCGATACTCGGAGGCGCAGTTTCTCTTTCTTTCTCTCCCAAGGCTTTTTCAATGGCCGGGTGTGGAACCAGATGCACAAATGTTGCTCTCTTGGGTAGAAAGACCATTTTCACAGCATATCAGCGACACAAAAACTCAATAAACACATTGTGCTGTGCGGCACCGCAGCACGGAAAGAATATTACAGAGCGACTGAATTGAATGAATTTCACTTGTTACGGAAATTGAAAGTCTCTTTTTTACTCTTGTTCTCCAGCAGTGATCGCAGAATTGCAAGACGTTCGAGCAGATGGAAAAATGTAGACCTACAGTATCATACAGGGTATCAAGGCATGCTGTTATATCCAGATGTTGTTGTAATTCCAGTTAAGATTTCCAGAAAGTAGGTAATAGCATATAAAGATGCATTTCCTTGGGCGCAAAAAAGGTTGTTGTGCTCACCTAACACACGTTGGTCACAAATCTAAACTGTTTTATTTTCCAGGTGAAGCCCATCTCATCTCATTGTCAGAACGGCTTAATAATCCCGTGTCTGCCGGAGCCTATCTCGGTATACAACAAGGCGCAAGGCAGGGATATACCTACGATGGGACGCCAGTCCATCACCGGGAACTGAGGGCAATTTAGTCTGCAAGTCAATTAACCTATGCAGCAGCATGTTTTTTGGACTGTGGGAGGAAAGCGGAGTGCCCGGCGAAAACCCACGCGGACACGGGGAGAGAATTCCCAAACTCCACACAGAAAGGCGCCCGGGCCGAGATTCGAACCCGGGATTTCTTGTTGTGAGGCGATAGCGCTACCGACTGGGCCACCGTGCCGCCTAGGTGAAGCCCATTGACAAGAAATATAGAATTTAAAGACAGAAAAAGTCAACAAAGAAGCATAAGGAGAAATCATCATCGTTAATGCTGTACGGGATCGCGAGGGGCCAGAGCAGAGAGAGGGTGCAAGGCAGGACTATACCCAGGATATAACACCAGTACATCGCGGGGTATTGGAATTAACTTATTCAGCAGGCTAATTGACTTGGGCAGCAGCGTGTCTTTGGAGGGTGGAAGGAAACCCGAGTACACGGCGAATACCCACGCGGACACGGGGGAAAACACGCAAACGCCACACAGAAAGGGACCCGAGCCGAGAATTGAACCTGGGAGCTTCTTGCTGTGAGGTCACATCGGCACTCACTGCACCACTGTGCCGCAGAAAGAGGAAGAGATGTGTTAGAAAACACACACATGCCATATAGTTCCATCCCACTCAAGGCATCGTCATCACTAGTGTTGAGAGCTTGAAGGCCGCAGGTTAATAACATCATCCGATCTGTTCAGTAAAGTAAGTGAGCTTGGGTAGGATGAGTCGCTTGAAAGGAGGATAGTCGACCACAGGTGAGTACTGGTACAGAGAGGAAACCGAGTCCAAGTATCTGAGAGGCCACCCATCAAGGAGATAGAGTCATTAATTCTCATATGGTGGTGGCTTAGACCATCCAGCAGAGGATTGGTCATGGCTGATGGTGATGATGGTGAAGCACACATTTCAATCCACTACATTTAATCCTTCGATTAAACAATGTGATCAACACATTGATTTGGTTAGTCTTCCCGAGGGGGGGAAATTAAAGATAGACGCATAACTGCTAACTTTCCTTTAATCTGCGAGCCACAACTAGTGTACATTGCCATTAATGTCATGATGGCCCAGCGATTTTCTGCTACATAGGGTCAAGTTGAGGAAGCGTGAGCATTTGCAACGTTGCTCCTACCATCCCGGGCCACGTCAGGATTTGAGAAATGTCAAAGCTAAGTGTTAAATTCCTGACCTTCCTCAGGGGTCAGGACGCAATCACTCAGTATCTGACATCACAGCGCCAAGTCGTTTGACCAGAGACAATTGCGAAAAGTGAAGGAACTGAAAAAGGACAAATTTGCGTTATCGCTAACCCCTAATCCAGGCCGTAAGTTACAAAGGCCATGTACTTTACGCTCGTGTATATTTTATAATGCTGTAAATAGCTTTCATAATCGGACAGCCAGCTGCACTTAAATATATAAAAGAAATGTCAATACAGTGTATTTCTTAATAATGTACAGGACTAAAATAATATACTTTGAAAGTCATGCAATATGAATTGAAGGCAGTATTGGGAACAACATTAAAGTGGGTCAGTTTTTACTGTTTCTATATACGAGAAGGGGCTTGTTTGTGAAATCTTAGTATCGATTTATTTGCAATTGCCTCATTAAAGTGCATGTGTTCCACCGTTTTATATGTGTGCCCATCTCGAAGACCACACTTTAATTGATTCTTATTATTACACGTTAATTGTTCGTGCTAATGCTGCAAAAATAATTTGAAGATTTGAAAGCGAAAGAAGTGTTCATAAAGAAATAGCGTCAAGCAATGCTAGGCAACTCGAAATAATGCACACTGGCAATCTCTTTAATAGCCATACTATTTTAGACGTAACATTCCAGTCCATTAATGTTACGTATTTCCTGACGTTTCTCTTAAAGGGATTTCCCGAAATCAACATCATTATAAGTCATGGTCAATCTACTGCTCGATGAAGATCTCACTAAGCTGCTACTATCCCCTGTGATCTCGCAATGTTAGAATCCACCCAGCACCTGTGCATGGAACTGAATTCATCACTCCATTTCCTCAGTGGACGTTCTTTCAGACATGTTCCATTCCTTGTCTGGCACTCCATCACTGTTCATGACCAACAGCAGGCATCCCTTCCAGTGATGTATCCTGCCGAAGCCCATTTATATATTCAGCCTGTCTTCAGCCGAAGGATGTCTTTAGCCGGTGTTCTTAGCCCGTGTGTGATCTCTGATCCATATCTTCCTGTGTCTCTCAATGCCCGTTCCAAACATGTATATCTTTCAATGCGTCTTTGTGTTAATGTTCTGAACAGTGTCAGAGCAGGAAGTGTGCTCCGCTTAAACGCTTTATTCTTGAGCAACATTGGTGGGTTTTCAGAGTTATTCAACACAGTACAGAGGTGACCATGAGTAGATTTTGTAAAACTGAAGGTAGTCGCAAAAGGGACCAAGTTATAGGGGTGGTGTACACAATGGGAAATGAGTTTTTCTCAGTGAGAAAGGCCGCAAGGAAAATAAAACTTGGAAACACCCATCACTGACGACCTTTAATGAGGTTGTTACGAGTATATCAAGGTTCGCTTGTCATATCGATGCATACTTTTGTGATGACACAGCAGCGCTTGGGCAATGATTTGTTTTTATATGCAGGTAAACTGCACCCTCGGTGTGGGACAAGCACACTGCTATGCGTCCTTTGCTTGCGCTGAGCATCGTTTATCTGTCAAACTTTTCTCTGGGACCTCTTCTTTTGCTTTAAAGAGATGCGTGCGTTGCATTCTCATTGGCTGGAGGAAATGTCAGTTTGTTTTCAAAATGTAAGGGCCATAATTGAATAGGAGGGATGGCTCTGATGTAAATATCCCTTTAGAGACGTAATACCCCTAAGCTTATTGATAGCAGCTGTGCAGATTCATAATGACTGCTGCTGCAATTGCAGGTGATGCAGGTGCACAAAATCAATGATTACAGCTTATTGCCAACAGCTGTCGTGTTTAATAAATACAGCAGCTACTGCACACGGAGGTACCGCAGGCACACCGAATAATTGATTGCAGTAAGATTTTTGAGCAAACTTCTTCTTAATGGGGGATGTTGGATAGGAGGGCAAATTAGTTAATTACCCACTTTGTACTTCCCACACTGAACCTCTCAAAAGCTTTTGCCCCAACCAGTCATCCCATCCAGTGCTGTAATCTAGCACTGTGGAGGTGAGGGTTGGTAGATCACACAAGGGTTGGTAGAGCAAACAAATTAAACTCCCTTTCCATTGGCATCGAGGTGGGATTCCCTGGCTCTCCAAGAGAAGGTGGTACAGCAAATTGTGGACTCCAACTGTTCCATATGTATGGATAAGGTGGTGACCACTATCACACTTGGGTTTTCTCCGGGTGTCTAGCAGCTTTATATGTTTGAAAATGATTCATGTACACATTAGAGCATTTCCTGTCAGCCAATGCTCAGTTTCCACAACCAATGAGTTTGTTATTTACCTTTTGACCTTATTTGTTGATGCATTGGTCAGTTCTAACGCTTGTTGTATTGCAGGAATACCACACCCAGAGCTTGCGAGCTCACTGGGAATTAAAAAAAAACATCTGTCTATCTAATGGGACCCAGACTAAGATGGTCTGGAACCAGCGTCAGAACCTGGCCATCAAGGCACCTCATCTGGTGGAGGTGTGATTTGTAGGTCGAAAAGGGCTAAGTTATTGTTGTTGACATGCCGTTCTCTCCACAGCTATGTGCAGTGTTTTGTGACCCTTAGGTGAAAGGCACTCTAGAAGTGCAATTATTATTATTAAACGCCTTCGAATCTATTTGCCACCTTGCATGCAAACAGGCAACTTTAATGGGAAGGCTTTCATGACCAATATCATCTATGAAATCCATTTTTTGGGTTAGGTCATATAAAAAAACACGTGTCATAAACCCCCCTCCACTCGACACAGCCGATCAGTAATGTTTAGTCACGTGAACAGAGCGTGCCCATTACTTGCTGTCTCAGCACGCTCTTGCTTTGGAGAGCAAACCAATAACATTTACAATAAAATATGACATTTTACTGATAAGTGCCAAATGGGTATGAGTTACCTGATGATGCTGATTGCAATTATCACCGAAACGTCGCATTTCATTGCAAATGTTGTTGGTTTGCTTTCCAACGCACCGGTGTGCTGAGATAGTAAAGAATTGGCACGTTCCGTTCATGTGACAAAATATTAATGATTGGCTCTGTTGGGTGGAGGTGGGTTCATGACACATTTTTTGTATGACCTAACTCAAAAAATGTATTTATGGGCATACAGGTTAGTTGGGAAATTGGTAGGTCGAAAGATGTGGCGGAGATTGTTCACTTTTCCCACTATTCTAAGACGGCTGAACAGCTTGGGAAAGTACAGCAAACACCCTCGAGAGCAGTTCTGTAGCCTTCTGTCGTCCAATAGTGGGGTGAGCAATAATTTTGAGGGTGTACCTTTAGCTTTACTTTATTTTTGTCTACCCGGCATCACGTTAACTTGGCTTTACTTCGCGAGACTCGGCGCCAGGAGGCTACGTTGGCTATTTTCTCAACGCTGTCATGGAAGCTGATTATTGTAAAGGCCGTGTCGTGAATTGACACCGTTCAGCACCAGGCATTTCCGTTAGCCTCATGAACTGTCATCGTTCAAGGTGCTTCCTGATGGATGCCACAGACAAAGATTACAAGCTACTTGTTTCGTGAAAGAAAAACCTTTCACCACCTATGATGTCCACATTCACACCAGGGCTGCAGAATGAAAGCATTCTCAGCATTGGTACTGGAACAAATGAATCCGTGGGAGATCAAAATATTAATATTATATAGGTGCGATTACAAACTTTACTCTTTCACAGTCTAGGCGTAAAAAAAATTGCAACCGTGTCCTTAGCAGAATATGGTAATTTGACAACTGTAAGTGATATTTTTTTTAAACCTATGAAGTTTCCACTGCCTTTTTACCAGAGACCATAACTTAAGCAATAAACACTGGCCACACCATAACTATTGCTATTTAATTTTTAAAAATCAGTTACTCAGTTTTTATTTAAGCTGGAAGGAAACGTTGAGTTATGGTACTCTTTAAGCATTCGTCAAGCAGGGACGGATAAGCAAGCTACTACATCTCAGGGCACCGGGGCAATTTAATCAAGCTATTTAACCTCGGCAGAATGTATTCGACTGTGGGAGGAAACCGGAGAACCCAGCGACAACCCACACAAACATGGAGAAAATGTGCAAATTTTACACAGAAATAATAATAATAATTGCTCTTATAGAGCGCTTTTCACCGAACGGTCACAAAGCGCTGCACAGAGCTGCGGAGAGAACGGCATGGCAACAACAACGACATGAGAATGGATAATCCGCAACAGTAACGGTTTTGGGGGCTTTTTTTTTGACAAATCCGAGCTGTTGAGAAAACGGCATGTCAACACTAACATCAGGACAGTTCAACTGAAAATCAAATAGTAGTAATCATTTATAGGACATAAAATAAGCAATATTAAAAAAGAAAATAAATAATTCAACAAACAAGGAATGAATAAATATTCCCAAGCAGGCGCAGGTCGTTGACTGGCATTGAGCCGCATCAACAGTCCTCGCCAGAGGGCTTGAAAGTCTTACGTAACAAGTGGGTCTTGAGACGAGATTCGAAGATACCCAGGGACTCAGCTGATCGAAATGCACCTGAGCCGGGAATGAAACTCAGAGACGTTTTGCTGTGAGGCAGCTGCGCTGCTCACTGTACTAGCGTGCCACTGAGAATCGTGTTGCCAGTACCAAGTACTGGCAGCACAATGCTAAAATAATATTGAGGGAATTTTAGCCTTTTTTTCTTTTTACATTTGTGTTTTCTTGATGTTTCACACGTAATAATGGGGCGGCGC
>JAZEWT010000015.1:12127476-12145346 GCA_036362905.1 Mordacia mordax | reverse complement strand
AAGTGTTCCTGAGCAGGCACGAGTGACATGGTCAAAGAGACAAATAGTTTTGCAGAAAACACATCAACACCAGTATGAGAGTATATACGAAAAGCGGGTTCAATAAACATTCCAGCACTACAAAATAAAAAAAATATATACACAATTTCCACGTTTCTAGATTATAACATACATTTCCTCTTTATTGGCCCAGTGGTTAGCGCTGACGCCTCACAGCAAAAAGGTCCCGGGTTCGAATCTCTCGGCTCGGGTGCCTTTCTGTGTGGAGTTTGCATGCTCTCCCCGTGTCCGCGTGGGTTTTCGCCGGGTACTCCGGTTTCCTCCCACAGTCCAAAAGCATGCTCCTGGATACGTTGATTGGCTCGCAGACTAAAATTGTCCCGCAATGCCCGGCGATGGACTGGCGTCCCGTCGTCGGGTGTATTCCTGCCTTACGCCCTGTGTTTCCGGGATAGGCTCCGGCTCACCGTGACCGTATATAGGATTAAGCGGTTTAAGATAATGAGATGAGATTTCCTCTTTATACTATAGAAAACGTCGGGGGTGCAATCTTACAATCCAGTAGGCATGTCTGACCAGGTTTGCTGTAATTTTGTGTTCGTTTTTAATGAATAGGTGTGGCGGCTTACAGTAAGAGTCGTTGATAATTCATGGAGCTCAGTTCCATTTCAGAAAGTGTGCTACGGTGGACAATGCTTAACCATGAATGCAAGAACATTTATATTTACAGTCCTGACACATACTGTAAATCACGTGGCACAAAGCGTGACAGGATGAAGAACATTCTTAAATGGGCAACTGCATGAGAGTAAAGTTAATTATAAACAATTCTTTGTGATGATGCATCGCGGCTGCTAAGAAATATATAGCACGCATTTATCTGTTTTATTTCATAAGCCTTTGGGATGGTCGTAAAAAAACTACCTCATCGATTTTTGCAAATTAAGTTTTGTATGAATAACATTCATGGCCCCATTAATAAGCAATGGAAGTCGGGGGAGTGCACGATAGAGGCTGTCAATTAAACGTTTAAAAAGATTACTATTCTGCTGGCTCGTAAGCGACCGAGATGAAACGTAACCAGCGTTGAATAGGAATGTCGTGGGATACAGCGGGAATATATATTTTTGAAGGATGTGTATAATTTATTTTTGGATCACATTTACAAATAATGTCAATACTGTGCGATTGTAACTCACGGCCGAGGGCTCGACGGCGGATGTGCGAAGCACTGGTGACTAAGGTTGCGTACTTACTGCGAGGAACTCTTGCGTTGCCGGTTGTATGAATTTCTGATGCGGCAGAAATTCCATTTGTCCTAATTTGACTACCAGATTAGACCATGCCATAGATTTATTGGGGTAAGCAAGTGAACTAAGGTGTGCAAGGTAAGCACATGAGTTACAGCACAAAAGATTGTTAGACAAGTCTCTCTTGTCTGGAACAAATAGTGCCTTTAGCTCTGAACTTCTACTCAAGGCTTGCACTGATGGCACAATCATCATTTATCTATCGTAGCAAGATAACATTCAATTCTGGAACACATAATAACCTTGATGAACGATGTCCCTCCATTACAAACGTATTATCTGCACTGGCCCTGAATGTCACGGGATGTTTTCTTTTCTTCCAACGACTGCACGTTTTCAAAGATGAAGCCAAACATGACGGATACGAATGTGTGCTTTTCTAAAGAATGCCTCGCGAAAATGCAAACAAAAGAAGGCTCGCTCAAAGGAACAATGTCTGAGCATTATAAAAGCGAAAACAATTATTTGCAAAAATATAACTGACTTAATATCAAACACATTGTCCAACACAGCACAGTGCTTTATCAATGGAAACAATTAATATACTAGAGAAAACCTTTGTCCACGAACCTTTATATAATCTCTTTTTGTATGCCCGTGTCTCAGTTAACTTTTATGCTTGGAAATGTAGAAGTAGGTTATTCAAATATATCCCATTGTTCACGCAGAATTCTTGCTCACCTTAACTTCGTTTCAAGATGCCTTTTAATTAAGTCTCACAAAGCATGAAACCTCCAGACTGGGCTGGCACACACTTTCATCTTGTGGGTTTTCTTAGTGTGGGCCAACAAGTGATTTGAAGGGCCATTGGAGGTTTAAATTACATTAATTCTTTAGTCCATGAACAATCACCATTTCTCCACTAAGAGAAAAAAAAGCAATTCGTAAGCTAATGGCGACGATTACGCAAACGCCAGAAAAAATTCGCTTAAAATGCGAGGATAAAAAGATCTATTCGTATAACTACTTAATCCTCACATTTGTAAACCCATAAGTGTTTCAAAATAACAATTTCACCTACAAAATATAGCTTGACACTGACGAATAAGAATGCTTTTAGATGGTGAGTAGCTTTAAGATGGTGGGTACTGTCCTGGCATCTTCCATCACAAAAACAATATCTGACTCATGACTATTTCCCATCCTGCCACAGCCCACTACATTCCTCACAAGTACATTTTATGTCTGCAGGTCAGGTCAAGAGTCCCGCTGACTAGATTGGCATGATCCACGATATGCTCGCAAAGCTAGGTTTCTCTGATGTGTGAGAAGGGAATTTTCGAATAAAGACGAACACACGGCAGTTTGAAGCACTATTTGATCCCGCTAAAGCCGTGGTATGAAGCTGCTTTGCGTAGGCAGAATATAAAAACAATATGAAAATAACCCATCCATTTAAGGCACGAATGAAACCAACCCAACCACCCTACATTTTCAATATAGTGTGCAGAGTTTAAATAATACAAGGCGATGTAAGAATTACTCTTATATGCATCCATGTGCCCTCTGCATATATACCTTGCTCACCAACTGGTAGTTTGGCTCATTTGGTATTGTGTCTTATCTCTTCTGATAAACACGTACATTAGGTACACTCCAACGTGAACGTAGTAATCGGTCTGCATGCATTCTGCTCGTTGCTGAGTTGTATATGATGGGCGATTAGCAGACTCACTCATCACACAAACCTGGCCGAATAACTCGTGCAACACATGGCTCTCTGTGAAGAGCAACTATAATTTTAATGTAGCCAGATGTGACTGTAGCACATAAGCTCATCTTGACTTGTAAGCCCAGCATTTAATCTAAATGGGCTTCGGGGTATTGTTTGTTTACAGAAGCATTCAGGATTGCAGCGCTTCACTGAATTTGCTGAATTCCCTCCTTTAACTGCCATATGCCAACAAGGTCCTGAGCTCTCCATCTCAAAGGCGAGGAGGAAAAGTACGAAAAATAATGAAACCCAAGTCGGAACGAAAAAAGCAGTTCCAGTTATTAAAATAACATATACTAAGAGCAATATATCTTCTCAGCTAAAAGCAGTAGTTTTGTAGCATGCCTCACTTTGGCTCATAAAGCTTTAGTCTTGTCCAAGCTTGAACAGGATACTCTAAGCCAGGTCCATGAATTCATCTCTTCATGAAGCCAATCTTATAACTGCCTGCTTGTATTGACAGAATGTCGCACTAGGTTTTCACAGTCCATAAACATGTGTAGGAAGCACACAGACTCTGTGCAAATGCAAAACCATCTGTATTTCCTGAAGTGAGTTATGGTCCTTATGTCTTATGTCACCATGAATATGGATTCGACCCAATGTTACTGATTGACAACAGCAGTGGAGCGTTTCCCATCATTAGTATTGCGACTCATCCGCACAGCATGGTGGCCAATGCTCATTGCTATGAAGATGACCACAATGCACTTCTTCAAGAAATGCTGATAGTTTTGGCATATGCACAAAGGCTGTATTGTTATTTTCACACGTTGAGCTCTTTTAAACCATTGGTTTTCGAAACTGCACTGTTGTTCTGTTATGATGGGTTATTGTTATTTCCACTCCTGATTAGTGTTCACGGCCACTGGAGAGCCTTACTGGGCCACAATCTTGACCTCCTCGTCTCTTTCTCCCAGCACCTCTAGATCAACGGTGGCTTTGTTAGCTTGCTACATCCCTCCGTCTCCCGCACCACTTTCCCTCCAAAACCCACCTTAATTTATTTCACGTCTCCAAAACCCATCGTAATTTATGTAACTATTTTTAACGTATCCTTTGGGTATGTTATGCAATCACAAGCAATAATCTATTTTGTCAGTGTTTCCACTTGTTTTTCTTGTTACGAAATGCTACCTTGAAGTTAACCATAATGAAAAATGCAACCAAATGGCCTGTCTGCCACGCTGTTCCCATCCGTAACGTTACAGCTGGATCCGAGGGTGGCGTGGGTGCAAATGTGCAGCTCCCTTCACTGAGCAAAGGAGCCACATTGCCCAATTAAAAAATGTGTTATGCAGCTCGTTTGGTGCTGACTTGGCCTGGTACGACTGCTGTGGGAGTCTGGCCCAAAGCCCACTTGCATGTTTAGTGAACTGGTCCGGCCTGGTTTTAAATGTTTATTGGAAAGAATGTGGTATTATTACGCAGAGCAATGAAAGCCAAACATGGATTGAAATCACACTCCGGTATACCTGTGCACGTGGACCAGTGTCACCTTAAACATTACTGTCGGCCATGGCATATGTGAGTAGCATAAATTAAATAAGAGAAAATGAATCCTGCTTGGCATCTGACCAGTTAAACTGTTGTTGCCGATTGAAACAGCTGGTATCCAGGTTTACCCGAGTTTGACGGTTACCCCCCAATAGTGGGGGGAGGGGGTATGAGAGCACAATTTTACGACCGGATGCCCTTCCTGACACCAACCTCCCTCCTTCAGTTGGACGGTCTTCGGATCGTTACCTGCTTGGAACCTCTCTCCAAACCTGTTCACCAAGGGAGACCCGTAGCAGTCACTGCAGCTGACATGTTTCTGCGGCTCATTCGAACACGCAAACACCTCCATCACGATAAGGTTGAAAGCCATGTGGAGGGGTGGCCAGTTTCACGGCTACTTACAAATTAGAATTACGAATATTAGTCATTCTGCATATACCTTCAATTTTAATCTTCATAACTAAATTGCCGCATTACTTAATTTTGCATAATCACTCATTATGACGAGCTAAATTTCTACCACGATGTGGAGATGAGGCTCTGGACTTTGATCCACAATTCTGTGAAGACGTATAACTTTTTTTCGCTCCCCAAGTAATTTAGGCGTTTGAAGAGCGGCACCCAACATATCATCACACATCGAGCAGGACACGAGGCCGGCTCAATGTGGATCACGAGAATGACTGTCATTTTAAATAACATGTATTGAATGACTTCAAATGTTTAACATCCGGGAACATTTTTCATTCTTCTTAATCTTATTTTGGTTTTCAAATACAATTTCAGTTGGAATATGTATTTAGTACACTGTTAGTATTAAACTAATTCATTGAATGCATGTAAACATTAGCTGCACGAATATAATGGCAACGAAATGAAAGCAGAATTTCGTATTTCACATTATGCCGTGTATATAATAAATGCAACAATATCTACAAGGAGCACATTCATACAGCTAACAGGATAAAATGGCATTACAGTACAATGAGAAATTATGCACGTGGGCCCGTATTGAAGAAGTATTTTGAATAACAAATACGCCATGAAACATGGCATGAATAGAAAGCGCATTATCTCACACCCAATTAGCATTTTGTGATATACACATTTTATAACACCAAACCACGGAAGGTTTTCATTGTTGTGGCTTGGAAGACTCACGGTGTCATATTCTCTTATGCCCGTGCTCACTGGTTTCACTACCACGACTAATTGCCAACACAGTTTTACAAGGTCATTTGTCAATTCAATCCTCTCTCATAGTCGTTAAGAAATGGATGCATTTTTCCCCCTTGTAAACATTAAGAGATTTGATGACACTCTATGCAGAGGTAGGCACATTTGATGCCTCTTTTTCAGTCCACAGCTGCTAACAGAATTTGACCGATATGCAAATCTAGCCTGAAAATGTGTCGGGCAATTTATGAAGAAAGAGAGTGCGATTTTTTTCTTATTATTCATGGATTTTACGTGAACATGTAAATATGTTTTATGCACAGTGGTAAAATTGAATTTATTATGTTAATGCAGCCAAAGAAAAATAATTAAATATTTCGATTATCAGATTCATAAATATATATAAAATGAATATACTTTCTTTCCCTTGGGAATTTTATGTCGGCAGAGCAATACAATTTACATCAATGACACGCACGTGTATATATGTGGTAAAAACATAGAATCACAACTATTATTCATAATTTATGCTTTCTATCCTGCAGCTCCTTTAATGATCTGCCAAGGATGAATTCCAAAAGCTGCCGTACAAACATTCCAATATTTATACATTGACGGCCGTGTACACAGAGTGAAGGGAACGTTTGTGCATAAACGCTTATCAGCGAGTACTATAAAGATTTGCTATAAAATGAAATTGGAAATTCGGAACATATGTAGCCAAGTTACTCAGTCAGTGATACCAGATGACTGCATATCATCAGAGCGCACGAATACCACTGACAGCTTATACATTGAAACAAGAAACACAGTTTTTCAAAGGAAAGCAGACTCGGTCATCCATTTTGCTGCCAAGTTATCTAATAAGCTGCAGATGCAGAGAAAAAGAGCCGAGACAGCGCTAAAATAGCTGGCAAATCAGTGAGGCCACAGCCAAACAGCATATTGTTCAGACAAATTCACTTCCATTTGAAACACCATTATTGTCGCATGCTAATTGCTGTCTTACAAGATATATGAAGGGCAGGACCTAATTTGCATGTTTTCCATTCATGTGATTATATGCGGTGGCAGTGTGCTACGGATCTTGGAGGGGAACGAACACATTCTTTGCTTGTCATTGGCTACACAAGTGAATTACCTTATTCATGCCAAATGTAACTTTATATAATCATTAAAGACACAATTATATCCCAGGGTTTTTTGACTTTCCATTTAATATAAAAGTGGCATTTATATAAAAAAATACGTGTACCAATTGGATTTTTCATCGACAAAACAAATCAGCTGTAATGGAAGACCTGGCTTTGTTGCACAAGAATGGATTTTAGCAATTACCTCTTTTCCTTAGGTTTTGTTTATTACCTCATTATTTACCTGACAGCATGAAAACTGAGTAATTAGAATGGCCTTGATGGGAAAATTAGAAGTGATGTTATATTGAAAAAAGAGATTGCATAAAATATGCACTTAGATTTGCATGAGGGTAAATCTCTTGGCTTTTAATCTAGAAATATAATATACCATGCATTTTAACACTCAAGGGCATGAGCTGAAAGCTCTCTCCCCACATACACTGCACAATTGAAATGGAGTCTCAAAAATTGCGATCTTCTGAAGCTCAGCGTGAAAAAAAAACCCCACGGGCAACGGTGCAAATAGCGCTCTAAATGCCTCCCCCCACTATTTAGAGGAAATCGTTCCGCATACTGACACTGCATAACAACCATCTTAATTGTGGACTGCTATTTGGCGGAGGACATACTCTGTAAAACAGAACGCTGCATAAGTGTGGGGGGTTTTAAATGAACACATTTTGGATGGAAATGCACCCAGAAAAAAGGAAATTAAAGAAGTAGCCAGCGTCATACCTAGCCTTTTCTCAGAACGGGTACGAATAAGCTCATTATTGTTCTGCTAGACTGCATCGCAGCTTGTGCCGGCTGATATTATTTTCCAGTCATGTGCGCTTGCCTAATATCCTCCCATCCCCACCACCCCCCACCGTCACAGTCTGACATTTCATAAGCAGACTTGCATCAAGATTGCCCAGGGACACCAATAATATTAACTCAGCAAAACCACCTGGCTTACTGTATGCAACAGCAAAGGCAAACACACTGGCTTGGAATATATATACATTTAATACAAATAAAAAGCAAAATATATCAGTTGCAAAAATACAGCCATCTCCTGCCGGTGGCATTACTTTGAGTTCACCACAGCTACAATTTGTGTCACTCTGCATGTGCAATAATTTATTAACCGCATACACATTTTGTGTTACTTCAAAGAATAATCATATTAACACAACATTAAAATCTAGGCAGTTTTGGCACGTATACAGATTTAGTCTATGAAGAAAAAGTCAAATTTATTTTATTGTTGCAAAAGACAGCGATTGTAAACATACATTCGTGCACTATTTTTTATTCGTTACAAAAATGCAATATTAGCCGTTACCTTGGTACAACACGCACAAGGTCAATGTTTACAGCAAATCGTTAACCACAATGACATGGGTACTTCTGAATAAAGAAATGTCAGGGATTGTTTGCATAGCTTACTGACAATTGTCAGGCTTTTTTTGTATTACAATATTCTTTGGCGCAAGCCTTTCCAGTGTTCATATCTGTTGAAATGCGCATCACACTAAAAAAAACATTGACGGGCATTGAAATACAGCAGCTGTGCATCTGGGTTGACCCAGGGTCATTTTATAGGCTTTAAAACATGCAGGCAGTTTAAGCCTTTGCTGCTAAATAAACTGAGCAAAAACTATTACGAGGTGACAGGGGGTGAATAATGTGCTTAAAATTTATTGCACTACCGCTTACAGTATTGTACAGTACAATCGGACGTGAAATAAGCCAAGTTCTAAAGCGAGCCACTTTGGGATGTACAAGACGGAGGCAGCACATCTGGAATTAAAGAAGAGGTGTATATTGGCCGTGTAGGTAATTTAAACTTGACCAAGAGGGCTCGCGATTCACAGCAGAAACGTTAATGGACAGCGCTGATGCTTCCGATGCAAATATTTAAATTCGGACGTTCATTTGATTTCTCAAAATGGACATGTACAGCGTGAGAGCTCTGAGAACATCTATTGCTCACGACATTTGCGTCGGTCATAATTTTACATCAACCATTATAACAACAATTTAGCATTCATATTATCATCAAAGCGCGTTTTGTTTTTCTTCTTCACAACCATCAGCGGACACTGCGCAAAGGCCACATTTTCGCACGCAATCATTCTTACTAACATCGGTAATGATGCATGGCCAAACGGGGGGCCTGGCGGCTCAGCCCGTGTGTCGTGCACACGTGGCGAGAGCGCCAAGTGCCCTGGGGGGCACAACGTGTTAGCCGCAGTCTATTCGCTTGGGTTTAGTGCCTGCCGCAAAACGAGCCATTTCCCTGGAACGCTCACATGCACAGAGGCGGTTGCAATCTCCGTACAACCGCTCTCTCGCCTTTATGTTGCATGTACCTTCACGTCGCGTGCGTCCGCTCCAGTTTCCATCCGCAATTATATTTACCACAGATGCTTGCCCGATTTCGAGCAAAATCCATTGAAATAAATAATGCCCCGTGTTATTTAAATCTACATATTTCGGGCACATAAATAACGATAGGAATTTGAAAATAGATGACAAGACCCAAATTGCATGTAATGATTATAATGGCATAAATGAAAACGGCAGAGGGGGGGACAGAAGACCATGGAGTGATTTACCAGGTGCGTTTCACATAGGTTTCAGTGATTCTCGGAGACCAAAGGGGGCAGGCATGTTATTGCTAGCATGCTCGATGTGTGAGAGAGCCATTGTATTGCCACGACTTTGGATTTCTTAACCTTTTTGTTCCCACCAGCTGTTGTTCCTAACGCAGTGATTGCACGCAGCAAAACATTGAGCGCAAGTAAATAAAAGAAGAGAAAAAATGCTCGAGCTGTTCAGAACTTCTACGCGCACCAAACTGTAAAGAAAGACATCAGGCTATTGGGTTAAAAAAAAGGTAGTTTTGCAACCCGGAGGGTTGGTCGTTTAGGCTAGCCAGATATACGACATACACTAAGTAGTTAATTGGCTGCTCTCCCAGAAGAGAAATAATATGCACTCTCTGCTTATCCAATAGCCTAGGGACAATCTGCGTCATTTTAAGACTGTAAGCCATGCAAAAATATATACATCAACCATAAGAACAAAAGAAATTGTTAAATTCATCATCACAAAGATAACCTCAAGGAATGCAAACGCATAATTAACATTGATATCGGCTGTGATTCACGAGACTTAATATTCGGTGTCTATAACTGGGTAGTAACCTATAAATTCATTGCCGCAGCGATAAGAGCAAATCTGGTGCCACACTGTCAAGCACTTCCCTGGCTACTATCAACAATAAATACAGTATTGACATTTACCGTTTTCCCTTCTATAGTTATTACTACGCCTGGCCTTCATCAAACTAATTAATTTCACAATATGTTTTGCCCTTACAAACAGTGTTTGACATTACAGAAAATTTTCTTACATCCTTTTGGGAATTAAAAAATGTACATAACGAAAACAAGTTATAATAGAAGAGTGTGAATTAACAAATAAATGCGTTTTGTATGTATGCCCTTAACAGATGTGGTTGTTTTTTTTTTACGTAGAAACGCGTGCATGCATGTGTGTGTCAGCCTGTCTGTAAATGGTTCTGTTTGCAACGTTCACTCCGTTCTGCAGACACTAAAACAGTAGACAGCGTTCCATTAGCTAATGCATGTTGTTAGAGCCACTTCCTTACATGGGTACATAAGTGTCAAACAGAAATACATCATTTGCTATATATACACGCGCGCACTTACAGCAAACCTAGCATGACACCAATTTCTTGGGAAAAATATGTGTGCATTAACAACTATCTTTAAGAAACCACGTCCCAAACAAGTGATTGTGAAAATCGATAATAATAATACTAATAATAAAAAATGTACATGTGTCCCTGGCGAATTATTTCAATCAATTAATCTCCCCACATCAAAATCTGTGCAATTAAACATTTGCATATAAATCACATCTCAGTCTCAGAGCCTATCCTGACAGACACAGGGTGCAAGCCAGGGATCTACCCACGATGGGACGCCAGTCCATCACCGAGCACTGCGGGCAATTTAGTCTGCAAGCCAATTAACCTATGCAGCAGCATGTTTTTTGGACTGTGGGAGGAAAACGCGGACACGGGGAGAACTTGCCAACTCCACACAGAAAGGCACCCGAGCCGAGATTCGAACCCGGGACCTTCTTGCTGGGAGGTGACAGCGCTACCCACTGGGCCACCGTGCCACCCTTGTATAAGCATTAGTAGCATAAATGATATAGCCAATTACGGTATCGTGCCAAGATTTTCTTAAAGTTACAGTAAAATTCGATTCACCACAGTTGATCTGGAGGCCACGTGTGGTTGGATAAAATGTGGGTATTAGATACTCCGGCTTCTTCAAAGACATCTGCCAATGTGGAAGGTCCTTCTAAATGACCCATCCACGGTTCCCCCTGCTAGCCGCTGTCGATTTGCTTGCACCGACATGAGCGAGCAGGAGTGCAGGGCCGCACCTTTACCATCTTGTTTTGAGCTAATGAATAGCTTCGCGTCAAGCAAAAAGAAGAAAATCTCTTGTGCGAAACGACCCTGAGGAATGGTGGCCCAGATGTTCCTTGATACAGTCTCTCAGAGATGCGGGCCACTGCTGCGCGTGCGTACAAGGAGGCGTGGGTGTTCGCTGCAAGGTGGTCTCACCCTGGGAGCGGGATTAGTTAGGGAAGGGTATTGTCTATTCAACCTGCACTTTAAATGCCTTTCCCGCTGGGTGCCCACTTACACCATTGTAATTGGGTGCACGGTCACAGCATCAGTGAGCTTTCGCCTGCTGCTTTGAATTATTTATTTCCGTCCACGGAGAAAATAACCAGACTACTGTGGGGGGGGGGGTGCATATTGTTTGCTTACATTTATCTGGAAATATCCACACTCACGCACGCACATAACTCTCAAACGAATGTAGCGCACATACAGGAAGCGTGATTACCCCAACCGATAAGTTTCACTTTTAAACATGTGCTCTGAGACTCTAAAATGACAAAGCCACATGTGTCCGTGGTTGTGATAGGTCTTTTAATAGCACTGCCTAAAGGCTCAATGACCCATGCGAGTACACACTGTCAAGTTTGGGTTTCAACATCTCACTTGCAAAGATAACACATTTTGAAATTCCATTCAATACCGGAGAGCAGCCACACAGGCGCACAGTCCAGTTTTAATTAACACGGCGTAGTGTGCGCTGTTCATAAATAAAAACGGACATCCTATACTAAACTAACACGATAACAGCTACGCCTCCACGCACTTTGAATGGACGCAATTTTATTGCTGGCTCAAGAGCATACTGTTAAAAATACTCTCGCATGCTGTTTCCATTGGCCTGTTGGCTTTGAGTAAGGTCGAGCAAGCCTGTGTATTGCTTGATGTGTTCGTAGGAGCATAACACTTGATGAGCATTAACTCCCCAGCGAGGGAACACAGATTTTTCAGTTTTGCCAGCTGACCGACCCCGAGAGCGTCACAAGTGAGTTTTAGCAGCTTACCGAACACCAGCGATTACACACAATCCTTGCCTCACTTGAAGAAAGCATATGGCCATTATCTTGGCATGCTCCCCCGCCTGTCAACGTTTTTGGCATCTGAACATTGGTTAAAGTAATCACTATATATATACATTCGTAGGGCGCGTCATGCATATTATATATCCACGATGCAATTATACATTGCATGGTTCACATGACTTGAAGCCAAGTTACTTAATAATAATTTTAAAAATCCCTTTGTGGCAAAATTGAAGGTGATAAGTCAGAATTAACCACACATACTTGTAATTGGTGTGTATTTGTTTATACATCTTAACACCTCTAAAGCCTTTTTAGCATTCGATATATTGATGTTCATATGTTGTTGTTGTTGCTGACATGCTGTTCTCTCCACAGCTCTGTGCAGCGCTTTGTGACCCTCGGGTGAAAAGCGCTCGAGAAGTGCAATTATTATTAATATGCGAGCAGAATGCCCCCACACCTATGGTTCTGCGCTGTTATTCCGTTCCACCTCCTACACATTGTGGCACTCATGTAAAATGATGTACAAATAGCTACCACAATGTTTTGACAGTAAAAAAAAACGTTAAAGTATGAATAGAAGAAAACATATTTTTACAACAAACCCAAACAAGAATGCATTCCCATGCTGTGTAATAACATCTCCCTGCCTGCCCCTAGTATTCATATACACAGCTGCCATCCACGGACTAACACAAGTATTCCTGTCTATACCACTGTAAGGCAACTACGGCAGAATTACAATTAACATCCCACGTAAGGGTCGCTTGTGATTATATTCTTATTTGTTTGCGGAGAGGACGCTTGTTTATGTTGCTGCCGATATACAGTTTTCATTTCAATACACTGGCTGTGAAGCGGTCAGAAATTAAATGTCTGTGCGTTAATGCTGGGACAATGTCGCAACTGAGGGCACCCATTGTTTCCTCTTCACATTACCGACAAGAAGCCTTTTGTGTATTGCCTAGCAGACACATCATCTGTCACTTGCTAATGAATTCTGAACGTCCCATGCCGTTCCAAGAGGAATAACGATCTGCCATGTGGTGTTTGTCCTGCTTATCACATGTCTGTCTTGCCTTCCTCGGAGACTAACAGAGCAGGAGACATCAAATTACCAAGCACCATTTTCTTCGCTTCCGTTGGCCAATAGCTTTTCCCGCAACAGTGGGCTCAGGACTTGCCTGGATAATTGTGTTGCTGTGATGGAGACACTACTTTGAATGCAGGCAATTTGTCAAACCCTGCTGGGATAAAAAAAAATAATATTCTACTTTTTTGTTCTCCCCTCTCGCCACAACATGCATGCATTTATTAACACTCTGCTGTAAAATTTATTTTACATTAAGTTCGCATTGTTTAATAAGCTTTGTGTGAAAATGCAACTGGATGTTGTGTACGCTTTGCTTGTTACTGTGTAAGATACTCAAATGTGTTTTACAAATATAAAAGAGTAAATATCGTTAAATGTTAATGTACGATTTGATTCTGATTTTGATTTCTAATGCGTATAAAATGTATTTTGTATAACAATAACATTTACGGGAAAATTGATGTAGTTCTGCAGATCAGTGGGGGATCTCTATAACTGGCAATTATTGTGAATTTGCAGCCATCCAAAGTAGCTTGCAGTTTATGTTGAGAAAATTATTACGCCATCTCAAGACCTTATAAAAACGCTATCAAAATGCATCACGTTTATGTTTATTCTCTGTTTATTCCAGCCATTGTATAAAGTTATTGTTGAATGACAAACATAAATTTATGACAAAACTGATAGTGAGAAGCCTAATTGTGTGGTGCGTGCGGTTATACGTTTGAAATCTCAAAGCATTAAATAGCATTTTAAAATTGTATTAGGCTGCATTGTAGCTAATTCCTGGTTGCATTTCTCAATATGTTAAGACAGCAGAGTACGAATAAAAATGTAATCATTATCAGCACGTTGCCAATTAACTAGTCGTACATTTACAAATAATCACAAAAGTAGAGATTTGTGGAAGATAATTGTTACCAACGTCCTGTAGGATATGGTACTCAGAGGAAGAGGACATTTACAAAGTATGCATGTATAAACAATACATTTAGTTAAGCTAACGCCCTATGAGGATCCAGGATTAGACGCATGTTCCTACACGTGTCATTGTGGCCATGTTTTACCATCCGGCTCAGTTTCACGTGAGTGAAGGCGGCACCAGGGCCAGTTTAGATTTTCCTCACCTCTCAGAACACTCTGGCACCATCACTAATCGTTATTGTTGCTGACATGCCATAGTCGCCACGTCGTTGTTGTTGTTTCTGACATGCTGTCCTCTTCACAGCTATGTGCAGCACTTTGTGATCCTCGGGGGAAAGGCGCTCTAGAAATGCAATTATTATTATTACATATGTACCTGTATACAATGGAGCAATTGTTTGTATGTAGGTATATATGTGTGTGTCTGCCTGCACACAGGGTACTAGATTCGAATCTTCGTTAGTACAAATTCTAACTGCACAACACTAAGGTTTTGCTATCTTAAGTTCACCTTAATTTCCCACTTACTGATTACGCTCTGGAAACTTCAGCGCTATTTCGGCTTTAAATTTCGATTGTTGTACTCATTCCATCAACCTTATTTAGCACTCTTCTGTATTTATCATGACGTCAAAAGAGTGCGTCCGAAGAGTGGGTATTGTTGTTGATTTTCCGTTCATTTGTCGTTGTTGTTGCTGACATGCCATTCTTTCCACAGCTCTGTGCAGCGCTCTGTGAGTCTCGCGGTGAAAAGCGCTCTAGAAATGTCTCATCTCATTATCTGAAACCGCTTAATCCTATATAGGGTCACGGTGAGCCGGAGCCTATCCCGGAAACACAGGGCGTAAGGCAGGAATACACCCGACGACGGGACGCCAGTCCATCGCCGAGCATTGCGGGACAATTTTAGTCTGCGAGCCAATCAACCTATCCAGGAGCATGCTTTTGGACTGTGGGAGGAAACCGGAGTACCAGGCGAAAACCCACGCGGACACGGGGAGAGCATGCAAACTCCACACAGAAAGGCACCCGAGTCGAGAGATTCGAACCCGGGACCTTCTTGCTGTGAGGCGTCAGTGCTAACCACTGGGCCACCGCGCCGCCCGCTCTAGAAATGTAATTACTATTATTATTCACCACTGATATCGGCCATAAGCGGTAAATGAAGCAAAGTCATGAAATTAATTGAGCAATTTGGAAACAACTATTGTGCCACTGCTCCACCTTAGATTTAGTCCATTTCCGCAATGCTTAACCAGTGTGTCGCGACCCATCAGTGGACCGCGAGAACCACCTAGTGCTCAAGACTCACAAGGCCCACTGTGCGTAGTCTGGAGGTGCAAAACGTTGAAAACCCTGGTCTATGTAAAATAAAGGAAAACAATCACCAGATCAAAATTGTGCATTTCTCTGGATATATCCAGAACAAGTTCCAATTTCTGGGCTTTTTCCGAAAAATATGAGGGTCGAGCCTAGATATAAAAGTGCGGAGGATTCCCCGAAAAATTGTCCGATTATAATTTGATCCAAACACCAGAAGTAACGTTACTAACACAATGTTTAAAACGTGATGCCACTGACCACGCTTTCCTCACCAAAAGTGGAGTGGCGTGCCCTTAGGTGACGTCACTATTGTTAGCATGAAGACACTTTACACTCGCCGACAAAGTGAGCAATCCAAAATAACAAAAAAGGAATCCAAAATTGCCCTTAATAATCCCAAAAATGCGAAGTGTGGTAATCCGGAACTCATCCGTATAGTAGGGTGGCTGTTTCCATTAGTTCTGCTCGCATGAAATGCATGTGAGAGCAATTCTCAACACATCAGGCTGTGCGCTGACCACGGGGCTCCTGTCAGCACAATGCAGCCATTAGCAGAGAAGCTGGGCAAACGCCTTTGATGTCTATAGCAGGTGACAGCTCAATGCTACCGTTTTGTTCTATTTTGTGCACTTGCCTTTGTAATTACTTATTTCCTTGGGAGAGTCTAAATAGCTCATTACTATGTGGCTGGATAATGCACTGCAGTGTTTCCAAAATTACTGTGATGTGTTAAATAACAACGGCGCTTGTTATTCTTCTCCATCTGTGCATGTAAATGTTTCAGAGTATGCCGATATGATTCGATGTATTTTGTGCTGTTTTGCTCAGACGGATGGATACAGGCGTTGACTTCCCCCATATAGGGCACACAATTTTACGAATGTTACAACCCTGAAATGTATTTATCATTCCACTGCTGGTGGAAGTGGCTCCACTATAAGGAAGTTCTAGAAGGTTACCTTGGAGCAGTGGTCTCAAACCAACTGATCGCAATTTACAGGTAGATCTCAGATTCTGGAATAGCCGATCTGTGTAGTCGGTGTGAGTTCAGGTGTAATGAGTCACACGTGTAATTGCGTCACCATGCAGTGTGAAGGTGCAATATATTAAAATGTGAAATAGATTTGGCAGTCGATTTTGGGACTCATTTTGGAACCAATCCCAAAATTAAGAATGTGAGTGTTGTGTGTAACATACATTTTTGGGAGGTTTTACTATAGTAGCATATTTAATGGTAGCTCTTGTAGTGCAATTGGATTCTAAGTGATCTTGTGTTTTAAGAAAAGGGTTGGAAACCACTGCTGTAGAGGGTACTGGACCTACTCTTTCATGCTGGTCAGACGTCTTGGAATATGTTTGGTTACCCACACTTTACCCTACCGCATGTGACCGGCTGGTCATTCTCTATAGACAGTTTTCTTTTTAGTATAATAAAAAAAACACATTTAAACAACTGACAAAATGACCAATTATTCAAGATTGTAATATATGTACTGTGCAACTGACAAAGCAATCCCTGCATATAGACAAGTCACATGGGGCTCGTGGGTGTCACAACAAACAGCACACACCGTGCACGCCATGAAGAGACAACTTTGGAGAAAGCGCATTTAGAAACCAGAGTAACAACTGCACTGTTTGGATGGCTGCAGAGTGCTGCATGTAAATATTATTACGCATACCAATTAAAAATCTTGCCTGAGGCAGGATGCCCTGTTTAATGTAACAGACGATTCCCTGTTGGCGCTTTCGCGGTTGTATGAAAGATGGTCTAAGTGGCCTTTTTTTGGTTGAAACGTAATGTCTAGGCGACTGTGCAAAGGATTCTACCGAGCAGGCTTTCGCAGTTGTGCCACAGCGCACGTCTCCAATGAGTTTTCGGATTGTAGCGCGTGTTATTCGGCACGTGGTTCAATGCTTCTTGCTATGCATCCTGGGAGCTCGTTCAGAGAATTGGAACGAAATATCTGAGCTTGTTGAACAACGTGCGGTTCAACTCAAAACCGCACCGGGGAGCAATACTGTGAAAAGGATATCGTTATTGTCCCAGCTGGCCTCGAGCCTATTGAACATAATCATGTGTATGGCTCATCTATGGGCACCCTTTTGCCAGTACAATGATGTAAGAAAGAGAAAAGGTTTTACCTATTCTGGCAATAACACATGTGTGAAAA
>JAZEWT010000015.1:12096559-12123122 GCA_036362905.1 Mordacia mordax | reverse complement strand
AGCCCGTGATGTCCGTCCCCCACGTGGCGTTGGTCCCCCCTCTACAGCAAAAGACCCCCCCCCATTCCTTAACTCTGCAGTAGAAACACTATACATAGGCCTCACTCGCAAATACAGTTAAGAAGGCCCCAATGTTTTAAGCGCAATGGTAATGATTAACAAACAATTAAGAATGATAAGGGTTATAAGTAATATAAACAAAATCCGACTATATAGGATTATCGTTAAATAACGCGATGAGTGCGTGCAGCTGAGGCGAGTTGAACGCACAACGGGGGGCCAAAACAAACAGGACAATGTAACAGCAGATGAGACAATAAAGCATATAAATCAGTGTATGTGGAGGGCTAAATGAGAGAGAAAAAGTGAGGGCCAGCTTGTAATTGCGGTACATATGATGCTCATTGCTTTCTTTATAACGACAATAATAAGGCCCATCGTACCAAAGGTAAATTCGTTAGGAATTTAGCTTGTTTTTTACGTTATTTGCATACGTGACTGGGAACAGTCACTCAAATTTTGTATTCAACCTAATTTCAAGATTTGTATTACTCCAGAAATGTTTTCATGTTGACTTGCAATGAACGAAATGTAGAAAGCATTGATACAATCACAATCTTATTTGCGTTGGTAATGTTTCGTAGTTGGTAATATTTCGGTTCGGATCAAAACACAATCCCTTATTACACTGGGCTTTACTGAACACAGGTTAGAATCAAATAATAATACGTTTGTGACTGCACATAAGCAAGCTAGATTTGAATGCTGCCGTGGTGCAGTGAGCAGCGCTGCCGCCTCACAGCAAGAAGGTCCCCGGTTCAGTTCCCGGCTCGGGTGCCTTTCTGTGTGGAGATTGCGTGGGTTTTCGCCAGGTACTCCAGTTCCATGCCACCGTCAAAAGACACGCTTCTGCCTAGGTTAGTTGGCCTTCTGAGTAAATTACCCCCAGTGCCTTGCGATGTACTGGCATCATATCCTGGGTAAAGTCCCGCCTTGTGACCTGTGTCTGCCAGGATAGGCTCTGGTCCCCCGCGACCCTGTACAGGATCAAGCGAGTATTGATGTTTAACTGAGAAAATATAATGCTCTTAAGTCCTATAATCAGCAAGACGTAAAACAAGCAGAGCCCTGCTATTGTCACTGCTGCCAGAGGGTAGCCACTCAGTTTAGAGAGCCAAGATGAGCCCCTCTAGGGGGCACTTGGCCTACTTTTCCACAATGGCAAATACGTCCCGGTTAAAGGTTTGAATACTGCAAATTCTATCCCAGCCACCACATGCGACCTGGTCAACTGTGGTATACCCAGTCATGATAGTGGGGTAGCCCGGCGATGGACCGGCGTCCCGTCGTCGGGTGTATTCCTGCCTTGCGCCCTGTGTTTCCGGGATAGGCTCCGGCTTCACCGTGACCCTATATAGGATTAAGCGGTTTCAGATAATGAGATGAGATGAGAGATAGTGGGGTAACAGAGACAAGTCTAGTAAACGAACCGCTGATTTTCTGGATTTCGAGTCCTCGGTGCTATTATACTAGAGCAGCTTCTCTCTAAAATATAATGCTTCATCATTATCAATACCCACTTAATCCTGTACAGGGTCGCGGGGAGCCAGAGCCTATGCCGGCAGACAGAGGGTGCAAGGTGTGGCTACACCCAGAATGTGACGCCAGTACATCGCTGGGCAATGGGGGCAATTTATTCAGCAAGCCAATTAACCTATGCAGCAGTGTGCCGTTAGACGGTGGGAGGAAACCGGAGTACCAGGCGAAAAACCACGTGGACACAGAGAGAAAACGCACACTCCATATAAAAAGACACCCGAGCCTGGAACCGAACCCCGGTCTTCTTGCTGTGAGGCAGCAGCGCTACTCACTGCGCCACCGTGCCGCACCTGCAATGCTTCTTCAATTATATAATAACCTAAACCCATGCTAGCAAAACATGCATTGTGCACGTCTGACAGATAATGTGTCACACACGACGATGGTAGCAAAGGCACTGTCTTTACTGGCTGTGAATGTGAATGTCTTGTGATTAGCCTCAAATGGGTGGTACTGTCTCAAATGATCAGTGTGAAACAAAGAGCGATGCTATGTAGAAATTTAAAAAATCTAATGGAATGCTGCTGGATTAAGAATAGTGTACATGGAGCCTACCGCAGTGCTAAGCATAAATGTAACCATTACTCTTGTGCCAAGTGAACATTCACGCACATCATTACTCTATAAATGCTTGGTGACAAGATCAAGCCACGAGTTGTTGTTTTCTTGCGGTCACATATGGCGTGAGTGCTGTGCTGTATTAGCAAGGTAGTAATAGTGAAAGATGTATAATATCGTAAGGTTTTAAAACATATAAATGTGCTTCTTTTACTGAACATGTAGAAGTTTGAATCTAAAGTAACGTATACAGTACATCATGATGGATGACAATTAGAAATGTTCAGTTGAAGATCAGTACTCGCTTCATTCTGTACAAAGTTGCAGGGAAGCAGAGCTTACCCTGGCAGACACGGGGCGCAAGACGGGCTATACTCAGAATTTAACGCTAGTACATCACACGGCACTTTTTATATGGCAATTTACTCAGCAGGCCAATTAACCTTGGAAGCAGCGTGTATGGATGGTTGGAGGAAACCGGAGTACCCGGCAAAAACCCATGCGGACACGGGGAGAGAGCATTGAAAACCCACACAGAAAGGCACCAGAGCCGGGAACCGAACCCGAGGACCTCTTACTGTGAGGCAGCAGCGCAGTCCTCTTTTTTATATGGTTTTTTAAAATTCAAAACAAATCTATTAGACAAGGCCTCTCATGCAGTCCTAGCAATAATAAGGCCAACCTCGTTAAAATTACATTTGAATTATGTGTTTGTAACATTAACTCTACTGTAAGAATGATCCTTAAGCCTAACAAAACTGAGTATCAGTGCACGCGAACGTATCTTATTTTTTTTTTCATAAAGAGACTTTTTAATTCCCTGTTTCGCGCATGTTATTTTTTTAGATAGTTGTCTCGCAGCCTCTAAAAAGAGCTGGCAGATGTTTTTCCTGCAGCGTGCAAAGGGAGATTAAATTTCTGCCAGGGTTTGCGGGGCAGGAACAGTGACCCCAGGGCTAACATGTCTGTGGTTTCCTTTAGCAGATGAGCCTCCGTACAGAGCTGGCTTTGTACCGCTACTCTCCACCAGTCTGCGAGGGCAATCTCATAAACCACAAAAAATTGCTGTTACAAATAGGAATTTTGGACCCAAAATATATATAATCCCTTGAAGAACGAGTGCAGAAAGCAATTTTAAACCAAATAGACAAAAAAGCAAAAGTGGACAAAACTCATAAAGTCAATGCACTCTGTGTTTTCATTTATTTAAAACAAACTATTAAATTATTTACTTAGGTTGTCTTCATCTATAAAACATGACGTCTAGCTCCGAACCATAATGCTATCATTGTATTTTGTTACTATTTCTTTCAGAATTATATATTTCTTTCATTATGATTGCTAAAATTTAGATATTTTTAATCACAATCCTCAGGATAATACATTAGCTGGCTATATTAACCAAGGTTTGTTTAAACCGCATTAAAAATCCACGTTTTCTTTAATGACAAGTGACATGTTTTAAAACCTGAAGGCTCTATTATACTGCTTGCACCTATCCTCTTTAATCTTACCAGCATTATCCTTGTATTATCTTTTCTAAGTGGTGTCCTGTGCTGTAATTGTCTCTATTTTTACTCTGCACTGAATAATCCCTCCAGTAATCTGCCTCAACAGCAGCCAGATGGACACATGCACGCATAAGCTCTGTAGAAGGCCAGCCAGCCGGGGGCCCAGTAATGGCTTGTTCATTAGTCGCAAAGTGTTTGGCCTGGCTGCTGGCAGGGTGAGAGATCAGCCCAGGACCTAAGTACTAATGAGGCCAAGGGGACCGCAGGAAATACCTGCCTGAAAACGCCAACTCAGTTCAGACACTGAGGCTAACAGAACACTTGGGGATGCAGTGAGGAATTTTCCTTACTTAAATTCCATCGTTTACTCCAAGGTCCTTTGGGTGTGTGGATAGGGCTTGGGGGTTCTTTGTGTAATGCAGTCACAGATCAGAATTTAAGTGACTTGCTTGTATGAACATGAACTTTTAGCAGCGCAAGCCAATTACGAAAGATTCACCACCTTTCACACGCTCCAGTTCAAAGTGGTTGATGAATTGGAACGTTCGTGCCTGGACAAGCCTTGCCGTCGGTTTCGTGAAATCGTGTGATAAAAAAATACTTAAAACACGTTCTAATGAAGTGAGGATTAATAAATGTTATATCTGCATTGCCATCCACGTTATAAAAAAAGTAAGCCAGTCCATATTTGCTCAAATATCATTGTATAAACGTTGTCACGATCAATATTAAGCCAACCATTTTTTAATTAAAGGTAATAAATTAAGTTGTGCCAAAAAAACCCAAGTTCCAATAAATTTTACTTACACGCTGTATCTTGTTGGTTGTAACTCCAACCACACTTGACTCGTAAAAACACACAAGCATGAAAATCAATACGCTTATCAACATGACCTACATTAAAGAAAAACCCCAATGTTATTTCTGAGTGCCATTTGCGCTACAGTGATGGCACTGTACGGGCGAATGCACACGTGCCTGTAAATGCTCGTGAATACAAAGCAGGCTCGCATGCAAGCCAAGTAAAAAAATCACACTGGTTTCTCCCCGGTGATCTGCCTACAGGAAGACTATTCTACAACACAAATAATAGAAATAATGCCCCCTTGCTTTGTTATTAAGCGATATGTTCTCCAGTTCTAATTTTAAATCACACATTTAGGACATAACGATCTTTTTCATACATGTGCAAGTATTGTGTATTATTCTTGTTTGTGTTAGCAAACTCTGCGTTCGATTAACGAAAGCAACCTAAAATTATGACCATCAATATTTGCCGATGTCAACAATTACAGGAATTGTTTTGGCATAGCCACCGTGATTTATGCAGAATTCAACAATAGTATTGCACCACTCTGTTCAATGCGCCCTCAAAATGTATGACAAAATACATCTTGATGTTCATCTAAGCCAAGAAATCTAGAGCGATACTCAAACAAAATCCTGAAATGTTGGTTTAATATAAATCCTTATAATACAAACGTTTGCACATTAGCAATGTAGGCGTCTTCATTTTGATACGATTCAACTGATGGGAATTAAAGAGAGGGCGCTGCGTGTGGGTTCGCATACTCGGCTTGTTTCATGTGAGATTGTAAAGGGGAGCCAGAGGGCACCGTGCAAAGCTACCTGTGAGCCTCGAGTGCGAGTTTATAGCTGCCGACATCAGGGCGTGAGCAGCACCAGAGCTCATGGCGAACATTTGACAGTCGTGACTTACTGCTCGCTAATGTAGCATCTCAACATTATGTTTAACATTTACATTTCATTAAAACAGGAAACAAAAATAGTTGTGTGGCTGGCGGGGGGGGAGGGGCATTTGCACACGCATGCAAGCGTGTGTGCGCGAGCCTTGTCTGTGACCCCTAGATCGACTCAAACCATAAATTAGTACCTTGTTTGGTGCGTTAAGATCAGAAGTGGGGAACACAAAGGCACCTGGGCATGGTGTTGACGCCACCATCTCCCTCGTGTGCTGCAGTGGGAAGTCTTTGTGTATTCATATATTTGTGTATTCATATGTTTAACTGCAGTATAAATTGTTTCCATTTCCTGCAGGGGTTGTGGGAATAATATTACAATGAATAAGGCTCTGGAAGCAGGCACTGGTATGCATGTTTAAGCCTCATTTAACCACATGTATCTACTTAGGGATATGGGAATATAGGTAATAGCATTATTGTTTGGAGGGCGTGATGAACTATTCGTTCATGAGCTTCTTTGGACAGATAAGATCATTAACTTAAATGTATTGTTCATTAGAGGTCTTACCAATATTAATCAAAAGCACTTCATTAAAACGCAGCACTTATATGGAAACTATATAACTACACAGAAATATGAATAACATTTCGCAATAAAATAACACTAATTAGAATGAAGTGTCAGGAAAGTGCCCCATTTGATTTATGCGGTTGATTTTTTAATATTATGATAATGACAGGTTACTCAATTCGTCAACGTGCAGCACAAGATTACTTGCAACGTGAAAGGTAAAGGAGCAGCCCCGCTCGTTCAAGCCGGGTCAGCTCTATAGCGCATTGGCCTTTTTTCCCACGCGGCCTTAGATGTCATAGAAGAATACCCAGATTGGACCCCGTCGCACACTGTTCATTGACTAACTGCGGGGGCATTCACTCACACTGATAGGTTAACAGACGTAGGGAGGATTAAAAAAAGTGACTCAATCGTTCATCAGCCGCGCCTGGGTACCAAATCAAGTGCGAATCACGGTACCAGATCTCCCGTTCGGTGCGATAAGGGTGACGCAACGGCAGCATCCCTCTTGTGGTGTGCACCTTGTAATATATTTTTTTATACGATCAGGAAAATCAACATTTAATGCGTGCATGATTATTCCTTTATTTTCATTAGCATTAGAGTCAACTGAATTGTGGCGTAGAGTATTACGAACTGTAAATTACAATAAGGTTTCTAAAGAAGCTGAAGATTTGTGTACATTTGCTATCTTTTTTCAAAAACTTCGTGACCATCCTTCGTGTAAAAATATAAACTATTTATGTTGCGCGCCTCAAAAACAAAATTCAATATTGCTATATGGAGTGATATTTTATTGCAGACTGCTTACAAATAAAGTGTCACATTTATTCCAGGGAAAATATATCAGGGTAGCTTTGGCATTAGTGACAAAGCCATATATCTGCTAATATACAGTGCTTTCCTTTTACAGACATTAATAAACAAGCATAGTCAAAGCACTTTGAAAAGAGGCACGCTAAAGCTATTACCACAAGAGGCATAGCTGACCTTTAGAATGCAGAGGCTGATTTAGAACCTGACAAAACAACGCCATGTATTTGCACGATAGCTGAAATCAACTGTGACATGTGATATTTGAAGCTTCACTCAAGTGATTGATTCTTTTGTTCCAGGAGATATTCTCAAAAGCAGATGTCACAAGGCATTGGGACGGTTTCAGGCACCTTAAAAAAAACCACAGCACAATAATTTTACTTGGAATAGATAATAAACCATCTCCCGTTGGTATGTACTTTGATGCTTGTACATTTACCGCATTGTGCTCTTTTCTATTTGGTATTCCATTGTATGGATGTATGGACAAGGCTGCTTACAAATCGGCTGGTTTAATCAAACACACCCTTTACCCATTTAATTATATACATATTTAATTACCTCAAAGGTGGAGTAGATCATACAGCCGATTACTGGCAAGAAAATTAGGTATAATACCGGATAACAAATGTCTAAACATTACAATATGGCTCATGATTATTGAAAAAAAAACATCTTACGTTGTTGGGTTTTACCTGTCCATGTTGGTTAAGCTTTTTAACGTGATTAAAAAATAAATGTAAATACAACGCCATTCCGCCTCACCATGGAAAGCAAAAAATGGAACACGTTTAATAGATGTACAATGATAATAATGTTTTAGTTACTTATCCAGGAGACGCACACTGAGTCTCGTGACCAATTTTCATTGAGTTTCCATTTAATTATTTTCAGTCAATTAAGATAAGTGTTTATTCAAATTGGAGGAAACCAGAGTACCCAAAGAAAAGCTATGCATGGGAAGCGCCAGGACAATATCGCTATCCAGATGGGAAGTTTGCGATTATTCCATTTACTGTACTCTAAAATACAAATGACAGATATTTAATATTAGAAGAGAAAGTGGCCACTGCGCTTGCAATCTCTGGATACCGGATTCCTGCGATGCAATACTTGCTCCAATCTCTAACACTGGCTACTATCTCCAACACTAGATAGATATATCTCATTTCATCTCATTATCTGAAACCGCTTAATCCTATATAGGGTCACGATGAGCCGGAGCCTATCCCTGAAACACAGGGCGTAAGGCAGGAATACACCCGACGACGGGACGCCGGTCCATCGCCGGGCATTGCGGGACAATTTTAGTCTGCGAGCCAATCAACCTATCCAGGAGCATGCTTTTGGACTGTGGGAGGAAACCGGAGTACCCGGCGAAAACCCACGCGGACACGGGGAGAGCATGCAAACTCCACACAGAAAGGCACCCGAGCCGAGAGATTCGAACCCGGGACCTTCTTGCTGTGAGGCGTCAGCGCTAACCACTGGGCCACCGCGCCGCCCTAGATAGATATATGTTTATTATTGTAGTAGAAAGTATTCAATGAGCTTGCAAGCTCTCGATGTGGGATTCCTGCGATACAACAAACTTCTCAAAATGTCTAAGGTAACAACGCATAAAATCAAAGGTATATAAACATATGACAATAATCTCTGAAAATATTTAAACTCTAAACATGAACATAAAAGTAATCAGTAGTGCTTTAGATTGCACGAATAAACAAACTCACAACACCAACCTGTACAAAGACGAAACCCCTAATTGAGATAATAAAATAAATAGTAACATTTAAGATTGCACAGCAATCCATGTGCAGTTATGCAGTTGCCAATAGAACTATTATACTACAAGTGGTGGTGGCTTGGGTATGCCTTAATCCAGCAGTGGATTGACCATAGGTGATGACAACAGTGATACTGATTTATATTCTCCCATCCAAATCACACTTTAATGCCAAGCAGCAATTTTTCAAGATAATTTCACTTGTAAGAACTTTAGATACGTATCCTGGTCTGCTTACATTATTAATAGACTCGTCAATGTTCAAAGACACGCTCCTGCCTAGGTTAATTGGTCTGCTGAGTAAATTGCCTTAAGAAAGTGTCCTGCGATGTACAGGCATCAGATCCTGGGTATATCCCCACATTACGTTGTGTTTGCCGGGATAGGCTCCTGCCCCCTGCGAGCCTGTACAGGATTCAGCGGGTACTGATAATGAATTGAACTCATACCGAGAGTCAATGTGTGATGTATGTTTAATACTTCTCGAAGTTAATTTCTAATTGTATCATTATCAAAATGAAACACCTGTCCGAGCCAACTTGTGCCATAGGAAAACTATAATTTAACATTGATCTATTTGTGTGCAACATTTTTGATATCGCATGTGGCACGGTTGCTTTTGGACTGATTCCTATTAGTTTTATTGCAGTGCCTTGTCTGGTTTGCATTTTCCATGTTGGCGACCCCCGTCACTCGTGCTATGGTCTCTTAACCTCTCCCCTGGTTCGACTAAATACACTTTGAAATTGCTCACGGGCGCCGACGCGTTGTGTTAGAACTCCCAACGGGGGATACCAGTGCGCGCTACAGGCTGCACTAGCGGTCTTGTCAATCACGGAAAAGCGCCACAAGAACCGCGGGGGTTCAAGGAGAAGCCCAGCTCCCAGTCGCCATCTCAGGGCAAGTAGGAGTCGGCGGTGAACGCCATCCCTAACCCCCCGCGACGTTGACGCCCATGGCCCAACGAATGAAACTAATTAAAGGGAGAAAAAAACTTGTGTTCGAATTTGCTCTGAATAATCGGGGCATTGTTAAGCGAACAGAATCCACAACACCCAGCCGCGCACCCTGTGTCATTAATGCAATCAGCCTTGGCTGAAGCTGCCCGCCTCCACACACACACATTCACATTAGGGGGCGTGAAGGCAAAAAGGGTGACATGAATAATGAAAGCTATCGAATAATGATAGTTAAATACATATGTATACGGATCTAATTTATTTATTTTATCCAATTATGTATCGTAGTGCGAGACTGGCATAATTGTAAAACACAGAAGCAGTAGGCATTTGAGTGATAGGGGTGTTGATTTACACCCTCGTGCTGACAGGACAAGGAAAACGAGATGTTAATCGTCGCAAAAATTCAATGACGAGAATGTGTCATCTTTTAATCATGAGCCGATAACTTCTGCTGTGTAAAGCACAACGCCTGCTTTCGGCCTTTTGCACGCAGTTTAATATTAAACACATTGTTTGGTTACGCTGGTGCTGCGTTAGCAGTGGTGCACCAGGTACAATAAATAACAACCACTCAAAGCATCCATCAATAACGCTGTGGCCCTACACAGGGTTATGATTTGTTATGAAGAAGAGCCATTGCCTGAAACATTGCCTATTACATATATTTTTGCTGTATCAAGCAATGTCTTGACAATTTTGTTCTATAGTTTCTACTCTATTCCATCTGCAGAATGTTTTATTTCAACATTGAAATAATATAACTAAGTAGAGTTCATTAAGTATTTGCCCGACATTGAAATATTACATATTACAACTGATACATTTGCTTTTCGAAAATGTTAACGTTCATATATGCAAATGGAAACATTTTAATTTTTCTAATCTGCTTACTGCCCCGTGTTCATATTATAGCCAATATCAGAGACCTAATTATATAAACTATAATGAATTCGGCCTGTCAAGGATATCAGCATATTCTATTAATGTAATAAACTCAATGAGCCTTCTTTTTATCCGTCCATTTCCTAATTACAAGTCACAAATGTGCGCATCAGCGTTTTGAAATAATTTACATCGTGTACCTTAGTTTTACTTTGACCTTTACATTCTCGTGGTATGTTCGTGTACCGTGGCAATTATTTTACCAGAATGGTCAGGAAACTAAATGGCAAGCGTGACGTAGGGTGAAAGTTTGATCTACGTTATCTCGCTGCGTGACATTGCTCAAATTCTTCAAAAATGAGAGAGCATGAAGCAAAAACTACAAAAAGAGAGGTTCCCTGTAGAGAAAAGAAAACCCAATAACAGAGGCCTAATACAATGGCAGCTGGCTCCTGCGAGATGAATGTCGATTGCTTCAGATGGTTATTAATACTTTGAAACATGACAAAGTTCCATTTTAAAGGGATGATTTTATCTGTCAGAAGAGATGAAAAAACAATGTTGAATGTAAAAGCTGACATTTACGGCATTAATTTCAACAACTGAAGAATTTTGTTAGGCAAATAAAAATTTCGCTACATTACGGGAGAAGCTTTCGCAATTTCAGAAGGAAACCATATTGTGATGATCATCATGGGCCATGGTCAATCCTCTGCTGGATGAATTCCTCCTCAAGCCACCACCATCTCACAATCCTGTTACATTATAATCTTCCGAAGAATATGCGTACGAACGGATTTCATCGTTGCATCCCCTCACACGTTGAGCACTTGGATGTGTTCCCATTCCTCGACTGACACCCATTATTGATGACTGCCAAAAAATTAATTCCTTATACATCTCTTATAGATTACTGTTTAACTAATACCTATAATTATAAATGTTTAATGCAGACGTAGCATTGAAAATTGCAGTCTAAAACTAGCACTAATGTATTTAGCGCTCTCTAATTGTCTTTTGATTACCATGCAGCTGTACAAGGCACTTACATCTGTTTCATCATTAAGCTTTCTTTATTGAATTTCCCATCACATGTTTTCCTTTTTAAAGAATGATAATGCATGGTACACATGTAGACACACACACACATTTCAACATCGATCTCAGTGGCTCAGATCGGCCGAGTTATCGGTCCAATAGGCTATGTATGAGAGACAACGGTAAACATTGATTGCTCCGAAAAGCTGCTCTCTCGGGACAGCCGCCGTCGATCGCTCCCTCTCCCTCCATCGCGATGTTTCGCCTCCCACGTTCGAGGCATCCTCAGGCGCTGTGTGTATGTGTAGTGTGTGACTCCTATTTATATGTTTATACGTAGGTACTATGTATATGTTAAACACATGTGGATGTCAGGCTGCACATATACATAATACCGACATATAAATAGGAGTCACACGCTACACATACACACAGCGCCTGAGGATGCCTTTAACGTGTGAGGCGAAACGTCGCGATGGAGGGAGAGGGAGCGATCGACGCGGCTGTCCCGAGAGAGCAGCTTTTCGGAGCAATCATCATGCATCGAGCCGTGAAAACCTACATCATTATAACGGTAAACGTTTCCGCAAAACACCACTGTCAATAAGACACCGTTCACGGCAATGACTTTGAAAGGCCTGCAACCAACAACGGTTTGATCATGGCGATGATAATAATTAAACACTGGACACGTACATATTATTACACTGCGATGTACTAACATTGTTACGTGGTATGAACAATAGAACAGCTAATTTTCAACCGCATATAAAATATCGTTAATTAAAATTTTGTGTAATTGTTCAAAGGGATTCTAATTAAATGTGCTTTAAGGGGATTTTGATTTATTGTGTTGAATTGGATCTAATAGAAGATACTGTCATTTCAGCCCAATTATCTTGGGGTCAGAGTACAGGACTGCATATACAAAGCATAATATAAACTTATTTCTCTTATTAACAATGCCGTTGTGTGTTTGAGTGGATATATTTCAACCATTGTTATTCTCAGAATATATGCACATACAAAATACATGCATTGTGGCTTAAACCGAATTGAGTTATCACCGTATATCTTATTTAAAAAAAAAATGAAATGTAGAATGTTGTCAACCCTTGTTGCTTCATACATATATAGACACATTTGCAATTGCTTTATTTCGAAACAAGGAAGAAAAACACGTTGTGCATGGATTATTTGACTCATTCCAGTCACAGGATATCTTTAATTTCGCGATAGTAATGTTACAATCTAAGCCACTCAATGGACACGTTTGTTAATGTGGCATGAACCCTTTGATCGATTTGGCTAGATTTAGTTTTTATAGGGTAAACCCCCCACAGCAACAACATTTTGTGCTAATACTGTATTTTGTTTATATTAGATCGTCGTTACCACAGTGATCATGACCCTATGTTTTACAGACAGAGGTAAAGCGTTAGTACTTTCAACATGAGTTGGAAATGTTTTTAAAAGGATTGCTTCCGAGTCGATTTTAATTGGTCATAGCATTCACCACTTGATGTGAGCGCTGGTGTGTTAGAACTGTACTTTGATTTAACATTTCCAATTAAAATGTTTTGCTAGTTTAATTGATATACTTTGCACTTTAAAATTTTTTGTCGCTCTACTTTGTTTTGATTCTGCATCGTGTGCATACCGTACTTTTCTGGGCCCAAGTTTCCCTCGAAAGACATTAAGCTGTAATTTGATTTTAAATGAAGGTCATCTATTTTCCTGCATATTTGTTTTTTCCACCAGAATAAATAGACTTCCACCCATTTCTCCACATTAAAAATATATTTATTAGCCAGCCCATAGGCCCTTAATGCTTATGTTTAGTCAGATACATTAATTTACGTGAGCAAACTCTAGACCAGTTTTGACATGTTGGGTCTCATCAGCAGAGTGATTAAAATGCAAAAAACGAGATGCAGACTTTAGATTTAACAAATGCCGTTGGAAAACATTGAATCCCCAAGTATCACATAGCAGACTGAAAAACACAATTTGTTGAGAGACAAACAGAAGTCCATTGCTTGTAACAATTGCCATGTATTTGTAGAGCTCTAGAAGTGCAAATATTATTATTGTTATTCGCCATAACTCATCTCATCTCATTATCTGAAACCGCTTAATCCTATATATGGTCACGGTGAGACGGAGCCTATCCCGGAAACACAGGGCATAAGACAGGAATACACCCGACGACGGGACGCCAGTCCATCGCCGGGCATTGCGGGACAATTTTAGTCTTCGAGCCAATCAACCTATCCAGGAGCATGCTTTTGGACTGTGGGGGGAAACCGGAGTACCCGGCGAAAACCCACGCGGACACGGGGAGAGCATGCAAACTCCACACAGAAAGGCTCCCGAACCGAGAGATTCGAACCCGGGACCTTCTTGCTGTGAGGCGATAGCGCTAACCACTGGGCCACCGCGCCACCCTCGCCATAACTCATTAATAGCAAACCTATTTTTTTAAAGGGTGATCAAGAATTACAAAAGAGTCGCAGCAAAGCGACTGAACACATCCGAGCGATGGCTACCAAGGAGGTGGAGCGATGAAATCGATACTTGTTCAAATAAAAACGTAAATTCAATCCCGGACATGTCATGTGTTTGTGTATTATCGTGAAAATATGAAGCTTATTTTCAGTTTAATGGGTTACAAGAATAGTTTGGGCCTGATACTCGGTCTACAATCAGGTTACCGCTATGTTATATGTTGTCCAAGTTATTTTGTACAGGTTATATTATATATAGTATTGGAATGTACTAGAAAGTTAAAACGTTAAGAGCTACCAAGAACAGCATGGCATATTCAGGTTTAACACTGTCTCTGTATCTCTGTGTCTCCGTGTCTGTGTTATCTGATGTGTCTTCGTGTCTCTTTCTCTGTCTGTATTGCTGTCTCCGTGTTTCCCAGTGTCTCCGTGTGTCTCACACAACAGAGAAGACTCGCAGGAACATGAAGCTATGTGTGTAAATGTGTCTATGTCTCCGTGTCTCCCCTGTCTCTGTGTCTCCACACGTATCTTCTCATCGTACCTTGTCTCACTGCACCTACTTGCTATTGACAGGACACGTGCGCCCACCACGGTCCCCCCTCGACCACCCGCCCCCCCCCCTCAGCGCAGTGCCGTGACCCATTTTCCCACCAATCACGCACAACACCCTGGTCAGCCAATACCATCGTGACCCGTGCTCGGCTCGATTGCCGGGTGTGGGTATCAGGGTGCACCTAGTCTGACAGCGCGGAGCCTGGCACCGTAAATCACGCAATACACTTCCCTCACCCCATCGCATCGCAACCCACGCTCGGCTAGATCGCTGGGTGTGGGTGTTAGGGTACACCTAGTCTGACAGCGCGGAGCCCGGCACCGTAAATCACGCAATACACTCCCCTCATCCCATCGCATCGCAACCCACGCTCGGCTAGATCGCCGGGTGTGGGTATCAGGGTGCACCTAGTCTGACAGCGCAGAGCCCGGCACCGTAAATCACGCAATACACTCCCCTCATCCCATCGCATCGCAACCCACGCTCGGCTAGATCGCTGGGTGTGGGTGTTAGGGTGCACCTAGCCTAGCACTGTGCGGCGCTTGACACCACAAATGCTTTTAGAACGTTATCGGGCACATTGGTCAAGTTGACGTGAGGGGTGTGTTTGTATATATACAGAAGTTTTGCTTGTCGGAACCACGCACCAGTTGTCCAAGGCTGAACCTATCCAATTGATGCTTTACGACCAGACCTTTGAATTTGCTAAGGCAGTCCGGAGTCTAGGTGTTTTCTCTTGATTCCTCACTCACCTTCGAGACACACATCAACAAGGTGAAGAAGGTAGCCTCTTTCCATCTCGGATATATGGCCAGACTGCACTGCATCCTGTCACCGGCTGATGCTGAGAAGCTAATGCACATGTTCATTTCCTCACGAATCAATTACTGCAATGCACTGCTCCCTGGCAACCCCTGCCAACCTGATCAATCGTCTCCAACGTATGAAGAATGCGGCTTCTAGAGTCCTCACTCGTACACCCATCCATAATCACATTTCCCCAGTACTGATGTCTCTACACTGGTTTCCTGTTAAATACAGGATTTAATGCAAGAGCCTCCTTCTCACCTATAAGGCTCTCACTGGCGCTGCACCAACATACATCCATGACCTACTTCAGGCACCCTCCCTCAATACGACTACTGTGCCCAGGTCGCACCTCCATTCGATGGGTGACAGAGCCTTCTCGCGTGCTGCTTCCAGTCTCTGGAATGCCTTTCCATTGTAGATTTGATCAGCTGAGCCTTTGAGCATCTTCAAACCTCGTCTCAAGACTCACTTGTTCAGTTTGGCATTCAAGTCCTCTGGCTAGGACTATTAATGCGGCTCGGTGCTGTTGTGCCGGGATGATGGCTCTCTTCTGACCTGCGCCTGCACAGGAACACTTATTCTTTCCTCCGGCTAGGATTATTTATGTGGCTCAGTGTTGTCGTACCAGAATGATGGCTCTCCTCTGACCTGCGCCTGCTCGGGAACATTTATTTCTTCCTTGTTTGTTGCAGAATTATATATATATATTGCTTTTTTTGTCCTATAATATATTGCCACTATTTGGCTTTCTGTTGGGTTTTCCTGATGTTGTTGACATGCCTTTTTCTACACAGTTCAGATTCGTAAACAAAAATAATCTAAAAGAAAATTTTTGATGAATTCCTGCTCTTACCTCGTTGCTGATATGTGCCATTCTTTCCTCAGCTCTCTGCACACTTTGTGACTTGGGTGATAGGTGCTCTAGAAATGCAATTATTATTATACGATAAATGTTACATTAAACCATTTCCCAATATATGTATTAACACTGATAATTTTGCATTTTTAAATTGTAGTTGAAAGTCAGATCATATTTTTCATCTTCTGCAACGATGTGTATATTAAAAAAAAACCCAAAAAAGTTATTGTTGCTGATTTTCCGTTCTAATGTCGTTGTTGTTGACGTGTCGTTCTCCACAGCTCTGTGCAGCGCTTTGTGACCCTTGGATGAAAAGCGCTCTGTAAATCACATTATTATTATTATCTCTCCTCGTCTCCTCGCACCTCCCCCTCGTCTCTTTTCATCACAGTAGCCATTGCCTGATTGGCACCGCTTTCTCATCGTCACGTCTCATGACGTGTCGACAATGTGAGTAAAAAAGTGTGCAAAATCATCTCTTATTAAACCATATCGTTGATTGCTGCGTGTCACTTGCCATTTTTTGGCATGAATAAAACGCGTAAATAACAGTGTAATAAAGACTTTGTGTGGGAAAGCAATAGGAACCCGAGTATAAAACTTAATTTAATGCAAATTCTGAAACTCATACACTTTATTCACAGACATTAGCAACTCTTTTATATATATAGACGATCAAGAATAACAATGGAGCCGCAGCGAAAGGACTGAACGCATCTCCTTGGGGGACTGATGATGATGATGATAACAAAAATTAGCTTGTGGTGCAACGTTATTTTAAAATGTGCAAGTCAGAGGAATGGTGGTGGCATATTATGGTTGCTGTAGCCAGGGTTTATAATTACTTGCCGAATAATGTTTTATTGTTGTACAGGCTGCCTAAGACTTTTGTTCTTCACTGTGGTGCCAAGTTCACACATCACGGTGGTGTTTTGAGAACATCTCCTGACAGTTATGGATGAGAAATAAATCGGATATTACTATGACTGTCACAAGTGGATGATGTGTGAATCGATATTTCCCAATTGAGAGTGTATGCAGTACTGCAAACGATAAGGCTACTGGATTACTGATATAGTACTGATTGAAGGCGATAGTGCTATGTCACACCAATTGGAGATGTTTAATATTGGAATAAATGATAGAAGGAAGTTAACGTGACAAATATTTCACACAGCCGCCCCAATTATGAATGTAACGGGTAAATTAACCACCATGTTCATGCAAATGTATTTCCCGGCACGCAGAGTATGTTAAAAAAAAATCACTGTTATCACAAGACCGCATGATTCAAGCAGTGACTATGTGTGAAGATCTGCTCGTAAGGTGTCAGTCATGCAAGTTGTCTGACGAACGACTCTCCACACTGCTCAATGTGGTGTGCGTTGTTGAAGTAGTTCAGGGGATGGAGGGAGAAGGCTAAAATGTTTTCAGACGTCATTCGCCACTGATGTTAGCCAAAACTTAACAAAGGTTGTGGGGTTCATAGTGCAATGTGCAATGCACTGCACCAATGCTCACACCCATATACACATACAACAGCAATGTTGAATATACACAATAACAATGATGTACACCATCAAGACTTAAACATCCAGGATTAAACAAATGACGCCACATATCTATATATTTTCAAAATGAGACCACACTCATTAATACAACACTTTTGAATCTTGATGACCTGCCTTGCCGACTCAGCACTTTCTGTAGAGACGCATGTTGTGTGAAGGCTTAGGAATCTATTCAGTGGCTCCTACTGAAGATCCCCAAACCCCTAAGACTTTCTTTGTGTGGTTAGGAAGCTCAATGGGTTGCAAATGCTGGCCACTTAAAGTAAGGCTTCGTCAGGCCTAGCGCTGTGAATGGTGGCTGAGCGATACTGAGTAGTAGTGATCTCCAGCTGTGTCCTGTGGACCACCAACAGTCTGTGAAGAGGTATCAAGTGGCCCACAAAAAGGTTAAAAAAGAAAGCCTGGCCGTGTTGTTTTACCCACTGCGTGGCACTCTGTTAAGGGTCCGCCCTTTTCATTATTTAACAAAACAGGCAGCTCTACAGTTTCAGAATTTTAAAATGTTAAAAAATGAAAGTACGGTTTGTTACCCTAGTAAAAGCCAAGTTATAACAACGTAGAAAAGAAAAAGCATCGTGGAAGCAATGTTTAACTTTTTAAAAAATCAGTATCATTCAAATTCAATGGACGTGGACAAGTCTCAGTAATATAACTCGATTGTAAGAAAAGCATGCAATTTGGGTGATTAATAGAAAAGCTGCATGATTATACACTTATTAGCATTAAAGTAAAAACACAAAATAGGTTAGCGACATCTCAATTGTCAATCAAGGCTTTAAAACCCAGGGTTAAAATAACGCTAGTAGTAGGGACACACATATGCGTTGATTATTCCATTAACATCGTTCCGCTAATCTCACAAATCACGCGTGCACGAGACCCTTTGTTTTGAGATACAGATATTGTTGCGGGCGGCGCGGTGGCCCAGTGGTTAGCGCTGACGCCTCACAGCAAGAAGGTCCCGGGTTCGAATCTCTCGGCTCGGGTGCCTTTCTGTGTGGAGTTTGCATGCTCGCTCCGTGTCCGCGTGGGTATTCGCCGGGTACTCCGGTTTCCTCCCACAGTCCAAAAGCATGCTCCTGGATAGGTTGATTGGCTCGCAGACTAAAAATTGTCCCGCAATGCCCGGCGATGGACTGGCGTCCCGTCGTCGGGTGTATTCCTGCCTAACGCCCTGTGTTTCCGGGATAGGCTCCGGCTCACCGTGACCCTATATAGGATTAAGCGGTTTCAGATAATGAGATGAGATGAGATAAAAGCGTGCCCCGAAATCGTGACAATTCACTGAATTTGCAATATATTTACACCCATGCCAAACAATATTACCGTGTGAAACCATCATCCGATCATTGATATTTCATCGTTTACGTTCCTGCAAAAGTCATACATCGTACTTTACACAGTGAGGGTATGGCGCACTGGCCACAAGTCTTGCTTGGAAATGTAAAGCCAAGTAATTATACGGCATTAGTATTCTGCGCAACCAAAGGATTTATTTCATCACATCCTGTTCTGATTCGCTTCTCGAAAGAAGAAAGGCTTTCACTGCTGAATGCTTTTAATTAAAGTCTGAAGCCCGGCTTTCAGGAGGAGCCTGTGGAATTCCATAATGGCAGTCGCATGATGTTGCCACTCAAATATTTCCCTCTGCCTCAGGCAACAGCCAACCAGCTTGTGCCTGTACCCAGCCACATATTTTCCGAGGCATATCACTTGGGTCGTGCTACTTTGTATGAGATTTTTCACACCACTTACATTCCAGATGCTTACATTTTCCGCATCACCACGAGTCAGCAACATGTTTTGCTTAACCACAAGTCTCTTCAACATCACCCAGGGTGTTTAACGCTGGATTCACCCAAAACGACAAGACCTAGCTTTTATGTTTTGGTCAGATGCCCTAACATTCCTCCTGTTCGTGACAATGTGGAATGTTGCGAACGTACTGTCCTGCTATAACATTCTCATTACGATGAATGCAAACAAGACACTGGCAGAGCCAAAGATTTCGGCATGCGGCAGTGTCACCAGAGCTCAAACCTCTCGCCAGTTCCACGCATGTGACCTCCATCAGACTCTGCCTTCAATGAATTCGGAACGATGCAAATGGGCGGTACGGTGGCCCAGTGGTTAGCGCTGTCGCCTCACAGCAAGAAGGTCCCGGGTTCGAATCTCTCGGCTCGGGTGCCTTTCTGTGTGGAGTTTGCATGCTCTCCCCGTGACCGCGTGGGTTTTCGCCGGGCACACCGGTTTCCTCCTACAGTCCAAAAGCATGCTGCTGCATAGGTTAATTGGCTCGCAGGCTAAATTGCCCCGCAGTGCCCGGCGATGGACTGGCGTCCCATCGTGGGTGTATCCCTGCCTTGCGCCCTGTGTCTGCCGAGATAGGCTCCGGCTCACCGTGACCCTATATAGGACTAAGCGGTTTCAGACAATGAGATGAGATGATGAGATGCAAATGCCAACGGCCGGTTTAGAAATCCATTATGTTTCGTGGTAGTTGATGTGCAGCCATCAATATTGCAACGTAGGACACATACACACAGACAACGAGCCAATGTTTATTGTTGTCTCAGGCGTGCTTTTGTATTTCTTTTCTTGAAAGGTCTGTTGGTTTGAGATTGTTTTAAAATAACAGCTTCTTTTATACTGACTGATATTTTACAGAACACCATATCATTTATATTTAATGTTGTGTCACCTTTAAAGCAGTATAACTTGTGCCTTGTGTCCTTCAGCCACGCATGTAATACGCCGTTGTAACATTGCATGAGCTCATTTCTTCTCTCTGTATTAAACTATAAATAAATGCAGAGCATTTGGGAGAGAGCCATTGAGATTCTGGATGTCAGCTGGGGCACAGATGGTCGGCAATGCAGGTTAGTAACAGCTGAAGTAATAATGAATCAAATCACAAAGCAGGCATGAGAATCATGCTTCAACATTTACTCAACACCTCAATGTAAATCATTTAGAGTTGTCAACCAGACAAAAAACATACGGTTTTCTTCAGCACCAGCCAGATCTTTCAGCATTTCCAGTCAAAAGGCACACCAAAATGAGGCACTCATTCTTTGCTTTGCTCCAGTGAATAAAGGGCAAGGGGCTCAGAGTTGTCATAACATGCTGTGGAGGTTTATTTTCTGTACGTGGTATAGTAACAATAACTCTACCTCGAGTTGATTTTTTTTATATGATGCCGTAACAAAAAGTATACCTTCTGAATAATTTCAAATGTAATCTGTCAACACGTTCTGATATTAGTTTTCCAAGTGCAATTGCGCGTTATCATTTCTCAGTAATATAACTTGCAATACAGAGAAGGAATTAACTAAATTGTATGTGAGGTGGCTCAGCAGACGTGAGCAACTTGTCATCAGAAGGTGTGTAGTTCAAATCCAGGTTGGGGTTTCACCCAGCCCATCATCTCTCCGTGGTCGATAAAAATAGGTACCACGTTGTGGGGTAGTCAACATGTGAAAGTTTATGCATAAAAATTCCTCCTGCATGGCTGTTAACAGTAGATGAGCACTGCCTCTTTGCGCGTTTGAGCAGGAAATTACTAACTTTGACTCTCACATATAAAACACTCAAACATCCCAAAGCAAGACTTTCCTGAAAAGGAACGTTAACGCTCATTGATATTTTGCTAGATAAAACAGACCATTATTAAAGAGACAAAGATCCTCCATATTGGTTTGACAGCCTGTTGGGGAAAGTGCTATTAGTGGTGGCTGGCATGGAACAAGAGGGGGTGGGTGGCCCGCTGTTTTTATCTGTGCAGTCTTCCTCTACGAGACACAGCATGTCCACCATCACCGATGTTGGCAGTGAGCGGGTGTAGAACTTGCCTTTGCTAGATTCGTTGCACAGTGCGCTAACAGCCACACTACGACTTCTCAGGTTAACCAGAGGCGCCCACGCATTGTAGTCCAACAATAGAAGGGACAAAAGGTACATACAGTACTGCATAAGACAGCAATTACACATTGTGAAGTATTCTGAATGCTTACAAAACAAGTTTTTCTTTCAAAAACCTGGTATAGGTGCAGCGCTTTGTGACCCTCGGGTGAAAAGCGCTTTAGAAAAGCAATAATAACTATTATTATTTACTTTAATTAGCCTTCCTCCAGTTGACGGCACAGTCATGAAGGCACGTTGCACTCTCGCTTTAACGTTTGGCGGAGGATCTAAGATTAATTTTGCATTCAGCCTTTGGAGTTGACCTTCTTTCTCATAAAACAAGCGTGGCATTCACGTCCGCCACACTCTGAGAAAGTGCCTCCGAAATATTTTCGGTCATAAATACATTAAAAATGTTCAAACACTCGGGGTGAAAAGGAAAACATAAAACCAGCACCAACGTGTTAAATCTGTACTCATCTGCAGAGTGCACTGAAATTGGTCACAACGGTTGCGAGGGTCGCTAGCTTGTACTTAACAAAAAAAAAGGTCCTTGTCCTTGTGAGAGCGGATTTTCTTTTAGCCACTTTAAAACCTTCCCAAAACGCAAACACAAGGTATGCACACACCTAGGGCTCCATTTGTAGATTTGAATGACTATAACTGGTGTCAAACTGGCATGATCAGTTTAAGAGTATGGATTATCAATGTAAGGCACTAACTCAACCACTCGTGGGTTAGGTATGACTAGCCACAGTAATAATATATTATTGTACAGTAATAATAATGTATTATTGTATATTCTTGTTGTCGTACATTATCCACAAGGACAATACCAAGTGAGATCAATGTGGTGCTTTACCAACACAATACCACGGACATATACCATGAACAGGCAGCCTTCTGACTAAATCAATCTGAATGTACCTGATCTCGTCAAATGTCAAATGCTAAATTTTGAGCGTGTTTAGTAGTCGGGTGGGATAGTATCTGGAAAAACTAGGTGTTATATGCTACTGTTGGATTGAGGCCAGGATATGGTAGCATTGCAATATATCCTTGAACGCATCTGTGCAAATCGTTGAATGTGATCTCCTTGTTGATATACGTTTCCTCTTGATATGCCAGTTTTCTCCCGTTTACAAAACCTCTGGTAATTCAATTAGCAAACATCCAACTGCAAGAGGGCTCTCCTATAAAAATAAGTCCTGAAACTTAGTGAGGTTTTTTTTTAGATGACTAAAACATTTTATTATTTTTTATCGGAGATATGTGCCCATTCCGTAGATGATACTTGATTTTCTAAAGCTGCTGGCGTTTGTTGAGAAGTGCTCACTTGCTGATAATAAAGCAGCTGATATATATAGGGCATCACTTTCTATTTGTTTAATAATATATTGTAACAGCGTCGTACTGACACCTCTGTCATCTAATTTCCCAACTCTGTTGAGGTCACTTTCTCACTGTTACCGTGTTGTTTATGCCATTATAATTTAAACAAGCAAATTACTAATAGGTTTCCTGTGTAAGTAAAATGTGTTCAGCTTGCTTATTTGCCAACGCAGCGTGATCTCTCATTCTCATCTCATTATCTGAAACCGCTTAATCCTATATAGGGTCACGGTGAGCTGGAGCCTATCCCGGAAACACAGGGCGTAAGGCAGGAATACACCCGACGACGGGACGCCAGTCCATCGCCGGGCAATGCGGGACAATTTTAGTCTGCGAGCCAATCAACCTATCCAGGAGCATGCTTTTGGACTGTGGGAGGAAACCGGAGTACCCGGCGAAAACCCACGCGGACACGGGGAGAGCATGCAAACTCCACACAGAAAGGCACCCGAGCCGAGAGATTCGAACCCGGGACCTTCTTGCTGTGAGGCGTCAGCGCTAACCACTGGGCCACCGCACCGCCCACGCAGAGTGATATGCCTACTCAATATCTAAACGAATAAAATATGTTCACTTGTAGATAGAGATGGAAATGTACTCCTCGGATTCGGTTCCCGGCTCGGGTTCCTTTCCATGTTATCTCCATGTCCACGTCGAATTTTGTCAGGTACTCCATTTTCATCCCACCGTCTAAAGACACGCTGCTTAGGTTAATTGTCCTGCTGTGTAAATTGCATCAAAAAGTGTGCCCTGCGATGTACTAGCGTCACATGCTGGGTATAGCCCCGCCTTGTGCCCTATGTCTGCAGGACAGGCTCCGAACCCTCGCGGTCCTTCACAGGATTAAGCCGGTACTGCTGCTGAACTGAAACTGCAGAGTAAACGTTACAACAAACCACTGTATTTGGAGCTTGTTAAAATGCTATAGCCAATATGTCAAGAGATGAAGAATATTTTAGGAACCCTGGTAGAGCAGCTACGCTAGAGAATGATCTGAGAACGCTTTAAGCGATTTCTTATCTACACCAGCGGTGGCAAATTCCCATCCTCCCTGCTGCAGAATAGCGCTTTGTTGCATGCCGGTCAAATCGATAATTTTAATCCTCAGAGCTGGGATTTTGCCACATTAAGTGCAAAACATTTTTTTTTTAAAGCAGTCTGAGGTGACTGGGTTGAGATCATCAACTCGTTACACTTGAGAGGCCTATTTAATCACAGGCGGATACTTCGATTTGAATCGAGGAGTGAGGTGCCAGCCCAGCAATCTGAGCTACCCAACCATCGTGATTACATTTTTACACGGTGATGCATGCATTATATCACCCCTAGTGGCTGCAGCAGTCACGTAAACTAATTGCATATAACGGATTAGAACCACACATGGTCAACGCTCATGATACGGTTGATTTTACCTATTGTCAGTGAGAATGCATAGCTCAACACATCATTACCGTCTTACTGGTCACGTCTCCCATACGCACCTTGTTTGGCTAAATGCACAGATTCACGGAAAGTGTGGACATAATAATAAATAATTCAGTTGAGTGTCGTTACCCACTTAATTCTGTACAAGGTTGTGGGGGGCCGGAGCCTGTCCTGGCAGAGATAGGTCCCAAGGCATTACTATACCTAGGATGTGACGCCAGTGCATAGCAGAGAAAATTTTTGAGGAAATTTACTCAGCAGACCAATTAACCTGGGTAGCAGCGTGTCTTTGGACGGTGGGAGGAAACCGGAGTACCTGCCGAAAACCCACGCAGACACGGGTAGAAAATGCAAACCCCACACAGAAGGGAACCCGAGCAGGGAACCCGAGCAAGGAACAAAATCCGAAACCTTCTTGCTGTGAGGCAGCGGCGCTACTCACTGCACCACCGCACCGCCTTGGAAAAGGGTTGTCATGCCGAATATATTCATGAGAACTCAAGTGACCAGGGTCGTCTCATTGTCAAGCGTGATCTGTGGCATTGGTCTGCCAGTAGGGAGCGGTGATTGCCGTTCATAGTCTCAATTGAGTAATTTGTAGGTCATTATGAAATGCGTCAAAATATTGACTAAGTTGTCGGCAAACAATGGCCTAGTCTTGCGAATGACATCAGTGAATCCTCAATAAGCAGGGCAGTCACTTGATTCTAACCGTGAACCTCCGCAGCAGGTGGTGGAGCACGCTACGGCTTAAGATAAATTACAATACGATTTATAACGTGACGCGCAAATCCCATGCCTAGTCATGGACGAGACATGGATTCGGAGGCGCGAGGAGACTCCAGCGAGGTGGGGGGGGGAGTAAGCCAGGTAGTCTGCTTGTGCCAACCCGCCAGACAATGCTTGCGGTATATTATGATAGTGTTGGCCAATAAATGAATGAGTGTAGGAGAAAAACAGAGAACTCGGAGGAAATCCACCCAGAACAGGGGGAGAACACACAAACTCCACACAGGAAAGCAGCCGAGTTAAGGATGCGAATCACCTTAGGCAGAACAATCTTTCTGTGAAGCGCAAACATTAGAAATGCGTCACCCTGCCATCCTGCGTCACCAATCAAAGTGTGTCACGACACTTGTTTAAAATCAAGCCAACACAAGAATCATTGTATGACACATTGTACTACACATTGCAAATAAACTGTATCACGGCATTCATCTTCAATTGCGGATCCATTCTTGCCGTGTACGTTCGCTCATGAAACCCAGTCTCTTTGGATATTTCCATCTGCAGGGCAATATATTTCCTTTCGTTGCCATATTGTTGGCAAATGTGTTCTTGGCACTACGAAACCATTTTCCGCATTCGACTTTTTTTTCAATTAATGTGGTTTGCACTTTTAATAAAGCACAAACTAAAAGGGGAACTTCATTTTGACAACAAGAATGCATCAGGACATTTGGCATTAATTAACATCAAGGGCTTAACCTAAAATTCTACTCTGCTAATCAGGCAGTATTTTAAGACCTTATTAATTTTAGTCTTTTTCAAAAACAATTATTTTGAGGACCGCACAATAGTCTATTTGAGCTAGATCAAGAGTTACCACCTATGACACACACAAAAAACTGCAACATGATATTGGAAGACAAGTATCTGGTAGCATCAGCAGGAGGAAGAAGTAGGCAAACTCTGTCTTAACTGGTGTACAATCGCAAAATTGACAAAAATAAGGAGTTATAATGTCCTGGGGAAGCATTACAGATTTCCAAGGATAGCCACCTCTAAGAGAGCATAGTCTTAAGAATAACAGGCACATTGCCTATTGCCCACTGCACGGGCCACTGACCTCTTCACATCACACTCTGATACCTCTTCAAGAGATACACATGTCTCACATTGTCAGTCTTTTTTTGTCTTAAACCTTAACTGTTCTCAACAGCTGCTGTTTCAGGCTGTTAATGAACATCTTCAACGTTGGGATGAAAATGTTGCGAAGAAATAATTATTAATAATTGCATTTAGGGCGGCGCGGTGGCGCAGTGGTTAGCGCTGACGCCTCACAGCAAGAAGGTCCCGGGTTCGAGTCTCTCGGCTCCGGTGCCTTTCTG
>JAZEWT010000015.1:12066843-12090998 GCA_036362905.1 Mordacia mordax | reverse complement strand
AAACTCCACACAGAAAGGCACCCGAGCCGAGAGATTCGAACCCGGAACCTTCTTGCTGTGAGGCGTCAGCGCTAACCACTGGGCCACCGCGCCGCCCGCACGTGGATTTATTGATGCATATTCCGGAGCTCGGTGTGATAGAATTTCTCCCCAGAGCTGCTCTTTCGGGACAGCCGCCCTCCTCTCTCCACCACGTGTTGGCCTCCTACATTGGAAGCATCATCAGGCTCCAGAAGCCTAATCTCCAGGTTACAGAATTTGCGTCACCACTTGCCCAGAAGAGCTGCTTTTGAAGACTGCGCATGAACGCTTGGGACGTGTGCAAGTTAGAGACAGATTATTCAGTCTTAAAAGAATTAAGTGGGTCTGGGCATGACACATTGTAGAAGAGATCACTGCCAGTGGTAGAGATTAATCATGGAAGGGCAACCAAAGCATGGGGAAACACGAAGATGACCACTGCTGAGATGGAGCGATGAAATCAGCTCATGTGCAACGCGTTACTTGGATTGTTACCGTACAGGATCATGAGAGATGGTGACGATTTGACGAGGCCTTTAACCAGCAATGGATTGATGAAAGCTGATAATGATGACGTCAGGGAAGTATACACTGAACAAAATATCATACAGATGTAGATGTTAAGCGTTTTGATAATGAAAAGCACGTTTGTGTATAATTTGAGCTCAACATTCCATTGCTGAAACTTTCAATGATGGCATGTCTAGAAAATAGCGGCAATTCAAAGTATATTTTAAAAAGTGTTTTGATGTCAACCTGTTTGATGTACAGGAAGATTCGGAAATAAAATTACACAATTTTGTTATTTGTGCCACTATCAAGAGCAAAACTATCACACACACACGATAAAAAGGTTGTCAATGCACACGAATATGCGCACAAGCACACGCATACACAGGCACGCAAATCTTCAATATACTTCAATGAGGAAACGACAGAGAATAGATGATCTTCTGCATTCTTGGTCTTGTGAGTGTTTCCATTAAGTTTTCATTAAGCTTTCAGATGTAACCAAGCATTGTCTATGTATCAAACTGTACTATACAACCACTTTCCTGGACTCCCAGATGAGGTCAACACGTGGACGCCTGTCCTCTTTTTGACCACCGCTCGTCTATTTTGATCGCTGTGCCAATACAATTACAGAGTGTTTACGCATTCAGGCGGATTGCTGTCAAGGCAGACTGACAAGTATCACGGAGAATAAATGTATTTGAGAGATCCTTCGTGAAATTATTTTTGACCCTCCCACTAAATGCAATCTTTTATCAATAAATATTTTTAAAAACCATCCTCAAATTACGACAATATTTATTATTTACCGCGCATGCGAGATCGTAATCTTGTTTGTATATGAGAGCGCAATGACGCTGCACGTGTGATTCATTGCCAATGTGCCAGCGGTTAGGACAGCATGCTTACTGTTCAAACCGGAGGACAGTGGCACACGTTGTGGTGTCCGCCGTGTTTGTGATGCAGCAAAAAAGAAATTGTGATGGAGTCAGGGGGTCATCATGGCCGATGCCACCACACCTCACCACCATTTCCTTGCTCTAGATCTTGCGGTTACTGTAAAGTCGATATCTGACCTGCAATGGTTGCTGTTACAGTATCCCATGAGTGGGCGTTAGGTCTTCTCCTTGGTCACCGACCTTTGGGTGCTCCTCCAATGTCTGTCTCAGTGACCTGTCCCCCTTCACGCCACCGCAATCTTGTCCCACTGCCTCCATCCCCTGATTATATCTACAGCAGCCTATTGTGACGACCTTTGGAGTTTGCATGTCCTTCATAATGATGATGATGATGATAATCCAAACATCTGAGATGCTTACCGCAAGCGCCCATAAAATTCAATGCAAGCGCCTGTGTGCAAAGGTTAACCACTTATTTTCCAGTTGCTTTTTAAAAGTCCAACTCTTTGACCCGTCCAATAACACAACTTCTGTCTCAAACCTTCATTTTTAACAATGAAGTTGACATTTCTATTCCTCTCACATGGTTTATGTAGGCGAGCAGACAGATACTAGATAGAGAGACAGATATATATATATAAAGATGACCTTTATTTATGACGAGGTAACAGTCCATGGAGACCATAAAATCTATTTTTTTCTGGGAGATCTGGACGGGTTGTACTCAGCGCAGGGTGGCCTACTCGTTTGATGAGCTCATGATCCTGGGCGGGTATATTAACTCTAAGCTACCCAGCTATGTATAGACGTTAAATATACACAAGGGGAGACTATATTCAGCCAAGCCAAAGAACTATATAGAATCTCCCGTAATGAAAGTGCCTTATAGACAACCCATATTTAACATGTTGCATAACGCACTGCGTATGCAATTTACAGGACCCTCTGATACTTATTTAGTTATTTGCCCACTTTCCATAAAAATATATGTAGGGCCGTGTCCGAATGCTCGGGACGAGCGTGGGGCACGTGTTAGTAATTTTTGTGTGGCGTGCGTCAAGGGCACAACACAATTTATATTCTGGCATCACTGCCCACATGCTTTACCGGCGCACTGTATGCCAGCCCCATAAGCTAACGAGAGATATATTCGTGGTCAGAGCGGCACAGTGAATGGTGAAAATAAAGCAAATTATGGAATTATGATGTTTACACCATCTTATTTTTCAGCTGTCAGAACCTCTGTTATGGTCACATTGTAGCTGACACAAGCAGGTCACTGCCTTCACGGCTGCTCCTTTGAGAAGCCGAGTAATTCAATATCATTCTGCTTGTGAATGAGTTTTACAGTTTTTCATTACGCGGTGCCGGCTGGAGTGAATGATTTATTGCATAGATCAAATGTCAGAAGGCGAAGGTAGAAACCTGTAATCCATTTGGCACAGGCTGTGGTGTTCAGCCCTCACTAATGGTCCCTGGACTAAGCAGCATCGGAGAGCCATTAACTGTACGGCGGTCGACACATCGTCGTGGCAGCAGCAGAGCTGCGTTAAAACACCGCGTGCTATTATAAACTCAATTATAACGCCGCTGCAGCACGACGTCACACATACACCTTTAACGACGTTATTCACTATCAGCATGTTTCTCACCATTTGGAAATCGTTATACCACGTTCGTAAATAAGTCACGAATGCGCCCAGCTGCTGGAGACAACGACCCGTGAGATGGAATCGTTCCAACTGCAAATCATGTGCGTGTACGCAGATAATAATTTGCTGCGAAGCGAATGAATTAAAAATATGCTAGATTACAGCTGCATATATTAATCTGGGACCTGAGATTGCTTTTTACAAAATCCAATAACGTCTTTACAGACAATATTTCGAGGAGAAAAGAATATAGATTTTCCTTCCAGCTTCATATTTAATAAACAACACAACAAATACACCGTTTTTATTTATAATTAGCCCATTGATTTGAAAACGTTCGAGACGAATGAGCTTTTTTTGTCACATACACGAGATAAATTTAATTACGAGCAATCTTTTCAAAGCGCGGCATGTTATGCACAGTCGTTTCTGTAGGACCACCTTTACAAAAACCCAATTTTTCATGTAATTCGTTTCAGTGTGCTAAATGAACTGCCACAGCCTTTGTTCCACATACGGCTGAACAGACAAAGCGTCTCCTTTACGAGGCAATATCCAATCCAAACAAGCCTCTGGGCTGCTGCTCAGTGGGAGCCGTTGCGTGACCACAAGGAATGCCAAGTGTGGACGGTCAGCTAAAAAAGTCTGTTATCGGTATTCACTGGATATATCTCTCTCCGTCCCAATGTACCGGTTTTTGGGGAACAAAAAATATTTCGGTGAAGTACAAAAAAAAACACCTTCTGGGGGCAAACACCGCACAATGGTTTAAATTGCGAAGGTTTTTGTGAGAGAGAGGGGAAAAAAAATCCAAGCGAGAAGCTGCTGGATACAGCAGTTTACAACGAAGAGCGTAATAAGAGAATGAAAACAAAACAATGAAGAATATACAGGCGTGTATGTTGTCGGTATTGTGAAAACTCCATTTTCGACCGGAAGAAATCACTGCCATCATTTATACTCTCGGCTGTGTGGGCGAAGACGAATGGTTCGTGTGAGAATATAATTAAGCAGCCAGTGTTCATAAAAAATATAACACTTTTGAAACAGCGAATTTTCTTTTTAGCGCCTGCCACTATTAGTAAAATTAACAGACCATGCTAAAGGACATATTTTTAATCTCATGTATATATTAATTTATATCCACATCATCTTCAAGATTGATATTAGAATAGCTTACCATTATAGTGCAAACAGCTGCGAATTTATAATGAACACACGAGAAAAAAAGACTAACTTTTAAAGGAACATCAAGATGGGGTTTGTATTTTTGTCAAGAACAAGAACAAAACAAATCTCTGCAAAATTTTAAAACTGTAAAGTGAAATACTATTGAAATGTTGAGGGAATAGTTGCAGTAACCAAAAATAACCGTGTTCATGAAGGTGCAAACCTCACAATGTCAGGTTACAAAACGCATTCGAATTTTATAAACATCTCATCTCTCTCTCTCTCATCTCATTATCTGAAACCGCTTAATCCTATATAGGGTCACGGTGAAGCCGGAGCCTATCCCGGAAACACAGGGCGCAAGGCAGGAATACACCCGACGACGGGACGCCGGTCCATCGCACATTCCTTGTGTAAATATGGCCTTGAGAGTAACGTGCACTGTGCATATGTACATTTAAAAATGCTATCTCTCCGACCATAAACCAAGTGTGCACGGTTATATGAAAATGATGCAATACAGTCAATCCTCCGATACGAAAGCAAGCACAGACAATACCAATGAATTATTCAGTAACATCATGAATTGAATGCGTATGGCGCTGTTTACTGCGAGCGACTTTAGAGTTGATTTGCAAGCGTGGCCGGGTCTCGGAAGCACAAAGAAATGTCATACCGGTAGCCACGTGCCATTTCTTGAAATCCATTTTTGGTCATTAAACGTGCTGCTGGCACCGTGACCTTTATACGATGAGAGCTTTATTCTGGGAAACGTGGATGTTGTGTCATGGCCAACTTCAAGGCCTGCAGCGCAGGGAAAGTCATCATGAAATATGCATGTAGTCATGGAAAGCTTGACGACCTTCACAACAGTTCCAAAAAACACCCAAGTCTAAGAAATGCCTTTCCTGTGATCGGAGAAGAAGGAAACACAAGCACACGCTCTATGATAACCTCTGTTGCGAGGGCTCGCATCTCGCGGGCGCGGTCTCTGCGCACCAAGCCACGTTCATCACCGCCGCATTCGAAATTAGCCGCAGGTGAAGAATTGTTTTCACGCCAAGAATGTAAACACACTTCTTTTCAAGCGCATGGTCTTGAAGATATGTCTGTATAAGTGAGAATCTTGAACATTGTTTTACTTTGTGCACGCACGGTGTGGCTGTTAGGCATGCCGGCACGGCTATTTACAGGAGGCCAAAGTTGAACGCTTTATTTTGAAAACATCACTCCAGAGAAGTGGGTGCACGGACAGTGAGTTTTTTTTAATGCAAAGTGCTGGATTACTGTTTTATACACCTACACGCAGAGGCATGCTTGCTTATCATTCATTGAAACAGCCATGAACATAATCGTGATCATTGCATTTATTTTACAACTAGAACATAGTGGTGGAGTGTTAAGATTAGACCCTCTGTAGGACGACTTGTAGTTTGTGCTCTTTTGTAGATGTATATCTCTCTACAAAGACAGATGTATATTATTACAGCAAAAATACATAGTTTGTCTTGCAATCTCGAGGTGTGGGATTCCTGTAACACAACACTGGCTCCTGTCTCTACCACCGGCACCTGTCTGTAACACTAGTTCCTATCCCTAACACTAGGTAAACAGATGTTTATTATTACAGCAGAAAGCACCGAGTGAGCTTGCAAGCTCTGGATATGGGATTCCTGTCACACAACAAACAGCACGAAGCAGCGCATTGTGTATTGGCAGACGTCAGCGCGAGATAATGTCCCACTCAAGTCACCAGAGGCAGTGGCCATAGCCTCTTTATTATTGCTATTGTTAATTATTTTGCAGACTCACTTATCCAGAGCAACTTACATCATCACGTGCGGACACATCTCCCATGAATAAATAAAAACTAAGTAACTACTACCGGTTGCCCAATATTGCAACGTATCAGAGTGCTGTTTAGCAAAGATCCTGTGCGTCGAATCCTACTTTTCTATTGTAGAGATGAGACTAAACAACTACCGTTGACTTCCTCACAAAACGGTACCTATCTTTTAGACCCAAGAATGATGATGGGCTGAGCCAACCTCCAACCAAGATTTGAATTTACAACTTTCAAATTAAGATCGCTCACTATACACAGTAGACAATACCATGTCGGCAAATACATGTACAAAGATATATGTTTGTTATAACAGCAGAAAGTACCCAGTGAGTCTGCAAGCTCGAGATGTGGGATTCCTGCCACATAGCAATCCCTTACCATGTACATGCTATTCTGTATTGTACTGTATGTATATATGGTAACAAAAATAAACCAGGGCGAAAAAACCATCAACAAACCAAACTCTGCTGAATTACTCCTTGCAGTGAAGACAATCTGGAGAGAGCCGCACGCCAGATACTGTGATTAGACGTACCAACTCCACATCAGTTGAAGGTAAGGAATGATAATTGTTTCATTATTCTATGATGTCGCTTATGTAACTATGGTTTGAAACACCCAAGACAGGAAAAACATGCCTGTTGTGGTCAACTGCATTCCTTCCTCCCTTCAAAATATGCGTGGAATCCTGCACGTTTGTCCTCTGGAGTGAAAAGTAATTAACAACTAATAACAAAACCCTCTGTCAATGCATGTGTACATGGCTGATGAATACTTTCAGATAACATTGTCAGCATGTGGCAATACGCGTATAATAATAATTGCATTTAGAGAGCGTTTTTCACCCGAGGGTCACAAAGCGCTGCACAGTGAGTAGGGAGTGGTGGGGCAGCAGTTAGCGCACTGCCCTGCGAACCCTGCAACGAGCGTTGGATTCACGCTCACGGCCAACACTAGTAATGGTTATATGAACGGGTTCTGGGCATCCCCGAGGTCGACTCGGCCTCAACTGAAGACCTGCTGTGGTCTGTAAATATTTCCACTGTGGAGACAAAGGCGGTTGTGCGTGGTGCTGGACATTCACATCCTTGGGTGCCCTGCTGGCCTAAATGGATGTGGTCCCTCAGTTCTTACACCAAGAGTCTGTTAAGGCAATAATGGGGATGTTTGTCAAACTACAGTGCATATAGATCACAGCGGCATGATCTGTCTTGATCAGGAATTTACGGAGAATTATATTAATTTTTTTGTAAACCACAAGAAATTCTAATAATGCATAGACAATGGTGAACAGGAAATAGCGCAACACGCCCATCAATAGCACTGCCCTAAAAAGTGAAAATAAATTGCACACAATGCTTAAGGCAACGTAAATGTATATCAAGTCCTTTCTGTTATGTTTTCTATGCTTGTTACTAGGAAAGTCTGAGTCGCGAGACTCTTGTTCAAGAGGGTCTTGCTCAATATTCACCGTAAGGGGTGTTGTTGCTATGTGTAATCCAAATTGAGAACATTTGCGAGTAAATTTCAGCATTGGGACAACTGACCAACGCAGTACCAGTTATATTTTAGGGTTTTTTGTTTATTAACAGCTAATGGGATTTAACAAAGCCTCAAACTATTATCGATTGTTCACTGACTTATTTTGCGCTCAATAATTATTTACTCAGTCTGTATGGCTGTTCTTCTTTCCTGCTCTGATGAAGGACCATCGCCCAAAATTCCACTTATTATATATTTTCTCCTTTTAGGGCAGTGTAATTGACAAATGAGCCATTTGTAAAAGGCGTGGTGTGGACTTGCAGCTTGGAACGAGACATGATGTAACACATCATCCTGTATTTTATTTTATGACTGCCTGATAATTTGGATTCATTTAACCCTGGGTAAGCCATCTCTAGATTTGACAAAAGTAAAGTCAGCCTAGGTCAGTTAAGTAAGCCAATTGTACTTTAGCCAATAACCTTTACTAAGCACCTCTCTAAAGAGGTCACTGATATTTAAGCAGGTGGATTCATTTCTATTTTTGCGAATGTCTACTTAATTTCACATGAGTATCTTGTCGATGAGCAGTAAATTAAAGGTTATGGTTAAGGGAGATTGTATTAATGCTGCTGAGCCAGCATACATACATTATATCAATTCATTGAGTAGGAAGAAAAAGCCGCTTTGACATATTGCCATTACAGAGCTGAACAAAAGTGACAGTTCCCCAAGAATGTAGTTAGCCACTTGGGGTACATCACAGCTGAGCAATTTGACGTTGGATTGGCCTGGAAATCATGAGCTGTGCTCTTTCAGGCTGCCAGGCTATTGAACACACACCCCCCCCCCGCACCTAAAATGCAGATTATTGAATGGGGCAAAACATATGAGCACTAAAGTGAAGATAACAGGTACCGTTGTGAATCCCAGCTGATAGATGAGGTTTTATTCATTCCTCCTGGGTGCAGTAAGGAACTAGCAATGCACACCTTTTAGAACGATATGAAGAACTCAATTTGAACTACTCGCCGGAGTATTTCATGCTCCACCCATGCTGATTGTGTCTTTGCCGGTGACAAAATCCGAGCAGGCGCACGAGTAGCTGGGTTTTGCCAAAAACCAGGCGACTGGCACCGTTTTTGTAAATTGCCACTAAAACTGTTAGCCTGCGTGACCTGTAGCAGAACAGCTAAGGGCCATTGCCACCTCTAAAGAGATTCATGCAGCAAATAAAACTGGGTTTATGGAAATTAGTCATCTGGACAAAATAGGTACCGTAAATGTTGCCCAGGGATGGTTGGTGGTTAGCTCCGACCTTGACACAGCAGCAGCGCATTGCGTAAGCCGCTGCCTCGCTAGGTCACACGCATCCCTCGTGACTCGGCTTTAAACGCGACACAGATGTGCTTCTGCCATCAACATTAAACAGTGACCGGTCGAATGACTCGCTTATTAGACGGCACAATTTACTCTCAAACTACAAGGCGGTTACAAAATCAATGGCAATTAATTTTCTTTGTATATTATGCGGCGTCTGTTGACGCGACCCAAAAGTGCTGTCGCACACGCGACGCGGGGATGGCACAAATAGAGCCGTGTCGTATATCTTGTCGCAAAACCGCACACAATTGCAATTCAGCATTTAAGCTTGTGATACGTTAGCAGTGATTTTTCTGGGCAGATTGCTATTTTTTACCGCTCCGAAAACTCCAAGGCTATAAGTCTCCTTTCTGTAGGTTTCGAGAAACGATTGCAGCTTCTCGACTTTCCGGGAGATTTATCACCGAGATTTATCACCCAAGCACCACGAAAGGCCAGCCGGCATTGACTTCGTACAAAGAACAACATTGGAATAACCCAAGAAGCGATGAAACTGTGTCCTAAAGGAGAAACAAAGCAACAATTTTAGATCAATACATAACGCCTATTAAACACTGCTAGGATTAGTGGGAGGGGTTAAACAAAGCAGGGTTGTTTAGAGGTCACTTACATATCTGCAAGCTCTGCCAAAGCCTTTGTTTTGTTATTTATTTTGTATTAACGTCGGGTGATCCAAACATTATCTGAACGTGTAATAACTGACAACCACATAGCACAACACTTGATGAAGTGAAAAAACATAACAGTGTTTAGCAAACCAATTATGGCAATTCTCTACAATATCTATTCTTACGCTATTAATCAATGTTAAATGATATTCGCTGCCCTGGTGCCGTAGAGGGCCTTGCGCAGGATTACTGGGATCATACGCACTCTTTTTCTTTTCATCCCAGGCTTAATAATTAATTCACCAGTAACACTCTTTGTGCAGTCCCTCAAAACTGCCACCGTGGGCAAAAAATAAAGAAAAGCCACTGTTCCGCTGTGATTTTAATTTCCAACGGCCAGCCAATCGTAAAAAAAAAACAATAATACACACTGGCCTCGCTGCCCTGTGAGCCACATTGCCTGCTCAAGAAGGCTGAGGATATGCAGGAGATGTCTGCACTGTGCGTGATGGTAATTGCTACGTAATGAGTTTTTCATGCACGCTAATTTTCAGCATGTGGAGACGTGCAGTCATGAAAATTACAGTGGTGTTCATAGGCAGGTGCTGAAAATAACAGGCGATGGCACTCGCCTATAAGATTTTTTTTTGTAATCTGTTTGCCCTACTCGTCTCAAGGACAGCACTGAGAAATTAACTGAAATTAAATTGAGTAGAGTACAGTGCAATCTGCGCTGGTAAAAAGAGAGTATCTGTTACTGATACTAATTAACATTCGGATATCTACTATAGGGGTTGCATGGGAAAATGCACAATGTAAATTCAGCTGTATTACCTGTGAGAAAAACGTACGTATCATGCTTAATAGAAAAAGTGCTTTCCAAGCCTTTTCTTTCGGAACCTAAATAAGTGCAATGCTTAATATAATTGCTCAACCACGAAAAAATATAGTCTTCGTCTACCCGCTATTGACTTTTTAGGGTTAAACGTAAACAATCTTAATCAACATGGAAATATGCAGTGTTTTTCCTCGTTTGTGATCAACATAAAACTATTAGTAAAAAACACCAGGAACAGAATCAATGTTAGCACTTCCAAAGCACTCATGTCAGAAATTACTAAATGGGAGCATCTGGGGCATGTCTGAAAGGGCACTCGAAGTACACGCAGGAGCATATGGAGACCTTTGTTGGTATGCTCTGCATGAAAATTCTGGTCACAACAGTGGCAAGCACTGTGTCCCTGTGCGCCCATGTGAACCAGATGTGTTCTGGAATGCTCCCGTCCATTAGACCTGTTGAACAAGAAATGGCAGCAGCTTTCCCATGGGATGAATTTTCACTCAATCTAGGACATGTTTACCCTTTTCTGGCATCTTCTTATGGACCTCATCATCACACCTCTAGTTGTCAAGCCAGCTGCCAGCAAGAAAGCGGCAGCTATTTGATCGACCGGTGCACAACAGCCACCGGGGTATCCAGAGAAGGGCAACGTGTGCTCAAGGTGACTAACATACGTTACGTTTTCTCTGCGTAATTTTGTAGTTAATTCCAAATTCTTGACATTGAACAAAAAAAATCAACAACCTCCCCAATAAAGCACAGAATCTGAGCAGTTACCCCTGATAAGCCGACCATAACCCGTGACTGAACTTGTAATGATTGAAAATAAGGTAATGAATGTGTGGTGGCAAATAAATCGCTAGGCTGGGGTAATATCACACGTGTGACACCATGTGACACATGTGTGACACACGTGTGACACACGGGTGAAATCACCCACATGTAATCGCCGCTGTTACATTATTTTTTATACAGTGCCTTGTTTCGCCTGACACTCTATGCCATCATCACAGCCTCGAATCCAACACATCGGGAAACTTCAACCCTTGATGTGAAGAACTGGTTTTCCACCTCTCTCTTTATTGTTTTTAGTGGTTCCCTGTGCTGACTTTTATTTGTTGGTCCAGGAAAGCTTTAAGGACTATAGGCAATAAAGATGCCGTGCAAATACAATTTTGACTTTTTAAAAAGTGGAAAATGGCAAATCCTCATTTCATGTTACCGTCTATAAAATAATGTGTTTGCCTTAAGCTCTGGCACACAATGTGAACAGAAACTATGCTTATTTGACAAATCATTAATGCATGAGCAAGGTATGGGATAAAAGTCTTTGTTTATTAAAATGTGTACAAGTGTGACCCTGCATTATAAGCTTCGGGACACCGATTAACATTCCTTGCCGATTGGTGCTTTGGCTGGTTTAATAGGCCTAGTATTTTGTTCACATTCCTTTCTCAATTTCCAAGACTTTCAGCTAACCGACAAACCTCATTAAAGATAGCCCGTCCCTTTGAAGCATTTTACTCCTCAACAAATGTCACTTATGAAATTAATTTGCTTAGCCTCATTGCTTCCTTGGGAGTTGAAATCAAAAGAATACAACAAAAAACGTAACACTGCAGTAGTAACTGGTATGTTAAATGCATTGGAAACATATATTATTATTTTTTGTGCCCAAAACATTGCACACAAAGAATTAAAGTATTTGGCTTTGGTCTATGGTTTCACCTGCCAAAAGTCAATCTGATATACGGCATGTACAGACACTTTTTCGCCAGTTTACCCTTACTAGACCACTTTGTAAAAGTGGGTCATCAAAGCCCCTATAGTGAGCTGCTCTACGTTAGTTGAGAAATCCTGCAAGTCTATTTATATATTTAAAATATTTTAGTTTTCCCTGGAGTTAATTTTAAAACTAATACTAGATTTAAAAAAAATCAGAAAATTAAGCTACAAATGAAGTATTATTGGGTTGGTTAGTGCTTCATGAAAAATGGTTTGCTGTTTCACAAAACATATATTGCTCATTCATACTGCATCTGTCTTCAATGGTTTCCTTGAGTTAAACATTTCAACAAGTATGATTACATTTTATTCTAAGTAACGCTAACGATTTTCTAAGAATTATCTTGTTGCTTCATCAGCTAAACCACATACTGCAGACTGTTTGAGGTGTTTTTTTATGCGACAGACGGCTGTGCCATGAAAGTATACTTTACAGCATGTTGGTAAAAAAATTCAAATGCTGTCCAAATCGCTAAATTATCCATCATTCAAATAACATCAGTTGAAGAAACCTATAAATGAATAAAAGTTAATGGTACACGAAAGAAAAGAGTTCTAAGTAAAATAATCATAGATAATACAATTCTATTGCGTTGTATTGCATAAAATAGGTGTATGTTACTGAATTGTCTAACATGTGCATAACTGTGCAGTTGAAACACTTCTTTCTTCAACAGAAATATTTTTCTGCAGTGATTGATTTTATGCTTTTGTACAAACACAAAGTAAAATAACTATAAAGACCAGATGTGTGCTGTGGAAAAGAACACGAAATGTGGCTTGTATTCAATATTCAAACAAGTGCATTGCTTTTACCGTGTGGGGTTTAAAAAAAACACGATTATGGCTTTCAACCCAAAATTGTTTTTTTTATTTGATCGTAAATGCAGTAAAGTTACAATTTTTCCAGGGAATTTATGAGTAATATATAAAGTTAGCACTAATAAAATACATCTACAAATAAGGTGTTCTAAAAATTGGTGAGACTGCGTAAATTTGTAATAGTTCCTCGTGTGATTTCAATAAATATGGCACAGCCATAGCACTTGTGTTGTAATCTTATAAATTTTGCAAAGAGCAAACATATGTAACATGTGATTAAATATGGCAGTCCCCTTATCAAAATGCACATTAGAAAATCAGTTCTTTTTTTACATTTATTTTTGCCCACTGAAGGATGCAAAGATAAGTGATGTTTATCAGAGAATTTTGTTGCCGTAGCATGACCGTTGCATGATCTGGAGTACCGTTTGCAAATGGGTGGAACAGCTGAATTAAGGCGGAAATTGCCTTTTCTTCAAATAAACATTCTAGCCAAGAAGATGCAACAAATGCAGATGTTGTTTATTTCATGGTCTTTGAAAGTTTTGGTACCCAATGAGTAAACGTTTTGTGGAAATATAGCTCGTCATCTCATCTCATCTCATTATCTGAAACCGCTTAATCCTATATAGGGTCACGGTGAGCCGGAGCCTATCCCGGAAACACAGGGCGTAAGGCAGGAATACACCCGACGACGGGACGCCAGTCCATCGCCGGGCATTGTGGGACAATTTTAGTCTGCGAGCCAATCAACCTATCCAGGAGCATGCTTTTAGACTGTGGGAGGAAACCGGAGTACCCGGCGAAAACCCACGCGGACACGGGGAGAGCATGCAAACTCCACACAGAAAGGCACCCGAGCCGAGAGATTCGAACCCGGGACCTTCTTGCTGTGAGGCGTCAGCGCTAACCACTGGTCCACCGCGCCGCCCTACAGCTCGTCATAGATTATTGAATTAACTGTTGTCTCCACTAATAAATACAACCACCCATGTGTGTTTAATTCCCACTGAGCAATTATCCAACATCAATTTCTCAACATGAGAGATGAAGTGAGTTGACACATCGACTGTGATCATAACTAACATGCTCACATCTATTCCATAAACTTAAAAACATTTCCAAGAATCGTACAATTGTAATCACACTCCACCTTTTGCACTTTTGTTAAATTCTTAAAATGCAGTGGCATGTAGTGGTGTGTGAGAATGGTAGACAGTTGGGATAGGAGATGTGTGGCTTCATGATGATGACCAAAATTCCTCTGAGAGCTTCATAGTAATAAACATAGCATATCTGTTTTAACAATTGTTTTATTATGCAACGTCCTTCATTGATTTATAGTCATTATTTTACTAAATTGATCCATTCTGATGTTATTGACATGCCGTTCTCTCCACACGTCTGTGCAGCGCTTTGTGACCCTCGGGAAAAAGGCTATTTAGAAATGCAAAAAATATTCTTATTACTAATTAAGAATAACGTCATGTGTTGCCACATGACTTCCCTGTTGGCGTGAAAAGCAAAGAAGTGATGTGAAATGTAGCATCATTTTTTGTGTGACTTCATACTTTCAGATTGGTCCGAAACATTATTGAGAAAATCATGCTTGGGCCTAATTATCAGGGTTTTTTTGTGTTTATCAAAAATCCTGAAACGCATCCCAACTACATAGCCTTAGAAGTAGTAAAAATAACAGCTGATTGTTCTTCTCCTAGGTGCAGTTTCGGAAAAGTGCCACCGCATTTGATCATGTGCGGATACTCATAATATGTCTACTATCCAGCAGCATATTAGAAAATAAAAATTCCACACGAGGACCAAGGTTATACCTCACTGACTACACTTTTTGAACAATTCACAATGATTTAGATTGCACAGTTACAATATTAAAAGTGTGAATTCCTCTTGAAACGATCCCATAAAATATACTAATGCTGAGATTTGTTTTAAATGACCAATCATATGATGCTGTTATTCATAACTGACATAATATTTCATATTACACACAGCAGTTGTGCGAAATGCAATTTCATCTGCATTTTCTGAAGAAATGGCCTTTTTGTCTTGCGCACAAAGAGTGTGAGCAAATGTGAAAAACTAACTGCAGGAGTGGTATAATGATAAATGCATGTGAATCAGATTCATCCTCATTAGGGCTCACCAGCAGAGTACCAATGCACACTGCTGCAGCGTCTAACTCTGGGTACCATATATGCGGAGTTTGCACCTCCACACTGAGAAACCCATTAGCTTGGAAAATGGCAACAATGTTCTGTTATGATGGCGTTTTGTCATCATTTACCGACTTACGCAGTGTCTCTAAAATGGGAAGCAAGCGAATTATTTAACGGTAAATGATCGTAGAACTCTGGAGCTCAAAGCACTCAAGACCTAAAGGAAGGTCAGATGGCAGAACGACTTGGAGCAACTTGTTTTGAAATATGCTACGTAAGCTTGATTTTATTATTTTTAATAATAATGGCTTCGTGGAGGTTTCCCAAGGTTGAAGATCGTGAAATGAAAATATATTGTAGAACGCTGACAAATTATCATTGAGGTAAACAGCACTAAGTCTGCTGTACAGTCACGGCTCTGGCTAACGGATGTGACCAGAGGGATGAAAACATAGCAGCAATATTTAATAGAATGGTCAATAAGTAGAAAACAAAACATTCAGTATGGCAACCGAGTCAATTATACTTAATGAATTGGCTATTTGGGCAAATTCGGCATAGAGAAGAAAAATGGGCATAGCGTCAAGAGTTAGAATTAAAAGCAAAAGCCATTATTTTGAGAGTCCATCATTCTCATCGCTAAATGACAGACTAGCGGGAGTTGTCTTTCGTTATTGTTGTTATCATGCTTGATTACACGGGAAAGCCTCGCTGAGTTTCAAGACTCTTTTCAGGAGAGATGATGTAGTGCAGATTCAATCAATTGATTTACAGATATATTTTTAGGATTGGGACGTTTGGGCAATACCAGTTACATTCTATTTCTATGTTGCTATCGGGATAAACAGGAGAACCCAGAGTAAATCCATGTAAAACAGGGGGTGTGGGTTAAACAGTCTCCACAGAAAGACACCCACGTTAGGAGTCTAGCACCGTTCCTTCTTTCTGTGAGACAAGTGTAACGAGTGTACCATTCTGCCAGTTTATGAATGTAGAAAGTGGCTACCGTGGTGTGGATGCACTGAGTACTTGCTTAAGATTTTAAGTCAGCCCTGTAGCATCACCTTATTTAAAGGGGGCATAAAAAAAACTCAACACGGTCAAATGTTAAACAAACTTCAAATATTAATAACAAAGAATTTATAATGGGGAGCTCAACTTTCAGCAGGAGGGACTTAGCCCCCAACAACCCTCAACCCTCTAACAGGAGCTGTTTCACATACTCTCCGACATTTAAACACGAACGTAAAATGTAACCCTGACATCTGATTTAATCTGGAAGAACGCGACGAACTATGAGGCTCTTTAATACAGGAGTTGGCAATTGTTGAAAACTGCAGAAGAAATTACATAGGTAGATAAACAAAAGACTGATATAAAACTTGAACAAAATAACAAAAAATGGTATGGAAGAGGGACGTAATAGAAATAGTTAAAATTATACAGAGGATAAATTCCACTTGTAGTTTCGCCAGTTGAATCACAGTTACAAATCATCGTTGCAGCTCTGGCAATAAATGGCATCGAGTGTGAGTTTAAAAGCGTTTATTCATGGTTATGTCACCAAACTGAGAAATGACCAGAGAATTCCATTTAAAAACAAAGCAATTGTTGTAAGTAAATAAACCTCACAATATCTGTTGTGGAAGATCGTGGGCAATATATAACTAACAAATTAAATAAAAGAACATCTCACCATGTACATTTTATTTTCCAGTCCATCAGCCTATTGGCCTCTGAGACACATGTTTCAAAACCATATTCATCATCATCATTATCAATGCTCGCATAATTCTGTAGAGGGTAGCATAGGACCAGAGCCTATCCCGATAGACAGAGGGCATAAGGCGGGGCTATACCCAGGATGAGACACCAGTGCATCGCAGGACACTGGGGACAATTTACTTAGGAGGCCAATTAACCCAGGAAGTAGCGTGTGTTTGGACGATGGGAGGAAACCGGAGAACCCGACGAAATCCCACGCGGACGTGGGGGGGACATGCAAACTCCACACAGAAAGGCATCCAAGCCGGGAATTGTTCAATGTCAGGCTCCGGTGCCTTCTTGCTGTGAAGTGATAGCACTACTCACTGCACCACCACGCCACTCACCACATTGACTACAGCAAGCAAACGGGAAAAAGGTTTCTGACTTTGATTCCTTATCAGGGTCTGGTATCTATAACATATCGCCTACGCGAATTGTCTTCAAAGCTATTTGCAAGCAAGTTTACAGGAGGAAAGGAAAATATGAAAAATGGTTTTACATATATATGCTGTTTATGAACACTTGTTCCTTCCTTCATTTGTTTGACAATTATTGTATCTGTTTTGTTATGTCCTTCATTGGTTTATAGCCATTATTTTACCTGAATTGATCTACTCTGGTGTTGTTGTTGTTGACATGCCGTTCTCTCCACAGCTCTCTGCAGCGCTTTGTGATTCTCGGGTGAAAAGCGCTCCAGAAGTGCAATTATAATTATTAACTTATGCTGTCGTGCGGGGGGAAACAGTAAACGTGCACTGTTGTGGAGGGTCTTCTCGGTGTATAATCTAAAGTCCCTTCTCCACCCACTGCTGAATGAGGACGCTACCATACCCTGCGGGTCATCAGGGTTATGTAACCATGTTTCACCGCAATGATCAGTACTACTTGGCAAAGCCAAGAGCTATACAAGGGAATGTTGAAATTCTTATTTTTGCCAGTGCAATAGTGATTTTACTGACCGTCACGTAATCCCACGGCTTGTAACACGAGTTAAATAAAGTGCTTGCTCATCGAAGTACTATCTGGGCTGAATCCCTTATTAGCCACCACGCTCTGACAAGATCGGATTATATAAATACACAAAGGACTAACTGACGCCCTTCAAACAGAATGCATACATACGGTACTGCAAAGTCTTTTTCTCAGGCTGGAGTTTGTCAATATTTAGTAAGAGCACTGTATGAAGAGTGTCTAATGAATATGTAGCGAAAAAAAATCCATCATCTTGAAACAGTTAGGCGCTGGGAAGGCTGTTTCAAAAGTAGAAATATGACCTGCTCTTAGATGAACATATTTTTACAATTCTGATGCCATGCATAGTTTCCTGTTACATTATAGACAGCTGCTGACTTAGCTGCTGACTGAAGACATTCCTTGTGCTGGAAGAAACTATTTCATAAGCGACTGGACAAGATTAATGAGCTTATTCTGAAATGTTTGCAACTTTAGTGTCTTAAGCATGTAATTTTTTTTTACAGAGTATTAGGAATTTTTATCTCTATAAAACTGAGCTTGTTATTAAACACAGAATTGAAATCTGTTCATTGCCACGTTAAATTTTTACACTCTCAATGTTCTTATGAGGGCGGCACGGTGGCCCAGTGGTTAGCGCTGACGCCTCACAGCAAGAAGGTCCCGGGTTCGAATATCTCGGCTCGGGTGCCTTTCTGTGTGGAGTTTGCATGCTCTCCCCGTGTCCGCGTGGGTTTTTGCCGGGTACTCCGGTTTCCTCCCACAGTCCAAAAGCATGCTCCTGGATAGGTTGATTGGCTCGCAGACTAAAAATTGTCCCGCAATGCCCGGCGATGGACTGGCGTCCCGTCGTCGGGTGTATTCCTGCCTTACGCCCTGTGTTTCCGGGATAGGCTCCGGCTCACCGTGACCCTATATAGGATTAAGCGGTTTCAGACAATGAGATGAGAACATTCCAGATATGTGCAAACCCTTGCCAATTCATTGCACACCACTGAGTGTAGTTCGCTATGGCTGGCTAGCAAAACCGAAGAAACTTCTTTTAATGAGAATCTGGCAACACTTTAATAATGAATAACATTTTATTCAATATTTTATATTTGTATAAGTTCTTTGTATGCTTAAAATCTTGCCGGTTGTATCACACGCTCATGATGCAGAGTTTATATTGATTTAGCAGGGCTTTCATTAATCATGGAATATTTTTTTAAGGACCTGACATCTATCCTGGAGATGGTTTCTGGAGCTCAGCCCCAGACAGCTGCATCTAGAATTAAATCCTGGATTGGAAAATGTACTCAAACAGCAAACATCTGATGTACATCTCCACATTGCAGTAGCATTTATTTTAACAACATGATACCATTCTGTATAGTACAGTCCTTTGGAACTGCTAGATCAATATCCCTCCATGACATGTGGGTCAGTGGAGGTTATTTGATCACACGTCACAGTGCTGGTCAGTGCGGACCAAATGAAGGGTTGTAACCCAAAGAGAAGTTCAGATATCATTCAAAACTAATGATAGCCATGGCCGCATCGCAAACTTGGCTTGTGTGAGAGCGTGCGGACACACTTACCACTACACAAGCACTCTATAAATGCAACTATTATTATTACACACACCACCGCACTGCTGCCGCACCAGCACTGCAGCAACAATCCACCTTGGTGAGAGTCGTTAAACAGATAAAGGTGCAGTGCTGCAATTGCTTGCTCACGCCACTGCTGGCAGAATGATCTGCACTGGAGGCAGCTATATAATTGTATTTGGCCTATTCTCAATATTGTATTTGGCCTATTCTTCCAAACTGGCCGAACGGTTTGGAAAAGGCACTTTTCCAAACTTGCCTGTCGACTGAAGTGAGTGTATATCATTTGCACTTAAAGTTTAAATCTCACCCAGGTCACACATTGTATTTGCATTTTCTATTAGAATTACACAGGGGAAAATAGAATAATGCAGGATTCAACCTTGTTCCGAGCTCGATACTGTGTTAAGCAAACTCACATATAATCTTCGACGTAAAACGTAGAGCACAAAGGATTCTGCTCGTGTTACCCTGCATTATGTATACACATCGCCGTGTATTGCATATGCCTCAACGTAAAGATCAGCTGTCAACTTTTTGTACCTGCAATGGATTTTGAATGAAATATTGATGATTGCATGACTGCAGAAGACGTTGTTAGTCTCATACGTTCCCTATTCGAAAAAAAATGCTATGAAATAATGGCGTGATAACGGACATAAACCATAATAATATTTGCATTTATAGAGCGCTTTTCACTCGAGGGTCACAAAGCGCTGCACGGAGCTGCGGAGAGAACGGCACGTCAACAACAGTAACGGTTTTTTGGTGTTTTTATACTATGGCGATGGAGCAGTAGCACCGTTAAAATACGGTGAACTTGAGTTCAACTCCCATCCGCGGATAGTATCAGTGGTGACTGGTGTCTGAATCAGTCTCCAGCCCAGCTTCACTAAACCAAACTACACTGACCGACGTGGCAATGTATGGTTAAACAACCCGCATGTCCAAAGGGTATAAGAAAGCCATAACCTAGCAGGGGATTGAAGAAGAGCCATGTTAAAATGCATGTTATTATTATTTAACACAATTCTTTACCCATTTTAACTATCATATTCAAACTATCAAGTAACGTAAGTGGGCCTGGGTGAGACAAGTCACTACAAAAAATAATGGACGACGATCAAGACCACGTGACAATAAAAGGCCAGCATGCATCTGATTGGATATCTGCCAGACACAGGGAGATGAGGGATGCAAACTGCTCACGTGGAGGAAGGTTAGGTAATGTCGAGAATGCGGCATGAGTGTGTGTACAGTGCATGAATACCGCAGACGGAGAGCAGACAGGGCGACAGGTGGCTTTGCCAGACAAATTTAGTTCCGTTTTGAGCGACGCCAAGTCAACGTGACCCAGACACAATTTCATTTCTCGGCGTCGATGGAATTATTGAGGCGCTCATCACCTCACGTTTGTCATCCTGTCTTTCACCCTGTCTGCCTCTGAAACACCTTCGTGCATCGGAATACATGAGCGGAAGAGAGATTGTACCCACAACTGGTAGACGTCCGTTTAGTCAATTGAATATGGGCGAACGGATGTCAAGAGACAGAGTGCGGTGGGGCTAGGGCCAGACACCGACCGAACAGAGAGAGAGAGAGACACCATCCCAAGAGAGACCCAGACCGAGGTGGAGAGACAGAGAGACACACCCCAATGGCAGCACAGACACGGCGCCTTAACTGACCACTGTGCATGGCGCAGCAGAATGCTGTGGGGCAGAATGCGGCACGAACAGCACAACGCCAGCGACTTAGCCATAGCAACACACCACCGCCTACACAGTACAAGAGAGTCAGCGACAGCCACGCGTGGTACAATACCAGTGGTTGAGTGACAGCAAAGGACAGCCCCTATAACAGCGCGCCAGCAACTCAGTGACAGCTGCGCATCCAGACAAAGGTGTTCAAGTGGCTCATCGTCGACCTCATTGAGGGTTGGCACCTGACTGCAACGGCACCACCAGCACCTGGACTGCAGAACTTTTACTGTCACTAAATCACACCGACATGCATGCACTTACACACGCGAGTGCGCATTGCTCTGTAAACATGTTTGCGTAAAATTTCCACAACGGTTGTTGGGTATATACCATTTTGCAATAATGTAAAAAAAACTATTTACAGCATAGTGTGGTACGATATTATAATTAAGACTAAATAAGGCATGCTTATATGTTGTTTGTTGTATGAATGGGGTTATTAAATTGATACTGATTGTTACATTTTGAACCGCCGCTCAACGTGATTATTTATGTGGTTGCATAGCACCTTGCCTTATCCCTACTCTGCCGTTAGTCACCGCTCTGTGGCTATGCCACTTTGTGCCTTCTCCCCAAACCAATGATCTAAATATTTGTCACGAGTAACTCCCACTAAATCTGCGACATTTGTGTGTTAAGCAATTCTTCCAGAATTAGGTTGACCAAAGTTTAAGACAACATTGATAACCGGATATTAGAAAAAAAGCTCTGTTTTAATTGCCACACTGAAACTGATGAAATGTTAAACAGTGTCATATGACGAGGATTTTTTTTATGTGTAAGAGTTTATTCGTAAGTTACGTATACCTGCAATTAAAACAGTAAAATTGTAATGACAATGATGATTGCTTATCATAGGTGCTGTTTCAGGACAGTCGTGTTGAGCACTCCTCCTCTCTCGTTTGCGACATTTTGTCTCCCACGTTGGAGGCGTCAAGCCTGAGTCACTCAGTCACGTCGTGCTCGAGGATGCCTCCAAAGTGCGAGGTTAAAACGTCTCGATGGAGCGAGAAGAAGCGCTCAACACGGCTATTCCGAACCAACAGCTTTGGCTAGCAATCATCATTCATCGAACTGTGTAAACCTACGTCGTCTAACAACGTTTACAAAAAGAGTCTCGATAAATTCTAAGATTGTATCTTCTTTATGAGACAGTCAATTTAACATTTTTTTGGTGGAGGCAAGTCTATCCCTTGATTTCCCCACAAGTGGTACATATTTTATCGATCCCACAGGAATGATGGGCCAAGTCAACGTCCAAGCAGAATTTGAACTCGCAACTTTACGTGTATGAATGGCTCTCTCCGCCGCGGAGCCATCTGGCCATATGGATAGAAATAGAAAACTCACCGCACATTATTATTTTTCCCCTCAATTCAGTCATTATACGTTGTTACGACAACATTAACCTAACCGTGATAGCACGCTTGTCTTGCAGTGTATCTCCCATGGTAAAACACAGGTCATGAATTTATAATAGGGGGAAAAATCAAACCGTGTTAATTATTTACTACAATGCCAAGAATGACTGGTATTTAGGGTTCCTAATCAACCGCCTTGAACAAAGCAAACTGTCCAAGAATGCGTGTGATGATTTATGTTTTGCAACTCGATTGATTCGGTGGGATAGGTTCAGTTGCGATACACTTTACACATCAGGCACAACTGAGCTGCAATACAATGCAAATCGACAGCAACAGTACCCCCATTGAATAAATATGCACGTGCTTTATATATGTATCCCAAGTCTGAGGAAGCATAACCAAATAGGATGTATATATATAGTATGTGCAATGTAGACTGTTTATACGGCTGGGGATTTGCCATAAATAATACCTATTAACGTGGTTCATTTTCAAGAAACCGAGAGAATTGTTACGTCTCTACAGCACTAACTTTCAACTTGCACATTTTTTGGTGTATTTAGTCCGTTACAAATAGCGCTGTTGTAATTTTCGTGAAAAATAATGAGTTTAGCTCAAGACCTCAGAAGCTGCAATGCTTTAGTAGAACAGCACAATTTTTTACACAATGAAGCACTCATTCCCACAAATGCCGAGATATAAAATCACAATATTTCAACAAGAATCTTGCATTCAGAAATGGTGCTAACGAAATTATAAATAACCAGCTGTAGTGGCTAATGCATGCGATCTCCAAAGCACATACTATTTGAACGCTCTTTGCCAGAGTAAATCATTTACTCACACTTCCTTGTTCACCGTCTGACAGATGTCCCGGATCAGAAACATGGGCATTGACAAATAGAATGGAAAAAATAAAAAAAATGCACAAAGAACCATTGTGAGATGTATGTTAGGAGTTATTCTGAGAGACAAGAAGAGGAACGTGTGGATTAAATCAGATACTGTATACCGGTTAATGACATAATTGATGCGGTTAATAACATTTAGCCAGTATCGGCAGCATATATTGCTAGATAATTATGAACAAAGGCCTCTTTTTAAGGCTTTCTGCTTGCACCATTACTGTTTAACATTTATATGTGTACCTGTCACGTATATCATCTTTAAGTTCATATTACAACACAGGACTAAAAAACCTCGAGAACACTGACAATACATTAACAACTCATCTAAAATTATTGGAGGCATGCTCCTGTCACTGGAGACTCTGACCCAATTGTTTCAAAACAACCAGAAATGCTTTCCACGTGAACAATCTTTGATTCCTTCTTTTGTGGTAGCCCAATGCTATATGACCCCACTCCAAGGTATCCGGGGGTTGTCATGGACAGTGGCGCCGTGGTTAGCGCTGACGCCTCACAGCAAGAAGGTCCCGGGTTCGAGTCTCTCGGCTCCGGTGCCTTTCTGTGTGGAGTTTGTATGCTCTCCCCGTGTC
>JAZEWT010000015.1:12051371-12062884 GCA_036362905.1 Mordacia mordax | reverse complement strand
TTCCGGGATAGGCTCCGGCTTCACCGTGACCCTATATAGGATTAAGCTGTTTCAGATAATGAGATGAGATGAGATAATGAGATGAGATGAAACAATGAATAAAATCACAAATTAATATAACGAATTCACAGCGGTAAATTGTGCAAAGAAAAAAACCCTAACCGTTATCTTAAAATAAACGCTAACGCAGAGTACAGCACAGGATAAATATGGCCAATAAAAAACTCCAATATATTTAAAATAGACAAAGCAATGCAACAGTGTAACAGCGCGATGGGAATACGTTGAAGATTATTGCATAGTCAAAGTAAAGAGACAGGACGTTTGCTGAGGAGATGGAGCAATGCAATCAGTTCACATGCAGATGCGAGGTGAATAATTGCATCGCAGGATCATGAGAGGTAGCGGTGGCTCTGGTACGTCTTTATCCAGCAGTGGATTGACTAAGGTTGATCGTGATAAATAAATTATAAGTAACAATATAGGCTAGCATATATGTCGTGAAACACTTTCTTATAAGAGAACATGCACGAGTTGAGACATTGTATTGGATGTTAGGAAAAGTAATGAGGCGTGTGCTGGGCAGGTTGCTCGCAGGAAGAGCGGTTGGTGGTGAACACAGACGAGAGAGTGGCAGTCATAGCAGGAGAGGTCATACACCGTGGGAACAGAGGCATTCAATCAGATGCATGCTCGAGCGACACAGATGCTTGCAACGTGAGTCTGCTTGCAACGTGAGTCCGTCAACCAGCAGTGCATAGATCATGGCTGGCCTATTGTTATACTAATGTATGTAAATAAGACATTTTAAGTAAACGTTTTGCTGAAAGAGAATCGGCCCTTGGTGTACTATTTTCACAAGTCGTCGGGGCAATAACTCGGCACTGTGCAGGGCAATACAAGAATTTTTTCATTGCGTAATAGATAGAGAGGTAGATGTGATAATTTAACTAAGAATCAACCGCAATTGTTACTCAGGAAAACGTCACGGAGGTTCATGACTCGTTTCAGGAGAGCCCTGCATTGGGTTGTTTGGCCAATTACATTCATGCGTGTTTCTCCATGTGGTATGGGATTTGTAGAACCTGGAGAAAACCTACCTCACTCAGAAGGGGATAACACTCAGCATTGCCATCGTTTGGTCTCCTCAGGGCCATATGCATGCAACAGCTGTCACGCCTATCACAGTGTTAACCAGGCTGAGCTCTACTTTCAAAATCTGATCAAAGTTGGCCATATTTTGTGATCTAGACACCACGACATTTTAAAATTGTGAAATATCACAAGGTTCAAATTTGAGCTTCCAACTTTTATCTCAAGTTTTTCTCCCAAAAATTCCGTTCAAAAAAAAAACATCGGAGGAAAAGTGACGCGGGGTGTCGACAGAACCGCACCACAACCCAAGCGTAGCGCAAACACTTCGACTGATAAATAAAATGAATGATGACCAAGTTGCGCAGCTTATTTTCGCCACGCGCACGCGCGTCTCTGTTACAAATGTGCAATGTCAACGGAAGAAGCATGCATACGTCTGGCAGCCAGCTACCCCAAGCAAAAAGCTATCATCCCGCGATCATTAAGTATGGCCAACATCGCTACGCCATTCTTTTTTGCTGCCGACACATTTTGACAATAACGACTGCACAGCTATTACTCCATTTCGTTTGATTTCAATTTTAGGTTGCGGCAGAGTTAAGAAAAAGAAGTTAGTTCGTGGTTGGTTGCTGGCCAAACAAAACGGGACTGGGGACATTTAAAAAAAATAATAATCAAAACCCCTTAGACGAATGTTGCGAGGATGTGCACACAGTAAGCGGATACGCTGTGCGGTTGCTGCCCGTAAATGTTGTCCTGCAGAGTTAAGGAATAGGGGAGGGGGGGACTTTTACTGTAGAGGGGGGACCAACGCCACGTACTGGACGAGCAGAACAGTCTGCGGGGACCTTTACTGTAGAAGGGGGACCAACGCCACGTGGGGTGACGTTGGTTAGAACTCGCTAGAAGGGGCCGCGAGGATATATAGGCGGGGGGTTGGAGGGATGAAGGGAGTCTCCTGGGGGAACGAGAAGGAGGAGGGAGCGTCACGATGTTGCAGCTCGTTGTGTGCCGCTACTCCAGCCCCGTGCACTGCTAGTTTCAATAAAGCATCTAAAGTCAAGACGTCTCTGCTCATCCGTGGTCGCTGGCTGATCTATCGCGGAGTGAATGCTGATCCTCGCCGTGGTGTTGCCGCTGTAAGCCGTCACAAGCCCGCAGTCGAAGCCGTGGTGTCACAATCTCATCACGTAGCAGTCGGGTCCAGTTTCCGCTGCTCAATAAATGGATTTGATGCAGGCAATAAACATCGAGACAAATACTGACAATGATTAATTACCTCTGAATGTCACTTGTCGCTTGTTTACTGCCTCAGCAACATGCAGTGAAGTCAAACTTCACCGGTAAGATGTTTGTCTCGTTCAAATAGTGACCGGAGCAACTTTAGAAAATCTCACCTTTGCATATTAGTTTTCAGTTTACAAAAACGAAATGTTGCACAAGACGTGACCAGGTCTCGCAATCACCTGTGATAACGAGTGTAGTTGTTTAACCTCACGAGAACGGCTTTTATAACTGCTGCGCAACGTACGAGATTCAAACGATTCTCCTCCACCATCAGATATTTCGATTTAAAAAACACCCGCAAAGCAACAGTCTTCTTTGATCATGTCCGCTTATCTAAAAGTGAAACTTGCATTCATTGTAAAAAAAAATCAATCACATCCAAGTGTTTGCAAGCACGACTGCGCGCGTCGTGCAGTTACATAGATACGTACATGCACACGTGTGTTATTTTACCAAATGCAGCGCAAAGGGCTGATTTTAGGATTGGTGGCCAACAGCCCCCTTCCTAACATCTTTGTTACGGTGTCACGAACACGTATCGTCAACCATCACTGAAGCTTAGCCCGTGTAACATGGGACTATCACCCAGCTATGTCCAAGCACGGTAAGGGTAAAGGTCACACATCTCGGAGTGTGGCATGCAATGTTAACTCGCGGAACATCAGCGAGCAGATTGTCCGCACTCACTGGATGCATGTGGAGCTGCTGAGACAGCGCTTTTCTACAGTGAGCAAACACAAGGCTTGCGTTAGTCTCGCGTGTGTAGGTGTCTGTCCACTAATGCACCTTTTAGACTGACAGGGAAGAGAGTGGTTTGAAGCTTCTGAGCACCAAGTTATATTTTTAAATGTCTTTTTGAAAATGTGGTAAGTTCGTTTGGAAGACAGAAAACAAATCTCAGGATGTTATATTTGTTCGGTCATGATGTTGGCTTTTCTTCAGATTTTCCAATTGTTTATATTATTAACATAATTTAACGTGTCTTCGTGCTGTGAAAAGTGACATCATCTGATGGCATGTGATGTAATTTTTGGTAAGAAAAGTACGGAAGTGACAAACTACGTGACAATTTCTTGTCTGAAATAAAAACATATCTTTGAAGCAACTGAAATTTCAGTTTGTTTTCTTCCTGAAATGAGGAACGTGTATCTATCGTGCACCATCATGAACGTTTTATATTTTTTACAGTATATCATGTTATTCGGTATAGAGTGGCTACAGGCCTCTGCTTGTCATAAAATAACATTCTTATGTCCAATCAAAACGTTGCTGGCGCATTTTTTTGCAGTTCAGTTGTATATCTTACAAAGTATATAAATATACGTGTATATATTTCACATGCGATTAAACTAGGAGCCGGACGATTAACTTTGATAAGTGACCACTAACCCTTTCTTCCAGAGCCTAAAAAAGCCATGTCTACCAATTTGACTGCTTGCACTGTAAATTAGGTGCTTAACTAAGTGATGGCAATATAATTGTGTCTGCAACATAACGCCGGTAGAGAAAGGGACTCGTAGAATAATAACTCAAGCCACCGTGCACTGGTGCACGTGGGTTATTTAAGCATTTGGCTTTGCAATAAAAATAAACAGAATATGGGTCGCAGGACCGTAAGACAAATCGACATGCTAAACTTCGGCTTATGAAAAGATTCAATCATCGTACGTTTCATGCTCTTTTTAAAATTCAACCTTTCAAAAGGTTGCTTATTTATTTGTTCCCCCAAGCAGGTAAAAAATAACGCATGTATGTTTTATAATGTTTTTCAGGATGCCTAACATGACAACTGCTCCACGCATTCCACGTGCAATACCATACTGCCTCTCCTGGCCAAAAAGTATTCGTCACATATATTGGTTCGGTTACCTTTGAAAAAAGCACATTTGTGTAGTCCTGGTATATTTTACATGTTATTCATTCACTGGTATTCCCATTTAAGCCAACCCATAAAAGATTAACATTGACGATATGAATCTAAAAAGCAGTTGGTAGAAAAATGCACGCGAAAAGACTGCAATCATGGAGCCGTTGCAAAAGCATTAATGCAGTCCGATTGCATGGCATTTGGAAGTAATCACTTTATTTTATTTGTTTCTTCAACCAAGTTGGAAGTTTGCCCCTGCTTACAGCTTCAGAAGTCTTGCCTGAGATTAACCAAATCTGACGTTGTAATCATGCACATCTGGTTTCCAAATTGAGGTCGAACAAAGCAACGCGCTTAATAAAAACCCATGCCGAGCACATTTAGTCTGACACAGTACCATTGAAATAGGGCACTTAATCATAGCAAAACACTGATTAGTTACATTTGTAGGTGACAGCTCTTGATCAAAAGACAATAGTTACATCAATGTCTTGACCGCGTACATCGTGCGATAGGAACTGGCAGAGTGGTGAAGCATATGTGGCGCTGGGGATTCAATCTTGCTTGCCATTTTTGCATACTTTTTGGGATTATGATAAAAGAATGAATTTAAGACAATTTTAACAATATCCCAAACCTAGATTTAAGGTCAGGTGGGGTGGAAATGGCTGCAAAATTTAAAATTTTACTTTTTACTGTTTGACTAATTTTCATTCCATTCTAAGATCAACTTATTTCAACCACAAAGGCACAGCACGTTTTTTTGATCGAGCTGTACATTTGGAGTGAAACATGCCATCTTAAGATTACAATAGGTTTTACCGTATCTGGCGATTATGCGGGTGTTAAGATCTTAACACCCGCATAATTGCCAGCAATTATGCAGGTGTTAAAATCCCAAACACCAAAATAGACACATTTTACAATGTGTCCAGTTTGCAAAAGCCACACATACTAGTGGCAAAGTATGCAAACAGGTAGCTTTGATAACCTATGCATTGTCCTTCAACTGACCGACCTTCACCTGGCAGTGGCTTTCTTTTGAGCCTATTTGCCGGTGTCAGTCGCTGCCATAAGGCAGTCAGCTCCAGACAATGCAGGCAATTATGCAGGTGTTAAGATCTTAACACCTGCATAATCGCCAGATACGGTAAAACCTATTGTAATCTTATATTTGTATACTGGCAAAAAAGTACCCATGCCATCTTAATTTTGTATCACACGTAATATTCAGGAAGACCTATTTCAAAATCCTGCATATGTATCGAGCAATGAGTAAACACCCGCATCTCTGTAGAATCATCTCGGGGTTCAAAGCAAGAGTTATGTGTAAGTAGGCAATAATTTATTCCGCAAAATACGCAACACACCAATGGATCCCATGAGAAACAGCCTTGAGACTGCCACAAACAAGCTACACCTGTTTGCATCGCAAGTGTTAAGGATACCAATAATTGTCAGTCCCTGCTCGTTGGGTCTTATTTGAAAGGAGACAGCTATCAACTCATTGCCTCTAAGCCCTTGCATGACAATTCATTTTTCTGATCCACAGCTGCACCCCGAAAATTGTTTTGTCGGATTAAAAATTAAGCCGTAAACACATTTTTAGATTTGTCACAATTATACATCGGCGTGGAAAATTTATGTCTGTCATGTCTAATGCGTGGGTGTTAATTTTTTCCACATTTTTTGTTGGGCTCCATCAAATCTAATTTATTCTCGGCATTTGTCATATCAGCAGTTTGTCTCATTGTGCCTTGTGATGTGCACCGATTGGAGAGCACACAATATATTTGTGACTGCAGTAATGTGGTCATTGGTCACAGACATTAACATTCATAAGACTGCGCCTTTTAGAATCGACACAAATGCAATGGGACAGAAGTTTAAAATGCAGAAACGAGTGTGTGCATCCTGAATTCCCGAAGGAGATGTTGTAGAGAACGTAATTATGCATTCAAAAAGTCATAATTTTTTAGGAATTGTAGGGAAAAAGCATACGAAATGTACCCAACACAACAACCACCATCACATGTTCAATTCGATGCGTGCAATCAAGACATCAAAGATAAACTTCACAGGGAAAACCATAGAAAGTAAAGAGTTCTGCCGCTGATAAAACACTTTCATGTAGAGCTAATGGGCTCGACCGCTGCAAAGTGAAAACACACAAATCAGTCATGAACAACGGTTGTCATGCCATCGTGTACGCACACGATAAATGTATATTTCTATGTTTCCTTTAGAAAATTCAATGGGTATATATTGTGGTTAAAGGTAGCTAGGCTGATTTTGCCCACAAATAGTTTCTGATGAGTGAGACATTTCATTCAAATATCCCTACCGGCCCTAACTCATGCATTGACCAAGGTATCAAATATTTCAAATGAGCTTGTTGGGCAATATTGTTGTGATATTTATGAATTAGAATTCATACAATGAGCAGCACAATGTGAAATAATGCCATGTTTTAATTATCAGTGATGATGGGACAAAAATTTACTTTGGGCACATAATTACAACGGTGATACTGTGTCGAATGAAAACTAAAAGTGATGGCGATTGCTTAAGCATCAACTCTGACCTATGAAAAGGTGACACTGCACAAGTAAAACAAAACATTCGGATTAGAAAGCCACATATGCCTCCTCACTCTGTACTGTGTTTCAGCGTCGAAGCCATTTTCTGTAAGCGCACTTGCTAAAACACACCACAACTTATTATGAAACACGTACACATTTTTTGAACCCATTATAGGAAAACACAAAAGCTAATATCTCAGACAAGAATGGGGTCACGTTCCCGGCAAAGGGGTGATATATTACTCTGCAGCACAGGCGCTGAGTGTTGTTTCTTTGACACTTTGCTGCACTGTGGTAGGAATATCAAGTACATCAAAGCCTATGCATAATGGTCACACTATGGATTGAAACACAGAGCATGCACGCACACAATTTAATTGATGTAAGCATCTTTTATCTCTGATGATGCTACGGGATGACATGCCATGTATCATTTTCAGATGACAATTTCTTTGCGAAGATGACAAAGGTAGGTGGGGGGGAGAGATGACGGTAATATTTGGAAAACCTGGGGATATTCAGTACCTATCACATAGAGCCTCTGGTTATTTGCTTCTCATTCAGATTACCTGCATCTCGGGCAATGAATTTGATTTTCATTTGTCATCCGTGTGACGTGAAGAAAATGTAAATGATCAATGTGTAATCTGCGGATGAAATTGATTGCCGAGGGATATTTGTAATCAATAGCAACAGGGTTCATCACAATGCAAGAACACATATAAATGTTGCAGACCGAAAAACAAATGATGCTAAATAAAATTTTAGATTTACGCATCATGCAGTTTTCATAGGCGTAGCAAAAAAACTCACGTTGTACATGAATAAAAATACGATTGTTTTATATTGTATTGTACTTAAAATATGAAAATTCACAATAACACATGTAATATCATATCGGTATATTCATTTTAAATGCATGTCTTAAAGTGTGTCCCCTTGTGATATTGTGTCATAAATTCAGGCCATTATATACAATTAACATTTGTCCTTTTAGCAACTGTGGCCTCCCTCCCACAGAAAGGATATACGGGTTTTTGCCCATAATTTGATTAACCAAGTCCTAAAACAGGCCCAATCGAGGCAATATCGAGCACGTTTAATTAGTCCAAATATGTCTTGCTTATATATGAAATCGGGCCTTGATAAGAGTGACAATGAAATCGCACAAAACCACAACATTGTCAAATTGTAAATGTAAAAGGTGTAATTTGCATAAGAAGCTTTCAAATGCTGCTGATAATGACAATTAAGTGGAGCAGTGTCTGCTGTCAAACTGAGCTCTTTCCTGGACAGCAATTAACCACCATTTAACACTTTCTCTCTGCAGGAACAAAAAAAACCGTAAAAAAACATTGCCGCACAGAAATATTATCGGGATTCGATTCCGCAAATACATAACTCGAAGGAGCCATGCTGGATTAATTAAACCATGTTAAAATTATCGCACGCTATTTACCACAACAAACATGCAAGATACTTTGCTGTAGTTTATTGTGAAGCTGTTGCTGCTTCTGCTGTCCAGCATAGCACGGAGATTAAAATCCTCGTGATTCACCAGCCATCGTATTTCTTCATACACTGACCTAATCACTAATGCAGTATGGTTGCACAGCAGATGCACAAATAATTTATCACACATTTAAAAGGCTAATTAACACATAAATTAATTAATATTGAGGAATTCCGCTGTGTTTTAATATGTATGCTTTTAAACATTGAATATTTCAATAGAGCAGGGTTCAGATTAATGATCTGTCATTATTAACCCATTCCGTGTGGCAATTCATTAGTTAATCAAGCATCTGTTAAGCAAACATTCATTTTCATGCATCGTTTCAGTCATAACACAGCATTTTAAATGGAATTGATGTTGAGAAATATAAAATACATATGCATTATTGTAAATAACTTTTTTTAAATCCCACTTAGGTGCAAGATTAAACATTAATGAGGTTCTTGACTTTATTGCTAGCCACGTATCTGCATACTCTTATTTATATGCTTAATCATCTCAGGGGATCCAAACGAAATGTGCACGAAAAATATTGTACAAACGTATTATGAAACAACATAACGACAAACAGTTCGAGATGAGGTGGAGCACTATACTGAATTAATTTAGAGTTTAAAGCCCCTCCTTCCCACCACCAAACCTACCCACACCAACCCGTGCCACTTTAGCACTTGCATTAATTAGCAGGGACAGGTCCTGCTGCGCCTTACATGTCCGTTACCAAGCGTAAAACGCCGTGTGTTTAGACAACCGCTGGTAACTGTTGATTTTGATTAGACCATAATACACCTCTTGAAAACATGCACGCGCACACACACATAGTTTGCAAACGTACTGATACTAGAAATCAAATATAATTGGTACAATGGTTCGTGGACTGCGCTAAGAAGCTAGCATCCTGCGTTGGATTCCTGGCACAGCTATCGAACATCAGTTACCGCTGATATTGGAACCTGTCCTGACATGGCCGCATGTATGTGGGGGAGGCTTTCATCCAGCAATGGATACACAAAGGGCTGTAAAAAAAAATATTTGTGGGGGATGGGGGGGGACATTACAACAACACGTAGATTATTTTTTCATGGGACTATGTTTGCAATGAATGACATTCTATGACAACACTTGAATGTGGTGAGTTAACCGGCAATGCTGATTTGTGTTTCAACCTGGAGCTTTCAAACAGCGTGGAAAACTGTCTCCGTCCGTCTTTCCTCTGATTTCCCTCTAGGTTTCGTCACGGGTATGAAATCGCAAAAAGACCCCAATAACCACGCCAATGGCCAACCTCAGCCCAACTAGGAGCTAATTTAAAGACTTGAACTGGACCAGTGGGGGACACAACAGGGCTGGAAGAAGATGGAGAACTAGAAATACCTACCCAGAAATGGGATCGAGACTCAACAAAGAGCAGAGTTGGGGCTTCCTACTTTAATCATAATTGTACTTTAGAGCGCTTTTCACCCAAGGGTCACAAAGCACTGCACAGAACTGTGGAAAGAACAGCAAGACAACAACAACAACAACGACATAAGAACAGCAAATAAGCAACAATGAATTTTTTTTACAAATCTGAGCTGTAGAGAGAACGGCATGTCAACAACAACAACATCAGTACAATTCAACTGAAAGTCAAATAATGGATATTATTTATAGCAGGACATAAAATAAACGATAAAAAATATAATTCCTCAACAAACAAGGAAGAATGAAATGTTCCCGAAAATGGATATTATTTATAGCAGGACATAAAATAAGCGATAAAAAATATAATTTCTCAACAAACAAGGAAGAATGAAATGTTCCCGAGGAGGCACAGCTCAACAGAGAGCCATCATTCTAGCACGACAACAGTGAGCAGCATCAACAGTCATAGCCAGAGGACTTCAATGCCTTATGGAACAAATGAGTCTTGAGATGGAATTTGAAAAACCCAGGGACTCAGCTGACTGAATCTCAAATGGAAGGGCATTCCAGAGTTTGGAAAGAGTGCGCGAGAAGGCTCTGCCACCCATTGATTGGAGGTGCGTTCTGGGTATAAACAACAAGCCTGGGCAGAGCAAGGAGGATCGAAGTTGTCGTGTTGAGGAGGGTGCTTGAAGTAGGTCACAGATGTAAACTGGAGCAGTGCTAGTGAGAGCTTTGTAGGTGAGAAGGAGGCTCTTGAATTCAATGCTGTGTTTTAACCAGTAGCCAGTGGAGAGACACCAGCACTGGGGATATTTGATTATGGATGGGCGTGCAGGTGAGGACTCTAGCAGCCGAATTCTACACACGTTGGTGACGATTGATCAGGTAGCAGGGATGCCAGGGAATTGTGCATTGCAATAATCAATTTGTGAATAGATGAAGATGTGATTTTTTTTTTCAGCATCAGAGGCTTGTGCAGTCTGGCTATGTTTCTGAGATGGAAATAGGCTACCTTCGTCACGTTCTTGATGTGTGTCTCGAAGATGAGTGAGGAATCAAGAATCACTCCTAGACTATGGGATCTGCCTTAGCAACTTCAATGGTCTGGTCATCAAGCATCAAATGGATGAGTTAAGCCTTGGACACTTGCTGTGAGGTTCCAACAAACAAAACTTCTGTTTTGTCGCTATTTAGTTTACAGAAATTTGAATTGAGTTAAGCCTTCACAGTTGACAGTGAGGACGGCATGCAAAGACCAAACACATTGATGAATGGCTTTGTGTGGATATAGATTTTAACGTCATCGGCATAGCAATGGTAGCTTCGATTGAGGCTGCGCAGGATTTGGCCAAGTGCTTTATGTAGATGATGAAGAGGAATGGGCCGAGGACTGAACCCTAAAGAACTTTATACAAAATAGGAATAAATGTCTGAGGTACATCTTCCAAGGCTGATGAACTCCTTCCAGTCAGAGATGAAGGGAATTCAGCCAGTGCAGGGCACAGCCAAAAACCCTTATTCCCTCCAGTAACTCCAGTAAAGTAGAGTGGTCAACAGAATTAAAGGCTATGCTCAGTTCCAGGAGGACAAGAATACTTGGTAATCTTTCATAAGGAGCGACAAGTAGGCCATTAACTTCTTTGACCAGAACAGTTTCGGTACTGGGCGGCACGGTGGCCCAGTGGTTAGCGCTGACGCCTCACAGCAAGAAGGTCCCGGGTTCGAATCTCTCGGCTCGGGTGCCTTTCTGTGTGGAGTT
>JAZEWT010000015.1:12026689-12051364 GCA_036362905.1 Mordacia mordax | reverse complement strand
GGTGTATTCCTGCCTTATGCCCTGTGTTTCCGGGATAGGCTCCGGCTCACCGTGACCCTATATAGGATTAAGCGGTTTCAGATAATGACATGAGATGAGTTTCGGTACTATACCAGATCTGAATCAAGATTAGAAGGGATCAAGGTCATTGTTGAGAACGTGTTTCTGGAGTTGTATGGCTACTGCACGCACAAGGACCTTAAAGAGGAATGGTAACTTGAAGATAGGGCGATAATTATGTTGCAATTAAGGCCAGATTTTTTTTGAGCAGAGGGGTAATTGCAGCATATTTGAATAGTGGTGAAACAATGCTGGAGCGAAGTGAGTTGTTGAAGAGATTAGTGACAAAGGTGGCAAGGTATTTGAAATTTGCCCTAATGAGTTTAGATGGGAAGGGGTCCAGGGAGCAGTTTGTAGGCTGAGATCTGGTAACTAATGAAGACACATCAGATTCAGGGTAGGAGAAAGATCAATTGTTGAGGTATTTTAGAAGATTGAGACTGGGTAGAGATGTGGTGGGGTTTTTTTTAAAGAAAAACTTGTCTTTATTAATGAAGAGAGAGGTGAGGTAAGTGACTGGATGAATGAGCCGATGGACTGTCGAGAAGAGGATATTGAGCTTGTCCCATGCATCAGCTAGGATGCTGGAAAAGTGGTTGGAAAAGGAGCAATCAAGTACCTTCCGCTAGCGCTTAAGTTAGTTTAAAAAATTTTAGCATAAACGGTGTCCGTTCGGCTTTGCATGCATTCACCTTGAGGTCCCGGAGTTGAACAGTAACTTGGGGGATGGTGTTCCACTCGAGACACAGTGTGATTTGATTGGAATCAAAGCATCCAGAGTGAGCTGAGGCAGAGAGTGATGAACTGTGGATTGCAGTGGCAAATAAGTCTCGAGTAATGACGTTTAGATTTCAGAATTCATTTGGTGCTTAGTGATGGAAATGGGTGGAGGTACCTGAAGATCAAATCACACAGCAGAGTGATCAGACAAATCAGGGTTAGTCACGGACAGGTTGGTTACAGATATGCCCCTTGAGCAAATCAGGTCTAGAGTATGGTCAAATCTGTGAGTAACATGTTATGTGTTGAATGAAGCCAATTGACTGCAGAGTGGCCATGAGATCCCTTGCAAGGGATATCTTTGGAGAGTCGAAATAGATGTTGAAATCGCTGAGCATCAAGATCTTCTGAGAACTGGAGCACAGCTTAGAAAGCAGCTCAGACATTTCATTGACAAAAGAAGTGGAGGCTCCAGGTGCGCGATAGAGCAACACCAACTTCATAGGTTGATCTGACCTCTAATCCAAAGACATATGCTAGGAATCGCATAGATGTCGGCAGTAACATGGTAGAGAACCACAACACCACTACCACGGCTATGAGAACGAGCCTTCTGATGGAGTGGAAAGTCCTGCAATTCAGCCTAATTCGATCAGGCTGAATTGCCAGGTCTCTGTTAGGCAGAGCAGGTCCAGACTGTTATCCAAGATCAGCTCAGCAAGGCATGGCTCTTTTTCAGTGTTCACGAAGTGCAAATTGAGCATGGCAAAATGGGTTTGATTTGCAGACACGGTGCATGCTGGATAGGCTCTGACCAGTGGTATTGTCTGCAAGCAACGCAAAGCTGCAAAAGGCCTAATTTATTGCTTCCTCGGTAGCCAATATGTCGGGTGTAATACAGGGATGGGGGTAGGGAAATCATTCGTGGTCAGGTTATTTAGCCTTTTGTATCAAGCACCTCAATCAATGTAATGAGGGCGGTAAAATATTGCCAACTGACGGCATATGGCAGGAAGGTTGGGGATATTGGGATGTGATTCAGCGCAGAGGCTCAGGAGAGCTGCGCATGCGTAGGTGATCATGATTGAAGTGCTGATGTCGCAAATTAATAAGAGATGAGTACTTAGGTAGTGAGGTAACGTCAGGTAGTGTCAGTCAGCATTTAAACCGGCTTAATCCGGCACAGCACCACAAGGGGCCAGAGTCCACCCCGGCAGACACAGGGCACAGGGTGGGGCCACACCCAGATGCGACGCCAGCACATCACAGGGCACCTACCAGAAGGACAATTTACTCAGAAGGGCCAATCAACCGACACGGACTCCATAAAGAAAGGCACCCAAACCGGGAGCCGAACCTGGGACCTTCCTGCTGCGAGGCAGCAGCACCGCCTACCGCGTCCGGTGCCATCGTGAGTCGCCCTTAGTTAATGGAATGATTAACTCACAGTGGATCCGACAAAGATTGTTGAGGAGAATGCTGATAATTAAGCGAGTGTGGTGAGAGGTGATGAGAGTGGTAAGAGTTGAGGAGGAAGATGCGAAGTGAGTGACAGAGAATGGTTAAATCTTGTCAGGAGATGGATAGCAAGGTAAGAAGGTAGTGAGTGGAGTGTGTGGTGAAAAGGTGAGGAAGGTGGTGGTGTGCTTGAAGATGTCAGGATGTGTTGTGAAAAAATAAGGAAGGCGAGGAGAGGATGATGAGATTAATTAAAAGGTAAAGAAGGTGAGTGAATTAAGGTGGTGTGGTAAATAAGGTGAGCAGTTGGTGAGGACAGAGGAAGATGAGGAAAGATAGTATAGAGAGGTGGTGAGGTGAGGGAAGGAAGGTTTGGTGTATGAGGGTAAGAAGATAACAAGATAAGCAGGGTCGTGAGGGGAGAGCGAGGTGAGGAAGGTGAGGGTGAGCATGGAGGTGAGCTACGCGGTGAGTGAGGTGCCGGTATTGGTACGAAGATAGCAACTGCTGCTGCTGTGAGGTGAGGCGAAGGCTTCACTCTCTCAGTTTGTCACGTAGGCCCCAATAGTTGAGATGTAAAATAATTGATTAATAAAAAGAAAAATTAAAAGAAGAGGAATAAAACCAGAATTACAAGAATAAAACGATTAAAACTGTTTCAAATACATTCAGATATAATCATAGAATTCGTATATCTAGCGTTTCCAACAGTGGCATTTCCAACAGCACCAACAGCCTGCCCGCGTTCATTGGGATAGCTGTGTGGGTGCCACTGTTGAAATGAACAATAATATCTAGGAATAAACCCCTCTTAAAATATGCCTTAGAACTGAGCAAGTGAAGGTGAGATTGGATTTTGTCTGTCATGTGAAAATAATTAGCAGTCTTTAACTAATAAATGAGAACACAAATTTAAATGCAGACAATTATATCAATAAAATTTAACATACTTGCTCAAAATGTATAAAAAATTAACACTGTGTGAAAAAATGGTGACCATCTTTTATTTTAGGTGGTTACTGTGGTTTGTACTAAGTGACATTCAGTACGAAGGTGGAAGATTTTGGTGGATTTTTCACAACGTGAATAATTATTCACGTTATCTTTTTCACAAACATTAAATGCAATAACGTAGTAGGCACGAACTCAGAGTTCAATACATATTCAAATAGACAAAATGAAAAATGGATTCAAAAATATACTTTGATATTTCCTTTTATCTCAGGCGAGCCTTGACTTTTCCTTCTGAACTTAAAAACATGCAAGGTACAGCTTAATCAATGTTAAATAATTCTGCAGAGCCTTTGGTAAAAGCCGTCATGCTTTGACGGGTTCATATGCATTACAGTACTTCAACATTATTAACATTATTCTCTATCAAGCATGATGAGCCACTACTGAGAAAATGAATACAGTCAATAGCGTATATATAAAAAAACACGACCATCAAACCGCATAAACATGCAGCAGGTCTAAAATGCATTCTTGCTATGAAAAACATTTTGAAACCACTCTTATTTTGAATATTAAAATGTCTACCAGAATGGGTTTTTTTTAATACAATACCTGTTGAGATGTAATATTTACGATTGGCCACGCAAAATAAATATATATTCATACCTAAGGCTATCAACTCATATTAGAAGTATGTTGTTGAGAAATGTCTAATTTTCTAAAGCCATTTATTTACCCAGGCAAGCTTCAATACTCTTTTATTTCAAAGATGGTCCTGCATTGTAATTTTTGGCCAATATCAGAGCCAGCATTTGGATTGTGGGAGGAAAGTGGAGTACTCTGAGAAATTCCACGGTACATAGGAGGAGATGACACTGATTATATCATCTCCTTGTCATCTTGCAGGCCCACGGCTATCTTAACTGGCAAACGCTGGATACCTTCTACTAACTTCGAAGTTTTAGCTTCAAAACGTCACGTGCATTTTGATACACTAACAACATGTTAGTATTCTAAATTAGATATGACAAACTATCAGTTTTTCTAAAGCAAAAGGTGAAACGTGCACAAAAGCAGTCGAGCAGCATGCAGGGAATAACACCGAGAGAAGGGAAGCAGAGAATATGCATTATAGAACATACAAGAGACATCATAGTGGCTGATAAGAAAAGTATGTGGACTTGCGCGAGAGAAGCAGAAGGGTTGATGGCCATTGCTCGAGCACCACGCTGGAGTGGCTGTCAAAGCGAACACTGAAGAGATGGAGCGATGAAATCGGCTCATGCTCAGGATCTGGATGGTTACTTGTGCATCGGCGGACCATTAGGGAGGCTTAATCAAGCAGTGTATAAACAATAGTAACGGTGAGCCATAACAATCGTTCCAAACTTGTAAACATTGGTGACAGGCAACAACTACAGATTTAAACGAGGAGTCGACGTTTACGCTGATTACTTAAATATTACAGACCTGGTAATGCTAATAAACTTTACATCTCTTATGTACATCTCTGATAAAGATATATATTTCTTAAATACAAACAACTTTTTTTTTTGGGAGACCAATATTCTGGGGCGGCGCGGTGGCCCAGTGGTTAGCGCTGACGCCTCACAGCAAGAAGGTTCCGGGTTCGAATCTCTCGGCTCGGGTGCCTTTCTGTGTGGATCTTGCATGCTCTCCCCATGTCCGCGTGGGTTTTCGCCGGATACTCCGGTTTCCACCCACAGTCCAAAAGCATGCTCCTGGATAGGTTGATTGGCTCGCAAACTAAAATTGTCCCGCAATGCCTGGCGATGGACTGGCGTCCCGTCGTCGGGTGTATTCCTGCCTTACGCCCTGTGTTTCCGGGATAGGCTCCGGCTCACCGTGACCCTATACAGGATTAAGCGGTTTCAGATAATGAGATGAGATGAGACCAATATTCTGGAAGTTGGAGGAACTACACGTAACTGAGTTGCCGTGAGTGATGTTTTACTTTGCAAACCACGATGATTGACGGGGGATGATGCATAGATTTCCCAGGGTAGTGACCTGAGCAAGGATGGTCCCGGTAAAACAAGAACAGGTGGCAATCCTATAGCAGTACCCCTTAACTATGAGCAAACCGCAAATGGACTTACGTTCCTCATTACGCAAACCAATAATGCAGGCGACGCGCTGGCTGCTTATTGAACCTGCCCAGTCCCATCACAGACGGGTGAAGCTGAACAAAACAACACGCAAGCGATAACACAATCAGGCTGCAGGACCGCAGGCAGCCGCCTAGGTGCACTGCACACCGTTCGTTGACACGGCAACACAGCAAAAACAACACAAAGTAGTTCGCAGTCGATAAAACAACGCAACAACCAGCTCTCAACCAGCAGAAAAAAACAAAATGGTGGTATCGTGAGCAACACATGGGCAGGGAGGGGATTGTGAGCACTCAAGCATTTTACTGAGCATTCATCACCCACTGTGATCCCCCAGGTCCACATAAATCCTGGGCAATCAAGAGTGACCATCCGCCTTGTGAACCACACGAGGTATGTTGACCAACCAGCCCAGCGATTTACAGTTCCGTGCCATCCAACCCGAGGCACCAAAACCAACCTCTCTCCCTCTCCCCCGTTCACGCTGCAGGTAATTAATGATTTACCGATCACTAATGCATCAAGGATCCAGCTTGGCAGCGCTGTTTTGTGCCAGTGTGTATCAGCGTGTTGACGTGGCAGTACTGTGCTGCGCAGAGAAAGGAAGGGTGGGATAAAAAAAAGACGTCAAATTAACATTCACAATCTCAGCATCGAGTTCTCCACCCTTGGGTTGCCATCTCTGAGGAACACAAAAACCCACCAGAACATACCGTGCTCAGAATAATACATCACAATACGGGAAGAGGTTGGAACTACCTGTGAAAGCATTGTCTTGAGTGCTGCATTATTACACGATTGACAAAACGCTATGGGTTTTTAATATCCTGAACAGACAGCTGCTTCAAGAAGATAATGATCTTAGAAAAAAAAACAGCACAGGTGCCAACCCTACCTTTCATACCATATAAATTAGGATACCTCACATTTCCAAAACAGGAGAACATGTCAAATAATTGCCTTGAGTAATATTTTATTGCACAAAATGACACAATACCCCGAGTTTAAATGTCCCGGGAATATTTCCCACGACCAGTCCATCATTTACTTACTATGTAAAATAGACATTACCCATAACGTAGCCTATCATATGTTTCCCCTTTTATGACAAAGTTATTGACAAAAGAGCTGTATTTTTTTGTGCATGTGCTTGTGGACCACTGCCAACGCAATATCACCGCATTATTTGTTCACCCCAAGCTGATGATTCTGTTGAAATCAGAACAGATGGTAATCTTACTCTCCACAAACATTCAACCCATCATGGTGAAACCTTTGTTGACCATCTGCCCATCATGCTAAGCGAGTGTGCTTAACAAAGTTGTTGACAATGCCACAGTCGCAATACTGCCGATCCCTCAGGTGTTAAGGATGCCTGCATTCTGCTAATCACTCTTGCTGCTCAATGTAAAGATCCGGCTTAAGGCTCTCCGAGGGAATCCCGAGGGTTTAATCCACGTCTCAAGGTACTCAGCCAGTAACATTGGTAGCCCGTGTGCGAGGAGTGGATACAGGCAAGTGAACCGCGAACGCAATGTCCTTGGCACGAGAGAGTTGACAGGTACACTGCAACAGTTTGATGGTTTCATCCCCAATCACCGATAGAAGTTTTTTTTTAAGACAAATGTCAAAGAACTGGACTTTATTCATCAATCTATTGTTATAAAAGTGCATTTAACTGCCCTTATGGTCTATTGACTTGATCTGCGCTGCTGAAAGCTGGCTTTTTAAAAAAAGAAGGCATTGATTTGACATCAAGAGAAGTTCTAACATCCCCTTATTGGCGATGTTGACCTGGCCAAGAAGTGTGCCTTAATCTGGGAACTGCTAAATACACGTAGCTCATTACCAAAAATAAGTTTGTTGCAAAGTCACATATGTCAAAAATAAAGATTTCAAACCAACTCAACAACGAGTACACATTTGCATAATAATAACAAGAATTCACTGGTGAGAATAATCTTACCTATTACAGGTCATATGAGATTATATCATTTGTAGAGATTATGTATTAAAATCGTGTCAAAACCAATTCTTCTAAGCTCCTTCAAAACAAAAAAATATTATTTTACATTTATTCTTAACTCTCCTTTGTATTTATGTAGGTGATTGGAAGGAAGCAATTATCAGGACGCTTCTGTTTTTATTCAAAGGTTTTGAGTGACTTTGAATTCTTTAAAACTAGAATTGTTTCTCCAGAACATTGTCAGTAGTAGCCATAATTAATAGCTTATTCTCGATTACTGTCAAACTATTGCTTTTTCTTGCTTAAGCATGTCCACCCTTTAAAGACACTGATTTGGTTTATGCATAGGCAATTTGCACGTTTATCCTGTTCACAAGTAGTAGACGTGTTTTGAAGGGTCTATGTTTCACCATCGTATTGATTCCTCACGCTCAGTTACTTTGATTTAAATAATGGGCACTTATTTAACCACAAAAAAGGTTATATGTAAGCCAGTAAGAAAATAAGACAAAACAGTAGATGTGTTTACAAAAATGCTATGCTGTATTTTTTATTGAGGTTGATAGCTGAGTTACAAAAATTTAGATCATGGGAATATATTTCCGAATACAGGAAAAGAGCAAAACTACTTGAAAATGTGTTGTCTTGTGTTGCGTTAACACAGGACTCTTCGTGTCTTGGGAAGATTTTTCGATTTTTTTCAGGACAGCAGCCGCAAAAAGACGATGAGCCTAGGAAAACCCGGACAAGTAAAAATCCTTTAGAGAACGGTTCTTTGTCATATTTGTAGCCAACAGCCGAAACGATCACTTTATTCCTGCTTTATACCTCTGATTTTATTTAATTTAAAGACCCATGTGATGTTGTGGAGCCCCTGTGAGCTCATCTAGTGATAGGACACAGGAACAGAATTATGTTACCCAAAGCCTTCGGGGAGTGTGCACTCTGTGGACTTGAAAACGTGAAACCTCTGCGCAGAAAAAGGCCTAATCTAGATGCAGGGAGGCCTGGTTAAATAATTAAGCTCCTGTCCAAGAAATTCCCATGACACCCAGGTGCACACGGACCATGGATGATCTACCTTGCGATCTATTCTTGCCAATAATCACCTTCATGGAAAAGGTTTGCTTTTGGCCCCAGAGAATAGCCCCGATGTGGTGAGCGAGTGGGGCTACTCAGGCAGTATGAGGTCGACACATCACTTCGCCAATCCTCTGTGCTCTACAAACTGCCCATCATTGGGCTACTTGTGCTGGTGCTATCCCGTGAGGGACAATAAGCAGGGTATGGGAGGGGAGCTTTCAATTCATGATATTATGATATTTAGGTGAGATGACAGAAGAGATATGAACAAAAGATATAAATGTAGGGAGATGATACATGCACACAGCATCAAGATCGTGTGCGATTAGAGAATATATATTCGGACAGGCTAGAGTAACTTGAGAATAAATCTTTTTCTAAGTTAATTAGCTTGCGTTTATTACAAACTGAATTGTGCCAATATTGGTTGTACCCAGATTATGGCTCCGGATTTATTTGAGCTACTTGGGGGTCATGAACTTTTGCTTAGATTTCCAAAGCCTAGTGCCGCCACTGTTCGCCACATTTACAAACACTGCAATGTCCTGCAATCATTCAAACAAGAAATGTACATCACTTACAGATTTAGGACTTGGCCTGCTCAATATATCACCGTACATTAACCATGGATATGTAAGCGCCTGTGTCTGCGAAAATTACCAGTGAAAATATTACGGTGCAATATTTACCGATAGCCTATAGCCACAGAAAGTGGCTGGCTTTACTCAGATATGTTTTAAATTGCAAACTATGCACTCATTGTGAATATAAACGTTGAATTTAAATCATAACATTAGTGTAGCACCCTGGTGGCTGAACATAATGTATCTCAATAATAACCTGTCATGTTCTATTGAAAGTCATTAGAAACTGAATATTGTATTCCAATCTGCATATCAATGAGCATACTCTACCTCATTATTGCTAGGAAATAAGGTTATTTATATTCAGTGTTTGACTTCAATTTAAAGACTGCAAACCCCTGCAGAGTTACTGTTTTAACTGTGCAGCCTTATAAACCCAACACAACAAACTCCCATAGTCCTGCATAAGATGTTGTTTTGAAACGCTGCAAGTACACCCCAAGAACTGATATACATTCATCAATGATGTTTAAATTAGCATTTTATTATGAACGTGCACATCAACTAAACAGAGTAGTATCCTCCAATGGGGGTGGCGTCTCTACAAAGTTGTCCCTTTAAGAGTGTTCAACAAGGGAACAACGACACTTCTCAGACCGGTTAGAATTATCCACAACCCCCCCCCCCCCGTCTGCGCTGCGAAATGATGTCAGGGACGTAACTTAATTTGCGCCGTGCATCCGTGTGGAGGATAGGGGATCGGTCGTCCGCTTTCACCCTTTCACCTACAAATCCCCTGAATACAAGAGGAAAAAATAAATAGTGACAAGCTAGGTCAAGAGTAATTGTTTTTCACGAAGCCCTTGTGTTTCTCGCCATGAGGACACAGCAGCCCACACCTTGGGTAATTATGATGCCAAAACAGCTTCCTAATTTCCTTGGTAGGATTTACCGAGAGCGATTGTGCAGATGGCGGAATGGTCTGGCACGCACCCAGGTGTCCCGTTTTCAAAGCCTGGCAACGACTCCTAGAGGGGAGAGCCATTTTAGTTACCCAGCAAGAGAGTCTGTAAATAGATAGTGAGTTATCATGTGCTCTGTCATAAGGCGTAAACACAAAGCGACAGCATACTGAATGTCGTAAGATAATGGTATTACAGTACTATATTTAAAAAAACGAAAACCTGTATATAAAAAAAATACCGTACTGTATTTTCAGAAAAATGCTGTACTGACGATGACATTGCAGACGATGACAACAACTATCGATTTATATCCTTGTTTGTGAACAATAAATATAGGACGCTAAGTGATAACGATGTGTGATTGGCGATGATGGATGTTGATGGTGAAAGATGACCGCAGATGATAGACTACGGGACATTTGATGAATAATGATACATACCAAGCTGGTGAGTTTAATACACGTCATCACAATGCTCGCTCCCACATATATTCACAGAAATTACGTATTCTTGTTTCATGACGCATTCATGAAATTTCAATAGAATATATTCAATGTACTATACTGAGTTGCATTCATACAGACATCAGTAGAGCATAAATAGCCATGACTATTTATATGTATTTAAATACAATACTGAACTGTATGCATTTTCATTTAAGGCATATACGTGGACATATAAGAGGATAAATAAGAGTTGCTCCAATAAATATGCTCAAAAATGCAAATAGAGAGCATTGTGGTTGTTATTGGCCGAAATATGAGTTGCAAGTGGCATTGTAGAACACGAGGTTTGACATTTGTGTCGTTTGTAACTGCACAAGCTTGCATCACTATGGTAGGGGGTTCTAATATCATGCAAGCCCCATCTATGCATATCACACAGCATATAATTGCGTGCGAACAATAATCAACATGCCAGCCAACTTTTAACAGAGGAATGAATGTCACATGTATGACATGGATTAATCATCATCGTTCAATTACTATCCACTGTATTGATGAAGGACTCCACATATCGTTTGCTTTCCTCATGGTGCTACGATGCCACCATCCATCTCACTAAGATAATCTCATCGCTTCATTTCCACGATAGTGTCCCGCTCAAGCATGTTTTTTTCCTTTGGCTTCAACTCCATAATCAGTCTCGACCCATCGACCAGAATCCCTTCTAAGCGTATCCAGTTGAGCGAAGTTAATTTAATGGCTCCCCAACTTGCAATTGTTCGCTTATTTATGAGCGGCAGGGTGGCAACGCAGTGGTAACGTCGGCGCCTCTCAGAACTAATTCCTGCACGCAGGGGTTCAAGTCCCACCTTGGATGCCTTTCTATATGGGATTTGTGTATTCTCTCCCTGTTTTCGTTGTGGGTTTCTTCCGGGTTCCTCCAGTATCCTCCAACAAATTTTTTTTATTAATTATTTCTGCAACAACGTCATAACATATAGGATGCAGTTTCTGGCAGATTGGCGCCGGCTGACCACATGGCTAGACTCTAACCCCCCCCCCCCCATCCGAAGGTTCCCTCTGAGTCGTTCTCTCTTTGAACTTGAATATGTGAAAATATGAATTGTATTAAGTAGTTTTTATTTCTCCCTTTTAACTCTAAGCAATGCATTTATCAAGCTCACAAATGTTGTGCCATGCAATGAATGAAGGAACCTCATCTGAGGGAGCCAGAGCAATGAAATCAGCTCGTGCGCAGGTTCCGTGTGGCTTGGTACTAAAATGATCCTGCGAGATGGTGGCACTTGGGAAAATACTGGGGCGAACAAAAATATAGCAGCATTAATCTACTAGTACGCTAATAATTTCTGTCGGCAATGATCGTGGAGGGGCGGCGCCTGGGAACAGTGAGCAGCGCTGTGGCCTCACAGCAAGAACCCCGGGTTCGATACCCGGCTCATGTGCCTTTCTGTGTGGAATGTTCATGTGCTGCCTCTGTCCGCGTGTTTTTTTTGTTGGGTACTCCTATTTCCCCCCAGCGTCCAAAGACACACTTCTGCCTAGATTAATTGGCCATCGAGTAAATTTCCCCTAATGCCTTCCGATGTACTGGCATCACATCCTGAGTATAGCGCTGCCTTACACCCTGTGTCTGCGGGGATAGACTCTGCCTCCCTGTGACCCTGTATAGGATTAAGTGGGTTTTGATAATGATAGCAGTGTAAATAATCGCGGAGGCTTTCATCCAGCAGTGGATTAACCTCCGTTGATTATGATGATGATAATGAAGCTGGAAACGTTAATGGGAATGCAAAAAGGGAAGAATCTTAAATAAATACATTAAAAAACACATTCTTACCCGATGAATGTATCTTATAAACGTTTCCATTGCACAGGATGAACCTAAACATCTTGTGCAATGGAACCTAAACAATTACACAACCTCCAAAGACATTTTGTTGTCAAGGTTAATTGCGCTGACTAAATTGGCTCTGGTGCCCTATGATGGACTGGAGTCACATCCTGAGTATAGCCCTGCCTTGCACCCTGTGTCTGCTGTGACATGTTCTGGCTTCACAAACCTCTCGAGGATTAGGTGGGCACTCGTGATAAATGAATGAATGAGGCAAACGTGTGAGGGCAGAGCAGACTGCATTTGAAAGAGGCATAAATAGATTTGACCGGTTAAAAAAAAAATCTTAGTGTATGTTTCATTAAAGAAAAAGGAATAGTCTATGTCCATCTGCTTTGCATGCATTACTGCTGAGAGTAACCCAATTGTGACAATCAGTTCATCAGCTACTCCAGCAAACAACCATTTAGGCCCAATGCAATTTAAGTCCGGACGCTTTCCTATGGTACACTTATGGCTGCATTAAATCAGCAGTAGATTGTAAACAAGAGTGGAAGAGATGGTGGAGTGGCTCAGGAGACTGAGCGTTAAGCCAGCACTGCTAAGGGCCTTGGTTCACATCGGGCCGGCCACTTGTGATTAAATGGGAGTTCTCAAGTACAGCGAGTTGATACCCTACGATAATCAAATGATTTTCAGCAATTATCAATCCACCGCTGGCTGAAAAAAAGCCACCCTATATTTCGTCAGTTACTAGGGGGTTATTTCACCCTATGTCATTACGCTGGTCAATGCGGAATAATAATTAGGAAAACCACTGAGGTTGTAGCCATGGAAGGGAATTGAATTTAGTTTGTCGGTTTAATCGCGCAGCGCGGTAACCAGTTTCACCACTGCACCGCCAGCCACGTCCGCTTAATTTGGGAATGTGAAATGTTCTTGATTGACATGCGATAGAGCTCTGCAGTGGGGCGTGTAGGAAAGCGCGCTGACCTCAAAGCGGGTGAGAGGTCACGTGAAGCCTTGTCAGACGAAGTTCTGTGACATTACCGTCTGGTGGTCTTTATCCAAGGACCGACACTTAAAAGGAAATTCCTGTTTCATGACGTGCCACTGATAGCACGATCAGAATAACATTGGAGAGAACAAGCATATCAAAAGGTTAAACACAGAGATGATTAGTTGCGCTAAACTGAAGGGTAATATGGTATCGCAATCCTGATTATTAATTTCACCTTGTTTCCATTGAATCATTACAGTATTGCTCAACTTCATTATTAAAAATATATGCTGCACATTTTTTTCCCATCGATAGCCCTTTTTATTTCAAGATCAAATTATTTAATTGCGACATAAACACATTTCACATGATGCGCGCGCGCACACACAGAAACGGCCTCGTCTGGCCGTTTTCTTGTTTGCTTAACTCGAAGCCTTAAAGTTCTTTGAAATGTTATGAGACGTGTCATTTCATGCCGTGCATGAAAGCCAGACCCTGGTGATATGACAGCACACCAGATCTGTCTCAGTCTTTAAACACTGGAGAATGAAAGCTTAGTCAGGCAAGGTCTGAGCTGCAGGATTGAAGGTCAGGCCTGATTTTACAGCCACGCGCACTGAGCGAAACCCCCTGTCCTCTGCGTTAGCCGCAATTGAGAGTGGCGGGGTCCGCCTACACCAGGGCATACAGCGTGATAAATATTGCTGGGAGGGACTGGGGATTGTGTATTGATTTTTTTCTGTACAAATCATCAGAACTTCCAGCTTTAAAACAACCGATAGTGCTTTATTTTTTACTTCATCACCTCCATGGTCCCTTTTCCGAGGGTCCCACAGCGAGCAATGCGCGTGGAGCCAATAGCGTGCACGGATCATAAGATTGAACGTGTTGTTGTAATTCCTGGTTATGGGCTGAGAATTATTACAATTGACCTCTTTCTTTAACAGGAACACAAAGGAAATGATTTATAATGCTTTTAGAGCTTGTAGATATAGTGTAGTATGGGATAGTTCTGCAAGTTAGTCATTTGTGTTTGACATCTAATAGGATACGAAGGCTATTCAATGTCACTGACAATGGAACCCCTCCCTGAGCAATGACTGTTGATGGATGATCAATGACCTAGAAGAATTAAAGTCATTTTAGAATATATGTCAGGGTTATATATATCGTGTGTAAAAATGATGCATAAGCAAGTATGGTCACTAAACAGCCATGCGTGTACTTAAGATAGGCAGTGAAACCGCTGTCACGTTACATAAATCTCTCGCTGTATTCCATTTGCTTTCATCTGAGCATGATGTGCCAAGTTACACTGCACTTTGTAATCCCGCAGTGCTGATTCAACGCAACGTATAAATGTTAATGGCTTTATGAAATCTCATCGGTTCAAATTTGTACATGCTGAAATCTGCATTTTCTGTTTCATTTTTTTTTGTCTCTATCCCACAGCACTCTGTGACACTAAAAATATTCCCCGATTCCGTAGTTGTAAAAACACTCTTTAACCATTAATGTGACACACCGGAGACGCGTCTTATCAATTCGCTCCAAGTGTCGTGATCTCCTCGACACAGGCTACGGAGAGAATACTGCGATGACGAGTTTGACGCGCGAGCTATTTAAACAGACGCAAAGGCGACAAACACAGCAGCTCATAATCAATACTTTTACATTTTAAAAAAACCTCAAGCACGGGCATTTTCATACCTCAGCACCAGCGCCCATGACACTAATTGATGCACGTGACACCAGCAATGATGACTTTCACCATATGTCGCACAGCGCTCCACTGTTAAGGGCCCGTGTCCCACAGCAGCATATCTCTTGCTATGGGGGTAATGATTTGCTGTCTGCAATGGCAGTGCCTAAAGGGATGGCCCATCCCCAAACTCCAGCGCCCTTCATCCACGAAGAGGCCCCGCGTGATCGCGACTCCTGCGCACACGCGGAGAGAGACCCATTCGATCTTCCGTTCATCACACGTCGTCTACCTCCTTCCACCCTGACAATTATCACCTCCGCCCTGAAGCCGCACTAACGCGGCGCGCGCCCTCCGCATAATTAAGCACGCAGCGATCGAAACGGAGGGAAAACACTCCCAAAACACACGTCAAATAAGCGACACACTCTTCAGCACCTGCAGTGCCCGGTGAAGGACTGGCGTCCCATCCTGGGTATATCACTGCGATGCGCCCTGTGTCTGCCAGGATAGGCTCTGGCGCACCGCGACCCTGTACATGACTAAGCGGTTTGTGACAATGAGATGAGATGACAGACTCTTCAGCACGTGCCCCCCAAAAAAATCACATTTACGATTTGTTGATGCTGCACACTATAACGGATCTCAATGAGCAACAGAATATTCAGGTTTTGGCCCTGGATGCTTGCAGTGTTTGATGGTATCGTACAAAGCTTTTTCAGCCGTTACTTAAATCATTGGGTGTGGAGGAGTGACACCGTGGTGTGTGTGCTCTGCTATTAATGTAGCCGACCTTAGCTTGATTCCCACTGCTAACATCAGTGTCGACTGATGTTTGACCGGGTTATCGGCTCTCCCTTCACGAGCCCGAATTGTGCTCAAGTTTTTAACAGATTATTAGAATCATATTACCGTGCTGCACGATGAACCCAGCTACGTGACTTGGTGTGATTGGTGAATGACAGTTCGCATGTATTTATTTATTGGAAATATGTGTGTGTGTGTGCTGAGAATGGAAGTCGCCTCCTATAATAACGTCTGCTGAAGAACAATAATGGCCAATGGACAGAGCCCATAATGTACAATAGGCACAGCCCTTTGTAGAGTATTGGCAGATAATGGCGTCTGCTAAACAATAATAATATACAATGGGCAGGGGGATAATGAGCAGCTTGGCGGTTTGTGCACGCATTACTGGGTCAGTTTCATCAGACATCGTTCCTGCTCTAACTTCTCAAAAGAAACAATGTTTGTGATACCACATTAGGAATTGTGCACAGACAAAAACAAAAAAAACACACTGCACATCAATTAACAATGTTCGAAATAAAATAAAAAAGCAGTGATGCTGAGGACAATGGCCCATCTTAATATCACAAAAATACAGAGGAATTATTTTTTTGCTGTATACAAAAGGGTCAGTACCGGAAACATTGCCTGTTGTGTGTGTTTTACTTTTCAAGGCAATGTTATTGTTATTAGATTGTGTACAGTTGACAAGAGTTTCACGTGATTCAAGTGAACTCTGCAGCATAACAAGGTCATCATCATGCTCAGTGGTCATAACCTGAATCAGATTTCTTTTTTAATGAATAGCAAAGGAAATTACACATACGGAAAATGTCAAATAGTTGTTACATAGTTATTTGAGGGAAAGGCAACTGTGTAATAATAAATGAATGAGAGCAATGATACAAGGTGAAAGGTGATTATGACTAAGATGAGGCAATAGTTAAATATAATGAAGCGATGAGAACAGAGAATGTGACACATTGTTTTGATAAGCCAGCACCATGTGTCCTCAATGCACATATTACGCATAACACAGAATTGCGCTGCACAAAATATGGCATGATAAAATGATCCTACTTGTCATAGGCAAGAGAGGCGATGGAAGAGACACATTTTTTTTCAAATGTAAACAGAGTGCATTAGTGGGCAAATTGTTTTAGGTAGACACTAGATGTAGCACTTTGAGCCCGGTTCAAGCATCAGCCCGGCATTTCTGCTGATAAATTAAATAAGTGGGCACCCGAGCTCTCAGAAGCCAGAGCTTAAGCCAGACTTAAAGGACATTAACGTGAGGAATAATGTTTTTTGGCAGTCAGCAGAGAAATCTCACTCCTCATTTGATCTGCTAAAGTGCACCAAGCAATTACTGTGGGTTCTTTATTATTCCGAGTGAAAAAACATTTGTTCTACCTAAATCCCTCTGACTGCATCTGCCGCCCAGTGGAATAGAGATGGAAGAGTGACGAGGGAACTGAGGCACCATCTGGCCACGAAATTACAGTTTTCGAAAAACCCAGGAGAGTGTTGCCTTTGCCTACACTGCAACAAACCGGAGAATTGTGTGTAGCACAATTCTCTGGTGTGTAGCACAATGAAACTTGTTTTTTATTGAATTATAACCTGACCCACAATACACAACGCAAAAGCATTAAAAAAATATCCAATCACCTATCATTCTACAAATCAGGCAATTAACTACATGCATGGCAACGTTTTCGGAATCGCAGCTCATCAAATGTTACAAAATATTACATCCTTTAAAAATTGCAACGCTGTTATTCCGTTTAGCAGTGTAAAAATACGTTTTTTTGTAACCTATGTGGAAATACCTTGCCTGTGTATTGTTCATTGCTTATTAAGTACAGCATATGGCATGTGTTCACGTGCGTAGGTTTTATATAATATTTAAGGAATAATTAATTTTTGAAAAGGTTATAGTGTTTACGCTGATCATAGTAAATGCAGAGATTAAACGGGCCTTGTCAAAAAGCAATAAACCGTAACATTAAGATCACAGAAGATAATTTATGCACTTTTAAATGGTCACCAAAGTGTTATTGACATGGTGGAAATCGAATAATGATCCATCTGCCACCTACTCAAAAAAGGTTATTACAAACACATTGTCAACTAGTGCAACAAGCTGTGCATCATCCACATTAACAAAATCAGCACCATTTCAAATAATAACAGTGATCTGAACAGATGGCTACACATTTGTGCAAACGTTTATTACTTTTTAATGCCGAAAAACAAATAAGAAAAGCTCTGTTGTCAAGCTGCAACAATTTAATTATTGGTTAACCTTCATTGCTGAGCAGACGGGTCAGGGGTCACAGCCGCGGAGACAGTGGCTCGTGGAAGGAGGAGGTGCATGGGAAGCTCGGGTTGGAAAGAATACGCAGCCAAAATGCAATGACCTCGTTTGTGACCGTCGGGATTTGTACAACATCAATTACTTTCAGGAAAGCCACTAAAAGCTATACAATTTGACATTATATTTTTCCACCACACCTTTATTATATCTTTAAGCAATGTGTTTACTTTAGTTTGAAGGCTTTCGTGACCAATGTTATTGATGAAATCCATTTTTTGGGTTAGGTCACTCAAAAAATGGTGTCATTAAGCCTCCACACCCGACATGGCCAATTAGTAAGGCTTATCACGTGAACAGAACGTGCCAATTCTTCATTATCTCAGCACACTGGTGCGTTGGAGAGCAAAGCCACAGCATTTACAATGGAAGACGATGTTTCGCTGATAATTACAACCGGCATCATCAGGCACTCGCACCAACTTGGGACGAGCAGCCATCCCAGGTTGGTGCGATATAAGATGCACTCGGGGTCTTACACGCACATTCCGCAGCTTGCACAGGCACAATCTGCTAAAGCAAAACATTTGTATTAATGTATTTAAAAGAAAGCATGTGTTCTTATACAGTGAATGCCAGATCATATCTCTGCAGCGCTAGTGATAGAGGCATAACTTCGAGTCAATGTACTAGGGGTGCTTATTGTGACCTCAATGCTGGTAAATTGGAAGCATCTATTTAGATTGTGACCCCTGACTCGTAAACGAAGTCGAAACTTAGGTTGTTTGTCTGGACTTGATAGCTGTAATGAACGCAGCCTTCACCGTAGTTAAGTGTAACGGATCCCTCACCGGACTAGAAATGTAACACGTCAAAATAGACATCATTATCTAACTGAATATTTAGCGTCCTCATTAAATGCACAGCAACCAATGCCTCCACTAACATCAAGCTGTATTATGTGCCGAAGCAGATGGTCGACATACTTCACTACTGTGCTGACCGTACAGTACAGACTGAACTGTCACTCTCTGAGCATTGCAATTGATGTTTATAACAAGATGCACTTATCATCCTTGCTCGGGATAGCACTGGATGTATCATGACGAATCACACTGGATGGCTTTTTATTCTATCTCATCTCATCTCATTGTCTGAAACCGCTTAGTCCTATACAGGGTCACGGTGAAGCCGGAGCCTATCCCGGCAGACACAGGGCGCAAGGCAGGGATACACCCACGATGGGACGCCAGTCCATCACTGGACACTGCGGGCAATTTAGCCTGCGAGCCAATTAACCTATGCAGCAGCATGCTTTTTGGACTGTGGGAGGAAACCGGAGTGCCCGGCGAAAACCCACGCGGACACGGGGAGAACATGCAAACTCCACACAGAAAGGCACCCGAGCCGAGAGATTCGAACCCGGGACCTTCTTGCTAAGAGGCGACAGCGCTAACCACTGGGCCACCGTGCCGCCCGCTCTATTAATGCAATTATTATTATTACTATATTGTTGAGTGACATTTCAACTGCCTGGGTGACAGACATGTTTACTCGCGTGTCTTGGTTTGACCAGGTTATAATGCAAGGCAAAGAGGATATTCACCTTTAAAGTGACGTGTACGGTTTGTGAGTGGTGGTTCGGCCACCCTTATTTGAAATAAATTCATCTTCATCCAACAGAAATGCACTGCAGCTTCTCTGACTGTGACTACAATTCTAAATATTAATGCGCATGTAGTTTGACAAAATAACTTAACAACCTACTCCCATATTTTATCCAGAATACTGATTTTCGGGCCAAGCAGACAATACAAGACCTCAGAATTGTCTGTGGCGGTGCCAAGTGCTTAGCCAAGAGACAGTTGGTGTCCAATTAACGTTTAGGGAATTCAGCTGTTGATCAATAACAAGGCACACACCAGAATATGCATGCACTCAAGTGCAAGATTTGCCCTCCTGTCCGGAAATGTGCTAAGCATAGTACAATATGGTACGGCCACGCAGGAGCGTAACGGAGGTTTCACATGTCATGGAGTTAGTGCATTAGAAATAAAAGTCCGTCTGTTCTTTAATTGGTCCTTAAGCCTGTCGTCCGCGTTCACCGCCTCTGGTGTTTTAGGTGCACTCTCGCGTCCTTTCATACGGCCTCCTTCACGTTCGTTTGATAAAGCTGCCGCGGATCCTCGAGAAAAGGAAGCTTTTTCCCTTTCGACTCCCTTTAAAAAAATCACCAGAGCACTTGAAGTGCTGGCGAGTGCGTTGTGCGTGCAGTCTTCGACTCAGCGTTTCCATCGCAGCAGGCGACCACCAGCGGATGGCAAAACGTCGAGGCCTTCCCCAGGCAACTGTGTCAGCTGGAGAATTTTATCCCCGCTTCCACAATGATTTTCTCTGCGGTTTGTACGCTCGAGAGACTTTAATGGGCATAGCTGCAGAGTGTGCTTAAAGCTGCCTTTGTTTAAAGGCTAGTGCACCCCTTATTTATTGGGAAATCCTGGAACTGAGAATATTTGTCCTCCGCCACTGCCAAGTATTGGCTCACGGCTGTTAAAAGTAGCACAGGGCTTTGTAAATCTTGAAACACTAATAAATGGATTTCAGAAGGCGCAAACCATGGGTTAATTGTGCAGCTGTTGTTTTAGATTGTCCATGACAAGAAATCTATGGCACCGGACAGCTTGTTATGTAGCATGGGCTTTCTGACCTTCACTGTACAGTGTGGCATGAATCAATGTCACACACACTGTGCTGAAACTACCGCCAACCTTTTTACTACGATATAAAGCTATCAGAAAGAATAATATTGATTTTAGAATAAAGCGAGTACGATATATTTGTTATATTAATTTGATCGTAAAATGCAAATAACTGTGGTATATTTATTTCATTTCAAAATAACGTTAAATGTCCATTTGGCATAATAATAACTCTGCTTATATACAATATATAGAATGGCGCTTTCAGCTGAAAGTGCCTAAGAAAATCATATTCTGTGTCCAGTGCAAATGAATCATAATCTCATTGTCTATAATGACTGGATCAATGAATGAGGGCGGCACGGTGTTGTAATGAGTAGCGATACCGCCTCAAAACAAGCATTCCACAGTTTGATTCCCAGTTCAAGTATCTTTCCATATGTAATATACATCTATTCTCCGTGTCCACGTGGGTTTTCAGTGGATACTCCGGTTTCTCCCACAACCCCGAGACATGCTACATAAGTTAACTGCCCTGAATAAATTACCCCCAATGCCCTGAAATGCTATAACGTGCTTACGCCGCCCCGCTTGACAACTGTAACAAAGGGCTACAAAGCTCAACGGTCTTTCCAGCTTAAGTAAAAAGTGACTTAGTGATCTCCAGCTGTGGCTCTGGTTGTCACAAACAGTACGTGTATTTTATAGAGCATAACACTGTGAAAACAAAACGATAGTGGGTGTTATGTACGTGCAGAATACATGTAGTAAACATATATCACCAGAATTGAAGTGACGGCCCTTGGAAAGCCAAGCTCAATATTTATTATACTCAATGAATAACCAGTGCGGGGTGCAAGGAATGTCTTTCCCGGGATTCATAAAACCCTTTGTTTGAGAGTCGGAGCTAATTCTGAGCATTTTTCCAAAGTTGAATGCGTCATGTTATTTGACTAGCTCCGTAATTTTTGGTAAAACTGGAAAGGTTTTTAATCAAGAGATGTTCAACCTCGCTCACATCACGAGGTGCGATTTGGTATTTACAGACGCACAATTTCACGACACCGACACGAATTAACGACTCGTTCTTAACACGCGACGCTTCAAGCGAAAACAAATGTGAATTTAGTTGCATACAATTAAAAAGGCTCTGGCCTAATAAAAAAAACAGTTTGGTATGAAAATGCATTTAAAATTAAAAGACTGCAAAATGTACTTAGGTCGCAGATGTGTTTTCCGACTTCAACTGTATGGGTTTTGTTTTCCCAGCAGGATGTTTGCTGCGCTGAGGGCCTATTGAGGAACTGAGCTGAGTGCTTGAAACATCTGCAGTGCGTGAAGCAAAACGCAAGCGACACTGAGGTGCAGCAGCAGAAATAATAATAATAATTGCGCTTCCTCAGCGCTTTTCACCCGGGGGTCACAAAGCGCTGCACAGAGCTGTGGAGAGGACGGCCAGATGACCAGGGCGTTGATTAAGTTGAGGCACACAAATGCCTCGGCAGATGCGGTGCAACCAGAAAACGCGTCAAATTACCTACACAGCACCTGTTGTGGCTACGTTTATCAAAGTGGGCTCTGCTGTTGTGTAGATGTTTTTTTAAGTGTACTTTTACTCAATATAATTAGGAGGGGGGGGTGTAAAAAATGTGCTAAAACTGAGCAAATATCTAAAAAGTGATCCAGCAAAATATAACATCCACCTTAAAGATAGATGAAATGTAGTAATAATAATATTTTGGATTTCTAAAGCGCGTTTCACCTGAGGGACACAAAGCGCTGCACGGAGCTGTGGCGACAATGGCATGTCAAGAACGACATCAGCAAAGCACGTTATGTAAAATATAAACGGAGGGATTTGTGGGTGTCCTACATTCATATTCACAAAAACGTATGACATTCGTTGAAGGGTGTTTGCATGAAACGCCATTCTATACCTTTCCTATTATAAGGCAGTGTTATTGACGAGCCTGTTGCTTAAATGTTTTTGAATGTGCTTGTGTACCACTGCCAACACAGCAGCTTCACAAGGTAATGTTCTACATTACATGGACAGGCCGATGCACGTGTCTCTCTCTCTCTCTCACCGTTCAACGAATAAAAACTGCGAATCTAATTTGCAGCAATATTTTTGCAGGAAATTGAAAACATACGTTTTACTCTACTTTAGTGTCAGAGATGGCCACAGGCTGGCCCCAATAATATTTCCAAATGTGTTGTCTCGAGAACCCAGCTCCACAAATCGACCTGTACACACACTTAGTCAAGAATCACCGCAATGCACATTCGCAGCAGACCCAATGAAGTCTATAACATTACAACAGGTTTTACCGTATCTGGCGATTATGCAGGTGTTAAGATCTTAAAAAGTACCCATAGCACCAATGAAGTCTGCTGCAGTGCCCCTTACTTCAAGCGTGTTGAATGTGTACAAGAGGCCTCGACTTGATGCGCATGTAGCCAGCCGAGGGGCTCTTTGTATAAATAATTAAAGCTTTTGTTTTAACAATAATATAAAAACTGAACACTGATTAACAATAATCCAAAATATAATTATGCTGAACGTGTTACATAGCTTTGCAAAAGATTATATTAGGGCGGCACGGTGGCCAAGTTGGTAGCGCTGTCGCCTCCTCACAGCAAGAAGGTCCTGGATTCGAATCTCGTCTCTGGTGCCTTTCTGTGTGGAGTTTGCAAGTTCTCTCCCCGTGTCCGCGTGGGTTTTCGCCGGGCACTCCGGTTTCCTCCCACAGTCCAAAAAACATGCTGCTACATAGGTTAATTGGCTCGCAGACTAAATTGCCCGTGGTGCCCGGTGATGGACTGGCATCCCAATGTGGGTATATCCCTGCCTTGCGCCCTGTGTCTGCCGGGATAGGCTCCAGCTCACCATGACCCTGTACAGGACTAAGCGATTTCTGACAATGAGATGAGATGAGATTTTATATATTATGCGGTTGCAATGTTGCCACCACATTCATGATTCTATGAAAAAAATATATATTGGAGCACTGGGGCACGGGGGGCGGGGCAGGGGAGGTGGGGGCGAAGCATTTTCAAATATATGTATTATAAGCACTAATTTTGCAATTTATATATTTTTATTTGAAAGTCGGATCATATTTTACACGTTGTTCTGCAACGACGTGTATATATATATAAAAAAAAAACCCAAAATTTTATTGTTGCTGATTTTCTGTTCTAATGTCGTTGTTGTTGAAGTGCCGTTTTCGCCGCAGCCCTGTGCAGCGCTTTGTGACCCTCGGGTGAAAATTATTATTATTTTTAAATCACACCTGAGATGTTATAACTCTGTAATAATGGCTCAAAGCTTCACGCACTGCCTGTGTTGCACAAACAGATTAAAAAATGTCTGTGAATGTGATATTTTAGGGAAAAGACTACATCCGTGAGATTAATTTGCACAAGGTTCCGTGGTAATTTCCTCAAGTCTCGGTAACGGTCTTATGTCGGCCAAATGAATTAAAAGCAAATTTGCTTCTTCGATCTGGAAAGCGCTACCAGCCACAGCATGCGTTTATAAATGGAAAACGCTCTGTAAGGTAACACATAGTATGTGTCACAGCAGGAACTGTCAAGGTTATAATGAACACTCCTTTCATTGGTAACTGATTTCATTATGTCAGCTCAGCCAGCCCTTCATGCCACTTGTGGGAAACACATAAATCTGACGGCGGAATCACAAAACAAGGCAAATCTCATTCAGCAAAACTGCTCATCCTGGAGATTGGTGGAAATAAATGATTATTTTTTTGTTAAATGATGTGTTTTAGGAGTAGTCGTGTCGAACGTTTGGCCTCTCTGCTTTACGACGTTTCGCCTCTTACCCTGGAGGCATCCTCATCTCTCATCTCATCTCATTATCTGAAACCGCTTAATCCTATATAGGGTCACGGTGAAGCCGGAGCCTATCCCGGAATCATAGGG